>MU105587.1:306439-525148 GCA_012274485.2 Sinapis alba
TCTCTCTCTCTCTCTCTCTCTCTCTCTCTCTCTCTCTCTCTCTCTCTCTCTCTCTCTCTCTCTCTCTCTCTCTCTCTCTCTCTCTCTCTCTCTCTCTCTCTCTTTCTCTCTCTCTCGCTCTAGCATCTAATTAAAAGCTTAAAAGATTGAGATGACTTTCCGAGATGCAGAGGGGTAGGTACATTACCAGTAACCCCACTATTCGCCTACAACTTTGCCAAAAAAACAAAAGAAAAAAAAACAAGAAAAGAAGAAGAGAAAATAGAAAATAAGATGACATCATTGTCCATTAAATTTTATATCTAAAAAGATTCAGAGAAAAGAGAAAAGAGAGAAGAAAGGGATCAGAGAAGACTTTATGCCTAGTTGTTCATATACTTGCAGAGGTAAGATTTCATGTGTCCTTTGATCGATACTCCCAAGGTAAAGCATACACTTTTATTTTATTTAAATAAATGAGATCAGTAGAGGAGCGAGTCAAGCTAGTATTTGCTAAGTTGTTGGTAGAATGGTTTTGATTTCTATACTAGGACAGGGTACAAAAAGTTTCTATGGGATTGACTTCATAGGATGTGGTTACAACAAAGTAGGGTGATAGTTATACTTAGATATTATGTGAGTCTCCACTTTTCAAAAACCACTTTCACAAACTTTGTTTGCTTGAGGACAAACAAAAGGTTAAGTCTAGGAGAGTTGATATAGCCAACTTATTACCAATTTTAGGCCATGTTATAGGCTCTATTTAAAGTTTATTATGTGTGTTTAGGCTATGTTTTAGAGTATTTATAGATCCAAGAACGTTTTGGAGATATATGAGATACTTGGAGCTTTTGGAGCATTTAGAGGAGAATAATCCGTAGCTGATCATTTAGGGAGTCGACGAAGTCATCGATGGATTGAATATACTTGGTGTCGACCAATGATTAAAGCCCAAGATCGATCGATATAGCACACTTGCCATCGATCGACGACAACAGATTTCAAAGCCCAAGTCAGAATGACAAAAATGCCATGGACGAGTTTTGACCTAGATTTGGATTTTTTTATTTATGTCTTAACAAGACAATTAGAGAGAGCATTTTTATATTATTCTATTCATTTGTATTAGGTTTAGGAGAGGAAGGAGGAACTCTTTCAGAGTCTTCTTGGAACTCCTTTGTTTTTTTTAATTTATATTTCATATATATTTCATATATATTTCATCTAAGATTTATGTGAAAAAATCATTTTTGGGTAGTTATCAATTAGATTTGGGTTGAATGATAGCAATCATGGATTAGCCCAAAAGTAGGATTTCTAGATTAAAGTATCCATCAATTGAATTGTGCTTAATGTTTGCATTCTAGAGTAGCTAACTAGGATCTCGATGATAGGACATGGACAACTACGAGAGTAGGTTCTGTGTCATAATAGATTTTGTTGAACTAGGCTGTTAGGCGCATGCAGGGCCGGCCTTGACCTAAAGCTCATAAAGCATGAGCTTTAGGCGCCAATGTTTATCAACATGTTAGGGGCGCCATAATACAAAGACTTTACTTTGGTATAGTGTTTTAACCTTCTCTCACCTTGTCCTAAGAGTGGCAGTTTCAAATCCAGCTTTTGTATGCCCCCTTCCCTTCCCTTATATTTTCTTCTCCATAATGATTACAATACGCGTTTTGATTTCTCCAATGATCTTAGTTTCCTTTTAATTATGTATAAAATAAATATTAAACAAAAACATAATTATTTATTGCATTCTCTTGCATTTTCCATGTAAGTTTTACGTTTACTATTATTTTTATGACTATTATAACTATTTGGACTTTTTAATATATTTTGTATTATTCTGATTAAAGAACTAAAAATTGTAATTTTCTCAAATAGTTTATTTTTAAGTTTTTGTCAAAAATAACACTCAAAAAATAAAATGACCAAAATAGTTTTTTTTTTTTTGAAATTTTGAATATTTATTTTACTGGTATAATGGTTTAACCATCTATCACCTTTTTAATATATTTTGTATTATTCTGATTAAAAAACTGAAAAGGGTAATTTTCTCAAATAACTTATTTTAAAGTTTTTTCAAAAATAGCACTCAAAAAATAAAATGACTAAAATAGTCTCTTTTTATTTTGAAATTTTGAATATTTATTTTTTAATTTTTGAAATTTGAACTTCATCCCCAAACCACCCATTAACTCTAAGTCTAGATTAGTTAGCCATGGGAATATAAATTCATATTTTACCTTTTAATAAAAATTATTTTAGGCATTTTCTTCATTAACTGCTAAAAATATTATCTAAGAAAATTTCTCAACTAAAAATGCTATAATTATATATCATTAAGGGACATAATTTTTTTAATGTGCTTTAGGCGCCAAATAACACCGGACCGGCACTGGGCGCATGCAAGAGTTGGTCTAACAAGTCTGGTGGACTTATCAAATCTTGCCCACACTTCCTTCTGATTTCACCGTTGATCGACATCAGGCCTTAGCCGTCGATCGATGGTCTTTCCTTTTGCTCGCATGTAAGAGTTGGAGTTAAAAAGGTCAGAATAGTTAACATTTGAGTTCTAGTATATTATTTACATTTTCATACTTCCTATTCCCTATAATTCATTTAGCTTGAAACATTAGATCTAGCATATTTACATTACATTTACATCTAGTTAATTAATAGCATATTTTCATATATGCATTAGTAGCATATTTCCATATTGCATCTTTTCCTTTTAATAAGGAATATTACCTTAATTTGAATGATCACCACCAATATATATATATATATATATATTTACCTAGCTTAGTCTTTAGAAATAAGAAATCTATTGTGTGCATTTGCTCTCTGTGGATTCGATCCCTAACTACTACACATAATCTCTATGGCAAGAGTATTATGTTGTGTGTTAAAATTATGGTTAATTTGATAGTTAATTATTTAGGATATTAATACTCTGCTAGAACAGTAAACACCACAATGTCAGCATACAAATCATAATGTCATACAAACCACTTTCATAAGTCATAAAAACCACAGGTTTTAAGAACATTTAAGAAATCACACACAAACATTAGACAAAGGAATTTCAAGCCTTCTTCTGCGTCTTCTGACCTCCCTTCTTTTCCTTCTTGTTACCTCCCTTTTTGTCCTTCTTCTCACCTCCGTCCTTGTTCTATTTCGTTACCCTTTTCTTCTCTTTGAATCTTGTCTGAATGGGATTCGTAAATTTAAATTATCTGGTAGAATTTGATTGGTAAGATAGATTATGCTTTAGTATATAAAGGATTTAGTTTTTTTTATAAACAACTTAAATAATATTAGAAATAATTTCAAAAGTTTGATAATTTAATTTTGAAAGTGATGATAATTTTTTTAAAAAAATTATTAATGATTTATAAAGCATGTGGGGACTTTATAATATTTAACAATTATTATAAAAATAATTTAAATATAATTAATTATGTAAATTATAAAGTTATTATATTTAATTTTATTAAATTGTTCATTATATTATATAGTTTATAAATATTAAAATACTTTATCAAACATTATTTTTCTTTCTATAATTTTGATAATTAATTACCATAAGTTATTATTTGTAATACATTGTAGATTATTTGGCAATTAATGTTAATAATTTCTAGAGTTACCATTAACTTTAAACATCTAATTTAAATAAATAAAAATTAAAAAATCATTAACCAATCAAATGATAAAAAAAATCTTAAGACTTCAACAATGATTGACACATAGGAAAAAATCATTTAAGTGATTTATCATTAATTATACTTTCCTATAATATCTTGTGGGTTATAAAATCTAAGGTACATAATTAATTTGCATAAGGAAATAATATATTAAATATATTTATTTCTTTCTTTTTATATAATAAATCAAAAATCAAAATATAATACATATACATATGACTTATAACTATTTGTTCGAATCAAATGCTCCAGTGCTCTTAACTGAAAAAATAATCTGTAATACTCCTCCCTTTATTTTTAATTAAATAAAATTTTATTTAAAATAAGAAATTTTTTAAAAGACGACAAAACCAATAAAAACTTACATAATTACAATTCTACATAGGATTATCCAAACCTGAACCCAACCGACCCATAAAATTTGGATTCCCTTTTCGAAAATCCCCTAAATCGTTCAAGCAATTATAGGTTTCACTTGTTCGTACTTAATCTTCCCGACCGTTAATAATCACTCATCTTCTTCATCTTATTCGCGTAAAATGAAATCGAAATCGTCATGAAGCATACATATAGGAGAACTCGTGCGAAGAACACTTCGATCCAGTTGAATGAAGTCGATCCCCACCAGGAAGGAGAAGCGCCGACTCATGAAAACCTCTGTGGTTACAAGTACCGTTAAAACCTCTGAAGCTGGTGCTACCGACGTCGTAACCCAGTAACCGAGGAAGTGGCTGCAGATGAAGAGACTTCGAGTGAGAAAAAGGAGCAATCCAAAGATGGTGAGGAAGTGGAATCCGGAAAAAATGACGAGGAAGACACAGCCAGGAATGATTCCCAAGAGACTGAATCAGAGGCAGTGCCACAACATGAAATAGACTTAGATGCAGAGGTAAGGAACTGAATCTCCTAAGAAACTACTAAGGATTTAGTAGAGCTTAGAAAACTTGGTTTAAATAGTATAACAAAAAGATTGTATAATTGTGTAAAACTAAGTGAAACTTGAAGTGATGCTGATTGTCTAACTTTGAGAAAGTAAGCAAAACTTCAGCCGTTCACATGGTCTAACTTTATGAAACTAAGTAAAACTTAGACTTTATAATTGTATAACTAAGTAGAACAGAGTAAAACTCTTTATTGATGGTTCTTATATGTCGTATGTGTTCCATTTATATTTTGAGTGCAGCTTTTTTAGATGATGAAGGAGCCATGCAACCGATGAAGATGCACTTTCCTCCAACATAGTAACAAAGGGGTTTAAAGCTTTCAGGAAAATATTGCATCGAGAAGGCGCTAACTACTATAGAAGTGATCCTGAGACTGAAGGAGGTGGACTAGTTCAAAAAGCACCCACAGTTCCAACATTTCTTCCATTGTGGGTGGGATTGTGGATTTTCATTGTGCTGTCAGCTTGTGTAGCAAATAATTATGAGTTATGGTTTATTGTTAATAGCGTCTCAACTGATACTCTCTCAGAGAAATCAGACTGATTTTTGGATTATACTGTCATGATTATCCCCCGCACCATGAGAGGTTGGGTGGTACAACCTTCATGAACAAGTATTTTGAACAAGGAAAGAAGATTACATACGCTGATTGGAGACGCAGATGTTGGCAACGAAAGGAAAGCCATCTCAGGATCGTCTGAAGATGGCTGTTTTGTACTTCTTAGCTAGTGTCATTGTCGGAGGCCGAAAGACTGGAGAGGGAGCATCACTTGTGGAAAGTTTATTCCTGAAATTTGTTGAGGGCCTAGATGTGTGCAAAACATTCCCTTAGGGACGGTATGCATTCAATCAAAACATGAATGATGTATATGCCTTGTTGGTGAAGTGCTACGGGGTTGTGCCGACAAGTTGGGTTATCAGAAGCTTTCATGTTCACTTGGAGGTATAATCAAGTTCTTCTTATACTTAGGATAATATATATGTTAGTTTGATGTTAATGTTTATTCTTCCGTGTTAGTTATTGGCGTTGGAGGCAATTTCAAGCTTGAGGAATTATTACCAAGGAACAGTGAATGGTGCAAACGCTACTTTCCCGCGGATGTGCAAGATACGGTACAAACGCAAAGGTGGGACCAAGTCATATCGTCTGAAAGAAATGAATGGGAAACTTGGTAAAACTACTAAGATAGTTTATGTTATATGTGTACTGGAATTAAGTAGATATAATTTTGTTACATATTTGACTTTAAAATTGTGTTATTTGCATACACATGATATTGAGAGTATCTTGGTAGTAACACTGGCCGAGCAGAGACTTCTGAAAAGAGTAAAGGGCAAGAACAAGTGTTGGGCCAAAGACACAGATGATGCAACTGTTGATCGTTGGACCAAGATACTGCTGAAAGGGAAAAAACAAATTTTCTTTGAGAATTTGTACAATGAAGATTTGACTATCCGTAGAAGTCATGGTGAAGCTCCTACAATTCCTATTATTGAGGGTACTGCACATGAGGTTCCAGTTGAGATTCCTGCAGTCTCCTGGAGTTAGAGAAATTAAAATAGGTTGAAGGTCAGGTTATGAATGCTCTCTGAGATGGTTTGCAAGAGTTGAAAGATTTTTTAAGCACAATAATGAAGGATATGTCAGAAATGATGGATGGACTAGATAACATGATAACAACATTAGAAAAAGAAGTGAGATTCTTTGGTAAGAGTGTTCAAGCAAATATTGTTCTCCAAATTTCTCAAGATCTGGAGATAGAATATGGTGGTAAGAATGATGATCTTGAGGAAGATGGTGATCCTACAAGATTAAAAAAATCAATTAAACAAAGAATGTTTTACATTCAGGGACACTCTCTGAATTTTAATAACATAAGACAATTTTTACTACAAAGATAGTTTCTTTGTAGTGAAAGACACCACTACCCCAACCAAAACCAACCTTCTTATTATTTTCTTTTGTGTGACGTGGGTTTAGTATATAGAAAATCAATATATTTTTTTAAAAAAAGTATTATATTAATCTGAACCACACAAAACAAATAGTTACTTTTATCTCTTAACTTATCTGAATGGTAACAAATTGTGTGGTGGTGGAAGAAAGCGATGCAGCTCTGACGGCAGCGTAAAATTCATTGAAGTTACAGAGGTAACTAGACAAGCTTGAGTACTCATCAGTCTCATCATCACAGTCTGACACTGCATCTCCATTATTATCATTGTGTTTATCTCCAAGTTAAAAGAAATCGTATATTTCTATTCGATTCAAGTGTTGATTATTATTTTGTTTAACTGTTTTAGAGTGTTATATTTTTTTATTTGGGAGTCTTGTATTTGGGTAGAGTTTCAGGTTTGCATTCTTTGGGAGGAGGAACTGATTTGGGACGGGAACTCAACCTTATTCATCTCCACCTCCACAAGAACCGGCGTGAGAATAATACCAGAAAAGATTGATACCATAGCTACAAATGAAGGCAAATAGATAGTGGCGACGGAACCCAATGTAGTTCAACTGCCGAGAGAAGAAGACCATAAACTGATCCTGAATCGAAGTGACAAATAAAATTGAAGAGACGTGACAAAAGAATTCGTTGTAGCTCCGGTCCGAAGCAGTTTACACATTGTTTAGCAAGCTTATGTTTTGTGGCTACAACTTTAAAAATTCTATTTATTTATTTTTTTGCAAATAAACATTGAGGTAAGTATGTAACTCATTGCTAGTTTGCTCATTATACAAATTAGATGCTACATAAGTTGCTTTGGAGCTTTATTGGTTTGCTCATTATCAAAATTCTTTCATTGTTTGGCGTGTGAGTTTAGTATTTAGTAGTGTTTTGTTCATACAAACTTTGTTGGTTTTAAGGAAAGAAACTTGGTTTTGGATGGCTGTTTTATTGTTATGTAATGTGTTGTACACTTTAGATATTTTTGTGTGTCGCACGTTTGTGCATTTGTTCATAAGTAAAAAAATCATGAGGAAAGGTTAGGTAAACAAACTTTGTATATTATTTGTGTGTTTGTATGTGTACATCATATTTGTGTACACGGGGATAGGGGATAACCATGTGGATGTGTACATAATGTCGTTGTACACGTGTACAAGTACATGAGGGGAAATTTCATTTGTATGGGTTAGAACGATGATGCATGGTTTACGTGACTGAAAGGGTTCTTGTGTTGGTAAATGTGGCTTTGTTTAGATCTTGATACCATAGACGTTGTTTACCGTGTCTTTATAAGGTTGTTTTGAAGTTTTATTGGGTTGTTCATTATCCAAATTATTTCATTTCTTTGCATGTGAGTTTAGTATTGAGTAGTGTTTTGTTTGTAAAAACTTTATTGGTTTTAAAGAAAGAAACTTGGTTGTGGATGGCTGTATACAAGTACATCATTTAAGTAAGTGAAAACATGTACATTATATGAAGTAAACATGTTTTGAAAGCTTACAAAGATGGCAATGAAATGTAGAAACATTATTAAACCTATTACATCTCAGAACTCGGCCCATCAATGCAATAGACCCGATCAAGATCGGCTTAGCTTGGCGATCGATCAGCTCGTCAGGCCGACAACATTCCACAAAGCCTTCACTCGACTACAAAGCCCATCAAGTACTGACTTGGGCCCGGAGAATTAGGGAAAATGAAGGAGAAACAGACGAGAGCTATAAAAAGAGAGGAAGATGAAGGTAGAAGGGATCTGCAAACTGACACTAAAACATTGACTGCAAGATCTAAGGTTTAACGACCAATCGAGTCTCTTAGTGTTTTCAGCGGTGCCTTCAAACAAAGCTCCAGACTCTTTTCTTTCTTTGAAACATCCTTGTAATCACGTGCATTTTTGCAAATTGATCAATAAAACATCTTTGAAGAACCCACAATCGAGTTTATTTTCCTTTCAGTCGACCTAACCAAACTCAGATTCAACAGTTGGCGCCCACCATGGGGCCTTACAAAGTAATGTTCCCAAAATCAGTATGAGTCCAGACGACACTACTACCGATGGTGCACAACCATCGAACACAGCAACACCAGTTGCCGCTCCGCCAAACGTGACCGAGATGCTACAAGCCATCATGAAGCATTTCGTCCAGCAAGAAGAGACCAATAAAGCGACAAACGAATGCTTGACCGCACTCTCTTCCGTCTTTGAATCCCTAGATGGCTATGGTAGCGGTATTGAGACAGCAAGATGAAGTCTGTTTTCCACCACAAACCCCAAACCTCGAGCCGGATTACCAGCAGGGGGAGTATTCCCCGCGAACAGCGACACCGCACAAGCTACCGATGGCTTGGACTCTCTCACCAGCCGCTAGATCACCGACCTATGTCTCTCCTTACAAGATATTCATTCCAAGATTCATCACGTCACGACACCCGCACATGAGATTGAACGCGTTCTTGCCGCCATGCAAAGAAACCCCTTCACCAGGCGGATAACCAATGTCAAAGTCCGACCGACAGACAAACTCCATATCCCACCATATTCTGGTGATTCGGACTCTACCAGTAAAATGACCGCTTTTAACATAGCTATGGGTCAGAACAATTTCTCCGACGAGGAAAAGGATGCGGGTTTCTGCCAACTTTTCGTCGAAAGTCTCCTAAGACCAGCCTTAACCTAGTTCTCTTGACTGGTAGAAGATTCGATCAACATTTTTCACGACCTATCCCTGCACTTCCTCAAACATTATATCATGTTTACTCGTCAGAGAGCGTCGTCGGCCGATCTATGGAAGTTGTTTCAGTCGTCCAGCGAAAGTCTCCAAGAATTCATGGAGAGGTTTAAGCAAGTAGTGTCTAGGGTCGACGTCGCGGATCACATGGCTGTTTAAGCTTTGATACACTCGCTATGGATCTACTCCAAGTTCTGGGAATACCTCTACACGCACCCAATGATCTCCCTTCAAGATGCTCTGCACCGCTCGAAGAACTTCATCATGAAGGAGGAAGATAAACGGGCTTTCATTAGCAAAAAACATGCCCTAAAGCAAGCCACCGCCAAAACGTCCAACGCTCATCAAGAGCCGCGGCATCACGCGCCTTATACCAAATCTGACAAGAAGAAGGGTATGGTCCATGCTGTCAATGAAGACGACCAACAGGGCACGACACTTGCAGTTCGCGAGCTGGGGTGGAATGTGTGGGAGAGAGATGCCGAGGAAAAAATGCATCAACCTCGAAACCCCTCTTCAGCAAATCCGAATAGCTCTTACGATCTGAAGAATTACTGTGAATATCACAAGATCAAAGGCCATGACACAAAAGAGTGTAAGCAGCTTCGGAAGCACTCATCATGGCTTTAAAAAAGGGTCATGCAAATCCCGAACCTCCAGAGAAAAAATCCCACCAAAAACGCCAAGAGTTGGAGCAAGAGCAAGGATAAAAAAAAGTCCCATGGAAAAAGGACCGACGACTCCTGTCAAGAAGACGATGCCGACCAATCGCACCAAGATGAGGACTCGACTTACGATGAGTAAAAACCGAAGTCTCGTCAAAAGATCTTTGTGATCTGAGCCGCACCATCTGTTGTTCTGGTCGTACCCAAATCGCTAAAGGAGGACTTACGAGAATCGATCAATCAAAAACAACATAGACGATCGAAAGCTTTACTCCATCTGTCAACCCACATATGGCAATTGGCGATGCGAAAATTGTGAAGCGCGGCGGATCAGACGCTCGACACAAACTGGAAGCCAAGCGAAAGAACCCCCTTCAACACGAAGATGAACGACAAGGAAACAATCTACGAGCAAAGCTCAACTCTAAAGTCCATGAACTTCGCAAAAAAAAGCTCAAGCGATGCAAGACCAAACATCCCAATGCACTGTCAGAACCAGCCGATCACAAAGACTTACACACTCGACTCACCCACATCAAAGCCGAGCAAACGAGCCGGCTGCAGAAAGCGGGATTCGAGCGCCTACCTCATTTGAATATTATCATGGGAGGATCTTCCCTTGCAAAGATTCTGCCAGATCCATGAAAGAATTTCGCAGGAGAGAAGTAACCGCCAAAAGTTGGCTCAACGCACAGGAGGATAGTCCCAAAATTATCTTCTCTGCTGAATATGCAATCGGCGTTCATATGCCACACAATGATTCTCTCCTTGTCGAAGTTGGGATTGGCGATTGAGAAGTGACCAAAGTCTTGGTGGGTACTGGTAGTTCGGTCGACCTCATCTTTAAAAACATGCTAGTCAAGATGGGGGTCAGCCTCGGCGAAATGAAATCCTCAGCACGATTCGCTAATGGGATTCAACGGGTCATCCGAGGCAATGCTCGGAACAATCTGAATGCGCCGCGGTCATGCCCAAGGCATCGTAAAAACCCTCAAGTTCTCCATTATCTACGTACGAGCTCCGTATAATGCTATTCTGGGAACTCCGTGGATCCACGCCATGAAGGCAATTCCTTCCACCTACCATCAATGTGTAAAATTTCCTGGCAACGACGGTCGAATTGTTACACTTTGTGGGGGATCGAGCCGCCGCCCACAATCTTCTTTTCGCTGAGGTAAAAAATCAAAAGGTGATCTCTCACGTTAACACAGTCGCTAAGCCAATCCAGACAATCTACTCCTTAAAAAGAAGAGATTCTCGAGGTCACCATCGATCAACGTTGCAACCAAAACAGTTAGGATTGGTGCTTACATACCCAATGACACAAAAGATAAGATCGTTTTGTTTCTCAAGGACAACGCTTCCATGTTCGCATGGTCAACTTCTGATATGAAAGGGATTGACCCCGACATCACAACTCATGTGCTCAATGTCGACCCAACCTTCAAGCCAGTCAGACAAAAGAGACGCAAGCTCGGGCCCAAGCGATCAAAGTCCGTAAACGAAAAAGTTAAACGATTCCTCAGCGTTGGATCGATCACCAAAGTAAAATATCACGAGTGGCTGGCTAACCCGGTCATGGTCAAGTAAAAGAACAGAAAATGGAGAGTTTATGTCAACTTCGACGATATCAACAAAGCATATCCAAAAGATAGCTTTCCACTCCCTCACATAGATCGCCTCGTCACTTCCTCACATCGATCGCCTCGTCAAATCAACAGACGAAAATGAGTAGTTGAAATTTATGGATGCCTTCTTAGGCTACAACCAAATAATGATACATCCTGGCGATTGTGAGAAAACAGTCTTCATCACGGATCGGGGAACATATTGCTATAAAGTAATGTTGTTCGGTCTCAAGAACGCACGCACGACTTATCAACGCCTCGTCAATAAAATGTTCGCTGGACGATTGGGAATCTTTATGGAAGTTTACATTGATGACATGTTTGTTAAATCCCAACAAGCTGCCAATCACATCGACCATCTCAAAGACTTCTTCCTCATCTTCAAAGAGTTCGGCATGAAGCTTAACTCAACGAAGTGCAGTTTCAGAGTTATGTCCGGTGAATTTCTCGGCTATATTGTCACGCAAAGAGAAATCGAGGAAAGCCCAAAGAAAATATCCAATATTCTAGATCTCTCCAGCCCTAAGAACAGCCGCGAAGTACAGCGATTGACTGGTCGAGTCGCTGCTCTCAGTTGATTCATCTCGCGCTCGACCGAAAAGTGCCTCCCCTTTTACAATCTGTTGCGCGACAACAAGAAATTTGTTTGGAAATAACGATGCGAAGAAGCATTCGGGGAACTCAAGCATTACTTAACAACGCCACCAGTGTTGGCCAAACTTGATAAAGGAGACACGATGTACCTTTACAACGCGGTCTCCTCCGCGGCTGTTAGCAATGTTCTTATCAAGGAAGATCATGGCGAACAGCAGCCGATATTCTACACAAGCAAGCGAATGACTAACACGGAGACGCGATACTCACGTTAGAGAAGATGGCTCTCACCGTCATAACTTCAGCAAGGAAGCTCAGGCCCTACTTCTAGTCTCATTCGATCGTCATCCTGACCAACCATCCTCTTCGAACTATCATGCAAAACATCAGTCAATCGGGTAGGCTGTCAAAATGGGAAATCGAGCTCAGCGAATATGATATTATGTACCAAAGCAGGCCAGCAGCCAAGTCCCAAGTGTTAGCAGATTTCCTGATCAAACTGACACCAGAACTCGAACAAGACCTCAAACTGCCAAGTGATAACTGGATTCTACAAGTAGATGGATCTTCCTCATCGAAAGGATCTGGAGTCAGTATTCAGCTATAATCCCCAACGGGAGAATTACTTTGGCAGTCGTTCCTAATAGGATTCAAAGCCTCCAACAACAAGGCCGGATACGAAGCTCGTATCGCCGGACTCCGACTCGCAAAGGTGGTCAAAGCCAAACGCGTTCATGCGTACTGTGACTCCCAGTTGGTTGCCAATCAGTTCAGCAGCGACTACGATGCAAAGAACGAGACAATGGATGTGTATCTAAAGTTCGTGAAAAGTCTCACCAGGGAATACGAGTTCTTCGAACTCACCAAGATTCCCCTTGGTGAAAATATATGCGCTGACACTCTAGCAGCGCTCGGCAGTATTCCAAGCGATCAAGTCAAACAAAGAATACCAATCAAACAAATCGACAAACCCATCATCACAATCACTCAAGAAGACACATAGCACACTACATCTATCAACCAAATGGACGCCATGAGTATTGACAATTTGACTGACAGTGTGAGTGAGCCACCTCTTGACTGGCGATTCCCGTTGATCAAATATCTAGCAGAAGGGTCCCTACCCGAAGACAAATGGGAAGCCCACCGGTTGAAGGAAAAAATCTCAAACTACATCGTTATCGATGGGAAGCTACACCATTGGACGGAAAACAACGTCCTCTTTAATTGCGTAAATTCGGAAGAAGCAGATTTAGTCATGGCCAAAACCCACAAAGGAGGAGGAGGTAATCACTCGGGCGGCCGCACGATCGCCCTCAAAGGCACGCCTCGAGAATACATTCTCCCACAGAGCAACTGTGGACCACTACCGCGCTGTACCCTTTCATGCGGTGGGCGATGGATATCGTCGGACCTATACCGAATTTGAGACAAAGACGATTTGTCCTCGTTATGATGGACTATTTTACCAAATGGGTAGAACCGGAAGCATTCGTCCAAGTGACCGATAAAGAAGTACAAAACTTCATTTGTAAAAATAGATGGACCCGACGAAGGGCTGTCTATGTACCCCGAAGAGGGGATCAAGCCAAATGTATTGTCATTCGACGTATTGTTGCATGATTTGCTTAACGCGTATAATATCGAATAACAAAACTCGGCCCATCATGGAAATAGACTTGATCAAGATCGGCTTAGCTTGGCGATCGATCAGCCCGTCGGGCCGATGTGGGCCCACAAAGCTTTCACTCGACTCCAAAGCCCATCAAATACTGACTCGGGCTCAGGGTATTAGGGCGAACGAAGTAGGAACATACGAGAGTATAAAAGGAGAGAAAAATGAAAATAGAAGGGATCTGCAAAAAGACACTAAAACACGGATGGCAAGATCTAGGATTTAAAGACCAATCGAGTCTCTTAGTGTTTTCGTGGTTGCCTTCAAACAAAGCTCCGGCCTCTTTTCTTTCTTTGAAATCTTCTTGTAATCACGTTCGTTTTCACATACTAATCAATAAAACGTCTTTGAAGAACCCACAATCGAGTTTAGTTTCCTTTCAGTCGACCCAACCAAACTCAAATTCAACACTGATGCAGTTCACAAACCAATTTTGATGTCCACGAGATCATTCACCGTTCTCAACCAAAATAGAGCTAGCCCGAAAAGGAAGAATTGACACGGTTTTACCGGCATTGACGGCGCCTTCCCAATCCCCGCCGTCGTCTTAGTTGTCTAACATGCAACGTAGAGCTGGGAATTTAAGTTTTCACCTGCGGGTCCCACCCGGTTTGACCCGCTGCGGGGCGGATGCGGGTCGGCCAATTCGGAAAATTCAATATGCGAGTGCGGGTGCGGTCGACTCCATTTTAAGCGGGGTGGGTGTGCGGGTCGGCCGAATTTGAATAGCGGGTACCCGCTAACCCGCAAAACAAAAACAAAAAAATCAAAAAAAAAATCATAAAAATAGAAAATACTAGAAAATTCTATAATTTTAATTATAAATATATAGTTTTGATTATTTTATTACAAAAATAATTAATATTTTATTAAAATAATATTAAAATAATCATTTTATTAAAATTTATATTATCTGCGGGTCTTGTGGGTTACCTGCAAATCTAGGCGGGACGGGTGCGAGTATTTAAATCTTTCTATGCAGGTTGTGCGGGTCACAGTTTTTAATCAAAAAAAAAAAATCGATCCGCGAGTTAGTGGGTCAGGCGGGGCTGGTTGACCTGCGAACCCAGCTCTAATGGGACGTAGCTTAATATACTATAACCAAAACTTCGGGCTAGCAAACCACTACAACTCTTCATATTATGTGTTATTCAAAATTTCCTAAATACTTCCATCAAACATGTATTTCCCGCTGAATGCTACTTTCATTAATTTTTCTGAATATGTGTTTCCGAAAAATCTCTATTACAAGAGGTTTATGTTAAATCTTTCGTCATCGTATGGTGTTATCACTATTTATTACTCTAACATTCCACACAAAAAAAACATGATGGTATATATTAATGACGCGTTTGCAGCCTTGCAACTGCTCTTCTTACGCTTAACTAAGAAGAATAGAGCTTCCAATCCGGTGGATAGTTCACAATATGAGCCGCTGTGTCTGAACATACCTTCTACATTTACCCGTATCAGCAGCAGTTTCTGAGGTCTCGTTTCTCTGCAGTAGCACCAACATCTTTAGACTCATTTCTTAACTTCAATCCAAATTATTTTTCTTTAATAATGTTATATATTAAACACTGTTTGTAATAATAACATAAACCTCTCTCTTCGTAAGGTTCTAATTCAATATAAACAAATAGGGAATCAAATAAACAAATAGAAGTGTGCATTTTATGGATATCCAAGATCTTAAAAAGTATATGTGATCCATTTTATTTTATTCAAATCAATATGGACCACCACTATATGGATATTCAATGTCCAAATATATGAAAAATTGTATTCTAACAGAATATCTATCAACTGTAAAAAATAATAAATTAAAATCAAATTATAATATTTTAAAATAATATTTAAATAATTAATTAAAAATAAAATGTTCTAAATACATATAAATTTAATAATTATATAATATATAATTATTATAAAAAATAATTATAAATATATATATTGTATTGATGTGCATATACGTCTTTTAAATTCTATTATCTATAATTTTCAATATTTTAATAAAAATATTAATTATTGATTTCTTCTAAAATGTAATAGATATCCTGACTTTTGTATCGAATTCAAAAGAATAATCGATCGAAAAGAAAAGGATCAAATTTCCTATTTATTTTGTCTAGCCCAACAAAAAAATAGAAGAAATAATAAAACATATACTCCTAGTCCTACCTAAGATATGGCTAAATTTGGTAAGTTTTGTTAAAAGCATTTGGTTATATGGCCTGCCATTGCGGAGACATCATTTTCCACAAATATGTGTCAGTGGCTATCTCGAATAAAAAATATATTTAAAATAGCTCAGAAATTGTGTTTTTAAAGAAGTGATTAAAATATAGTTCAGAAATTCAAATGAATGATACATATAGCATTTTACATTAAACCAAATTTCATTAACAAATTTTATTCGAAAATAAAAGACTTCATATTTATATATTGGAGAGCTGGGGCTAAACATCCGATAACATGCTTCACACCTCCACCTTATGAGATATTTTCTCCTGTACTGCAGATTTGATGATCCTGAGCGCTTCTACAATTTCATCACATAATTGATGAGGATCTGGAATTGTCGTTGTATCCACGGCTAGATTGATGACAATCTTGTTTACGTAGCTTATAAAATGGATATTAAGAGCCTTGTTGAACATCAAGTAATACCCACAAACGACAATAAATTAATTAATCTTATAAAAACTGAAAATTATTTCTAAAAAATAAACTGATATTCTTGAGAAAACATGATAATTATATTCTTCAGAAAATATACTCACTTGTGATCCAACTAATGCACTTCCTGCGACATAAGAGATTGGATGGCCAAATAAACTTATTTCTTCGTCGGGGCCTTTCACATTTGAAAATGCCAATGATGTGTTACCAAATATCCTCTTTCCAAACGCTTCTACTGCCTATTATTCATCACAATCGAAATTAGTAAAATATGCACAATTATGAATATTGTGGATTGAATAGATCATATACGTTTGGTATCTCACCTTTCCTCCAAAAAAAATCATGGTGAATTTAATGATTCCATAGAAAATGAATGCTTCTAGAGATATTTTTTTCCTATCCATAGTAGCTTTGGCTCGTCTTACGTACTCCAAAGGATCATTCTCTGATTTTATCCATAATGGAAATATAATAGTTCCTATGAAGTTTCCCCACCTACACTTTGATCCCTTCGCCATCATATTAGCCAAATCCTACATTTTCACATTTTACTAGAAAATTACACTCTAGTAAATTAGTTAAAAGATACAATTTCGTATCATTGTATAACTATATTGTTTGTCACCTCTATATTGGTTGTTGGTCTTAGGTTTATAGCTACAGCTCCACGAAAACGGATATTTTCCAAGATTTCTTTCTTCTGAATCATCGTATAGCCATCTGTCAATGATTATCATATATTAGAACTATGGTAGAAAAAGGTTTTTAAAAGACTGTCTTATCACGCGGGAAACCTAACATTTATGAAAAATATAAAGTAAATGAGTTTCACATAATATTTGAAACTGGGATTGTCCAAAATATATATATATATATATTTGAAACTGAGATTAAAATTTTCTAGTATACACTTAGATTCAGAGCAAGCGCAGTGATCGATTCTTACTAAGTTTCTTAGATAAAAATAATATTAAAATATTATAAAAAGAAGAGAGGAATCGAAAGTCAAAAAGACGTATATTTTTGCAGAGATTTTTGAAATATTTGGAGAAACTTAAATCACATGTGACATTTAAAAATTTAATTTTGTTTTTTTGTATTTAAATTTTAATTACATAATAGATATATACTAATATTAAATTGTTAAGGTACTCTCTAAAAAAACTATTCCACTAATGATGCTTTTAGGCCCGGTTCAAAGTTAGATTGGATTTTGGGAAAAAAAAAATTATATGAACAATATAATTTTTTTTAAAAAAAATGCTTTATTTTTTTCGAAAAAAAATCTTAAATCAAAATTTATTTTCCAAAAACGAATGGACCATGTGCAATTGCACCTTGGACACATGCCAAGGACCAAGCGTGCTTAGACTAGGTGACGTGCTCATGCACGGGTATATATATATATACTAAATACATAAATCATCACAAATGATTAATGTTTTGTTTTCATTTTTAGAAGTTTTGAAACGTTTTTGATATAATTTAGATGTATAAAAAGTAAATACAAAATTCTTTTAAAATATATGTGACTTTGCTTATAAAAATCTTATCGGTTGTTTTTTGTAATATTAGATTGCATTTATTCCACTTAATTAGACTATACTTCTTTCATTCTTCTAAATAAAATGAAATTAGATTAACTTTTATCCTTGCATTTAGTTTAAGTTCAGTGTGTTGGATTTATAATATATTTTGCTTAGTTTATGTATAATTTGACATATGTTAATTTAGAAAAAATAGGAAAATATTGCTGGTCTGAAATTTCATAAGTGAATATAACTGAAAATATTTTAAAATTTAATGAACATATATAAATATTTTCAAAACCTAAATCATAATAGCTTGTTAATATATATTTAAGTTATTTATTAGTTTTGAATCGTTTGTAATTTATATCCCTAAAAATTAAATAGAATTATTTTAAATAATAATATTTTCTTGTCTTAATTAGTTCTCTATTTTTAATATAATAATTTAGATCCATTCAGTTACTCATTACTACTTTTTTTAATAAGGCTTTCATAATTAAAATAGCAGAAGAAATGTAAAATGTTATAATACAAAATTTTAAGTTTTTGGGTTTATGGCCCAATTATACTCAAGTAAAAATTATTAGCAGCTCAGTATCGTAAGTGGCTCAAAATGATCGAAGAATAGATGATTGATTTGTTGAAAATTTTAATAAGAGAATAAATGGTTGATTTGATTGATTTGTTGAAAATTTTAATAAGAGAATAAATGGTTGATTTGATGAGAAGTTTGAAAAGCATCACACATAAAAATGGAATAGAAAATTACCTATTACTTGGGATATTGAGTTGTATATATTCATCTAAATGAAGCAAAATTATTTTTGACTACAAAACAAATTATTCTTACTATTTATTTAGATTTTAAAATATATACTCCATCTATTTTTAGAATATGCATATTTATGTGTTCTTACACCTATTAAACACATATTAAGTTTTGATAAGAAATATAAATTTTTCCTAAATAAAGGGAGTATGTTTTATTTTTTTATAATCTGTATGCTATTTAAATTAATTTTATCAATCAAATTTATATTTATGGTAAAACCTTATTTTATATTTTAAATATAAATATCTAAATTTTTTTTCTTAAATGGTCTATAAATAATGTATTTTAAACTAATTGTTTTTTTTCCTTTTTAATTTATTTATGCTGTTTTATGAAAATATTAAAGGAAATAAAATTGAAATTCACTATGTACATAAATTATATTTATTTTATATATATCCCATTTTATATTATTCATGTTAACTTAAACAAAAAATTAAAAAGAAACTAAAATGAACAGTAAGGTAATTAAAATTATTAATTTGATAATTGACGCTTTTAAAAAAATTTTGATCAAAATTTTATACATAATAAAAATAATATTTTATCTTTCTCAAGTAATAAACTAAATTATTTTACAAAATACATAAATTATCTTCATAATGTATTAAGTATGAATTTAAATCCACAGAATCTGATCTATATTGGTTTACTACTCAAAATTTTGAAACATAACTAATGGCTAACCTAACTGAATCGATACAATCTGGTTTTTAAAATGTACCAAACTTTTATTTGGAGGTTGGGTCGGTTTGTATTTGGATATTAGGTTGGTTCGAGTTTTAAATCCGGTCCAAAACATACTAATTTGGTATCGGATTATGTTCAAACTATTAAAACCAAACACACCTTTCATTTATGGATACAGATTTTGATCTTCTGGGTTGGAAAAATATGTTTTAATAAGTGGAATTAAGACGACATTATTTGCTATATGATACTTATGTTGTGGTAATATGATACTTCTAGTGTGGTAAAATTATATATCGATCATATTAATATTCATAGTCAGTTACATAGATACCAAACAAATTAAAATTATTATAAAATTGTCATTATTACTATTTTTTTGTTTATAAATTATTATCTTTTAAATATAATAAGATATAGTATATCTCAAAAAAAAATCTTATAAATTATAGTATAAATCATATTCACTAGGCTGTTATTTCGAACAACTTTTTATGTTTCGCTTGTTACATCTTCATTTATTTTCAAACATAGACTATTGCAAATGTAGGTATTAAGTAAATGGTAAGTAGATACAATATTATGCTAACAAAACTTTAAATGTTACCATATTTTGTAGTCAAATATCTTGAAAGACCTGCTTGGGTCATTCCAAGAAGGACATCATTCACCTTCTACAAAAACAATATTCACATAATGAAGTTGTTAGTGTAAGAAGACGATATCAATTATTAATATAAATCAAGACAACAATAAATATATACCATGTTCATTGTATTCTTCACTAATTTGACATCATCAAAACTTATTATCCGATGGATAACCTTCCAAGATTGAATTCCATCATCAGGGTTTCCCATTAGAGGATTTTTGGTATCCCGCAAAAAACATATTGTAAGCATTAACTTGAAAAACTCAACAAGAGTGGTGAAGGTCACTCTTATCATAAACCAAAGTCCAACAATCAACCACCATGCCGAAATCCTGGATTTAACGGGTTTTCTTGTGGCCGAGGTATTAGAAATTAGTGCGGTAGGGTCGGATATTTTTCTTGAACAAGCAAGTAAAACAGACATAAGAGACATTCCATCACCAATTGAATGATGTATTTTGGCTAGGAGCACAGATTCTGCATTTGAAGTCTTTATGTTGAGTAAATGGAATTCCCAAAGGGGTTTAGACATATCCATTGGAATATTAGCAATTCTTGAAGTATAGTCTTCTAGGAACTGATCAGGATTTTTGATATTGGGGTAATCAAGATCCGGAACAGTAACATGATCTTGTACTTGGATGCTTACAGGAATCCAGACCGGTTCTCCCTTTTTCTTATAGTTAATAACCTGAAAAATTTAATTTTATGAAAATAGATCAAATTAAGTAACATAGATTAAAAATAAGGTAAGTCGTACGTGACGACTGGCGAACGAATTTAAATTCTCTGTTTATACGAATTAAGTAAACCAAAGAAAAAAAAGAATACATAAACAATTTACATTTGTGATTATAGTATCGAAGATAAACACCTTAATTATTGTTTTTTGCGTTGATCTAAGACTTTAAAAAAAAAACACATAAGGTGGTGTATGTTTTTTTTTCATTTATGTTCGTATGATATATTTTCATCTTTTGCATGCATATGAATATGTAATGATTATTGCCGAACGAATAATATATGCTAGAAAATCCGAAGAATGTAAAAAAGAAACATTATACATGCCTACATGTAGAATATGTTTTACCATTTTGCTAGAAAATCTAGGAGCATTGATCAGTGTGGTCTTGAGGCCTTCAATAAAGGCCGATGGGTTGCATTTAGTTTTAAACCCAAAAGTTATCACAATGAACAAATTTGGAGAACTTAGCATCTGTGACATTGGGCTAAGCGGCTCCATGGACGTTGTCTCGAGGTCGTCTCCCTCCAGATATTTTTTCTTTTCCATAGTTAGTTTAATGGTTCGACAACCTTTCCTTTAGATACTATACATTTATAGCAATGTTTCTTTGTCCTATTAAATGAAGGTTGGTATTAGATTAGGGTTTTGTGGTTGTTATTCTTGTGACCTTTTATGTAGCGAAGAATGATTTTTTCCATTTTCTCATTAAAAAAACGATTTTTCTTTTATCTTAAAAGGAAAAAAATTATATGATTTTAGTTTCGAATAAAAATTTGAAATTTATAATTTTACACATTTTGTATCAATAAAAAAAGAGAAATTCATTAAATATTTTTTTTATTAAAGTGTATATATATATAGATATATATTCAAATATTGTGTTGATACAAAAATAGTAAAATCCGAAAGTATTACTAAAATTGATTTAGATACTTCACATTTATAGTAATATCTAGGTCATATTATTCTTTTTTATTGTTATTATATTATTAAATGTTTGATATTAGATTAGGGTTTTGTTGATGTTCTTCTTGTGAACCTTCTTATTATTTAGTTAAGGAGTCCCTCCTTCCACTATCTCAAAATATGATTCTTATTTTATCTTATATGTTTTATTGGAACTTTTGTTTCAAAAATCTATCGTGTAAAATCGTATTGCTGATAAAAAGAAAGATTCGTTAACTCGTTAACTCTTCTCTTTAATTTTCTAAAATTTATTAGCAGTTAATATTATATAACTAATAATAATATACATTATATTTTTTTATTTGTTGAATTATGGTTAAATGAATAATAAATGATATTTTCGTTTAGAAAATATAAAAACTTATTTATTTTCTTAATTTTTATACACAATCCTATATTAAAAACATAAGTAACCAACTTATGGTAACTCAATCATTTTCTCTAATATTTTAGATTTAGCAAATGTTTCTAGGTAATGTTGCAGCGACAAATTAATCTCTTTTGTTTGTGTTGTGTGTAAACCTGTTTTGTGGGTTTGTCTATTGGAGGGTAATTAATTCTTCTGCGCACCAAAAGAAAAAAATATGGCTGATATTTTTTGAGAAGTCTTCAACGCCAAAGTCGGCATTTAAGCCCACGGAACTTGTTTTTTTTTTTTTTTCCGTATAATTTCATTACTTAAATTTAAAGTGATATAAGAATCTACATCAAAATAGAACCACCAAAAAAATAAAATTTCTTATAAAATACTTTTGTATTCCTAATTAAAGAATAGAAATAACTTTTTCTCATCTATAGATGTTAAAATCATGAAGTGCAATCTTTGTTGCAACGCCTCTATGCATATATACATGTATATATTCAATCATCTGTATGAGAGAAAAATTTCTAGAGACTTTTATTGACGAAATTATAATTTACATCACTTTTGATAACATTATTCATATTTAATTTTTATAAAAAACATATTTACAAATATCTAACGTATAAGGTTTCAATAAATAGACAAAAACTAGTATATCATTGCTTTATATATATATAAATATAAATAATTATTTAAATAAATAAATGAATAAAAGTTAATAGTTTTTGAATTATAAATTTTGAAATTCAAACTTTTTTATAAACTTTTTCAAATTTTTAATCAAATTTGTTTTTTTCAAAAAAAATTTGAAGTTCAAAAATTATTTTTGAAACTGTTTAAAAAATATATATGTTAAATTTTAAATTTTTATTCTTTATTTATTAAAATCCTACGCTGCTCTCCCTAAAATCTCACCTTTCAAATCTAAATTTAAACTCTAAGTCAAAATTGATTAGCCTTATAATTATATGTGTCTATTTCTGTTTTAAAACTAAAGATAAATGTAGTTAAAGTACACATTAAAAGTATTACTAAAAATGTGGTTGTTTGAGCAATTTTCCTTTTTATTGAGATCTCATATCCATATTCAATTTTTTTTCTTTATTTTTCTCTAAAATCTTCTTCTTATTTTATTTTTTTCTAAATTAATCCTATACAATCTTATGCCCCATATATTTTGGTAACTATGTTTCCAGAATCATGTAATTGATTCAACTAATTTCATTAGTCTCTTACAATTGCAGTGTACATTAGTTATGTAAATAAAAACTAGAATTTGATCCATGTTTCTAAAATGTGAAAATATTTTTAATTGATAAAAATTCATTTGTATATCTAATTGGTCTCATATTAATTGCAAATTTATTTTAACAGAAAAATAAAAGATATCAATTTTAAGCCGTTACTTACAATATTTAGTTTTAACTCGTTTTACATTGATCAAAATTTATTTAATAATTTATAGTAGAAATGAATTATATATTCGTTCAAACATGTTCTTATTTGAAATTGTTTTTGTATATTTGATCGAATAACATGCATAATATCTTAGAAATATCTATTCTAAACCAATTTACCATATAATCAAATAATATAAATTTAACTAAATGTAATAAAAATATCAATATATTTGTCTTAATTATAATATTTTAAATTTTAATTATATTTTCAAAAATAAAAATTAATTATTCTTTTTAAATATTTCCTCTTTAATATTATGTTTACAAAATATATAGAGAAATTTCCAAAAATACCACATTCATAATATCACTTCTCATATTTATATTAACCATTTTTACTCTAACATTTAAAGAAGAAAAAATATATTTATAATTCTAGGGTTAACTAATATAGACTTAGAGTTTAGAATTGAGAGGTGGATAAAATATTTAGAATGTGGAGTTTAGAGTTCTAGTAAATATATATATAAATATTCTACAAATATGAGTGAGAATCAACATCAATCAGACAAAGAGGGAACAGTGGTTGTAATGCCACTGGGGACAGGATGAACACAACATTTAGGAATTATCGTGGCTTGAAGGGGTCTACGGTGGGTTCGACGCCTGAAAGGGATTAAGAGTTCTTACTCGCCAGACATACTCTTTCTAATTGAGACCAAGAACCCATATGATCTCGTCCATAATATAGGTGAGAAATTAGGATATTATTCTACTTATTGTATAGCATCTCAAGTGTTGGAGGTGGTTTTAGCTTTATATTTGAACAATTCAGTTAATGTACACATACTCTCTGCTGATGAGAAATTGCTCGATTGTGAAATAAATAATACAGAGCATTGCTTTTACTTCCCTTGTGTATATAGCCACCCTATTCGAAGCTAGTGCCATATCTTGTGGGAATGACTATAATGTGCTTCAAGAAGAAATGGTCCTTGGATAATGCTTAAGTATTTTAACGAAGTACTCATAGCAAGTGAAAAGATAGGAGGGCACATAAGAGAACCATGGAGTCTTGCAGATTTTAATAACATAGTTAGTCATTGTGGTGTACAAGAGTTACCTTTCATTGGTAGTAATTGTACATGGTTAGGCAAACGACAGGGTTATACTGCAGAAAGGTGGATTGGCCGACTTATGGCTAATGACGAATGGTTAGCTCTGTCTTGGAATCAAAACTACAATATCTTGAAATGGTTGAATCATATCGACCGGCTATACTCTATAAGGAAAACTTTAGAAAGTGGACGTATGAGTTTTCATTTTGACAGCCGTATGTGTGATGAACAAGGATTTTTAGATACCGTGAAACAAAGATGTTGTAATAATATTCAAGAGGAGGGCATACCAATACATATTGTGTTCAACGTTGTATACATTTTATACCAGAATGGAGGAAATCATCACCAACAAAAGCTAAACATTGAATTCATGACCATATCCACTGGATTGATAAAGAACATGCACGATGAACTCTATGCCCTAATGAGATTATAAATCTTAAACATGAATTGCTTTAAGCATATAAATAGGATTGGGCTGGGTTGGGTTATTTTACCCTACATTAACATCCCTACATATAAAGACGAGGAAGCCTACTGATATGACAAGAGCCGAACAAACTGGTTATAGAAAGGTGATAGGAACACTGGGTTTTATCATGCAATAACTAAAACATGACGGGATCATAATAAAATATTAACAGTGAATAATTCATTGGATAATGACATCTACGGTAATCAAAATATACACACCAAGGCAAAACAGTTCTATGCGAATTTGTTTACCTCTTATGACCCGGCTAGTATATGTGAGGCCTTAGTACCACATTGGTAACACCAGAGATGAATGCTGAACTGGAAAAATCAGTATCAATCGAGAAAGTTAAAAAAGCTTGTTTTCAATTAGTGGACCAAAAGCACCAGGTTATGATGGGTTTACAACAAAATTTTATCATAAATATTGGGATATTGTTCATCTGGCGATCATGAAAGAGGATCACGGTTTTTCGAAACAGGTACCATGTTTCCTTACCTTAATCACACCAATATCTATTTGATACCAAAGATCACCCCACTGGTAACAGCGAAGGATTTACGACCAATAACTTTATGAAATATACTTTATAAAGTTATTACGAAGTTTCTAATCCAGCATTTGAAGAAATTTTTAGCTTAATTGTCTCAGAAAATCAAGCTGCTTTCATTCTTTGTCGTCATATAACTGATAATGTAAATCTGGCTCATGAGGCTTTCCATTTCCTTAAGACAAGAAAACGAATCTCTATTTCGTATATGGCTGTCAAGACCAAAATTAGTATACATACGACTGTATCAAATGAAAATTCTTATAGAGTATATTATGAGGACAAAGGATTTACTGAGGTATGGATTCAATCGATTATGTCATGGTAACATTGGTCTCATTTTCAGTGCTACTGAATAGTTCATCATATGTGAATTTTTTGGTAGCACGTGAAATTTAACATCATGATCTCCTCTTACCATATCTCTTTATATTGTGCCATGATTTCTTAAGTAGTCTAATACATAAGTCAGAACAAAATAATACAATTTAGCCTCTGCATTTGAGTACAGAGGGGCCTTCAATTTCGTACCTATTTGTTGTTGACGATTCTCTATTCTTTATTAAAGCCGATCAACATAAAATATTGGGTCTTTCAAACATCTTTGACCTATATGGGAATGCTTTTGGACATTTGAATAATTTTGACAAGTCAAAAATAACGGATAAAAAGTTCTTCACCATAAACGAGAATCAATTAAAAGGATCCTCCAAATCAACAATGTCGGGTGGGGTATATACCTTGGATTATCGGAACAATTAAGATGAAGTAAAGAGAATGCTTTTCTTACATAAAAATGACTGTGAATATGAATATTAATGGATTAGAAATACAATTCATGTCGACAGCATGAAAGAAATCCTCATTAAGTCGGTGGCCATGGCTATGTCAGTTTTCTTGATGAATTGTTTTGAACTTCCAAAAGAGGCATGCTCTGAAATAAACTGTCTCATTTCAGAATTTTGGTGAGGATCAACAAAGTGACATTGTATCATAAAAGAAAATGGGTTTCTCAAAAGACAGAGGAGGCCTCGGCTTTCAAGATCTACATTGTTTCAATCAAGTGTTACTAGCCAATAAAGTGTGGAAAATAATGCATCACCTAGAGAGTTTAATATTTAAAGTCTAAAAAGAACGTTACATCAAGAATAATAATATATTGACGACTGATATTACGTGTATACGTACACCAATTAACCTAATGTGCAAATTACCATAATCAAATGATATGTCGATGTAGCACTTTAGGATCGAATCCACAGAGACCAATGGTTACACTTTATCTTTTTAAGATCAATATTAAGCTAAGACAATATGGGGTTTTGAAAATAAATAAAAGTAACAAGCAAGTAACACAATTTGATTGGTTTTCAGATTGATTAAGATGTTAGCCTAAGGTGGTTAATCATGTGTTAAACATGTGTGAGACAAACAATTATTCAAGTTTGATTAAGGGTCTGTCTAGAACTTTGAGCAAGCAACTCGGAGCAACTTACTTTTTCAGTACTGCTCCCCACACCGATCAGCCTCAGAGCCTAAGCTGTCGCTTGGTCTGAGATCTGATGGTGAGCAGTATAGAAGAAGTCTGACATGTTCACAAAACATCCTAATATCTACTTTCGCTGAATAGGGATGCAATGTTTATTCAAGTTATGTCTAGTAACCTAAAACACCTTTGATGAATAGATGAAACCTAGAATCAGTCACTAAGCGGTTAACTTGATGCAGGCTTTAAGATCAACAGTGAATGACGACAATATATTCATGACTTATTTATGTTTAGCAAACGGATCTAACACCCTAACACCTTAGACTAAGCAATCTGACTACTCAGCCATAGCCACAGAGAACACATAAACAATAGATAAAGAAATCATGATAATAGATTGCATAATAGTAAAATAGGGTTTAGGATTCTTCTCTAAATCGAGAGATATGGCCTTCTCCCTTTTACAAGTAGTAAATCTTCAACAATTAAAACTCTAAAGTCTGTTTTTTTCTCTAAAAAATAGCGTAGAAAAATAATAGAAATAGAAGAAGATGATATATGGAGGCTCATGACGTATAGGAGAGAAAATAGGGATGATTAGCGCAAATCCCGAAATATTAGAAGTTTCCTTAAGAATCTCTGCCACAGGAGCAAGCACTCGGGTGCTCCGCTCGTTCGGGAGCAGACATCATTTTGCATCATTTTCTTCATGTGCCCCTCCTATAGTCTCCCAACCTACTACAGATCTGAAATGACCCGGAAAGGACTAAATAGACTCGATAAATACATGAAAACAATTTAGAAACATATGTACAATGTGTCAAAAACACCATATATCAACGACTACCAAATAAACACAACTATTTAATCTGAATTCAAAACGTACTTATTGTTTACACAAATTCAATAATACGTTATTTGAAAATATGTTTATTGATGATCATACGATATGATTACGAAGATTTGAAGCGAAGATCTTATGAAAATATGAGGTTTTCAGTAAGAACAAGGTAAACAGAGGAACCATATTCTTGTGCCAAAAAGCCACTGTTTGTGAATAAATCTTTTCAGTCTTTGGCCTTCTCCTTATATAATGGAACTCATCTTGTTTCATTTAAGACAACCCCTTTCGGCCTAAATGAGCCGAGTTCAATTACTTGACAGGCATTGTCTGAGAGATATAATATATCTCCAACAAAAAGTCTCCCAATTCATTGCGAGAGACAAAATCAATTTCAATTAATTTATAAGAACATATTTTGGAAAGTAATGAAATCATAATTTTTCTTTCAAATGAAGTAGAGTTTCCTTCTCGGCGCTAGAGTCAGCTGAAAACAATTTTATTTTTGTAAAGCAAGACATAACCCAGATTGAATAGGAAAAGATCCAATTTCGGATTACTATGAGAAATAGAAATATTGCTTATAGGAAAGCGGAAATCCCATACCATATTATGTTTGTATAAACCTAATGATTGTGTCTCTTCGTTTTTCATGCCAGGCCTCTATAAATAATGAGTTGAGTCCTCATTTCTTTACTTATTCTCGTGATCAAATGTAGTTTTTTCGAACTCTCTCTCTTTACCGCACTTAGTATTTATATTTTCCGATCTGCCACCGTAGAATAGTTTAATTTCTCCAGTTTGCATTGTGTTTTTTGTCTATTTTTTGGAAACTATGTCTTCAATCCGCTGATGCTCAAGAAAAGGGAAAGAGATGGTTACCTCTTCCATCCCCAGATCCCTATATCTCTAGTCAATCTAGTTATGCTAGTGATCCAATTAGGAATCATCATCTTGCTTTAAGACATACTTCCAGATTGGACTTTGATCAACTGTAGTTGGTACGTCTCGCTGAGTAAGAGTTTCAAGCTGTTGAGGATGGTCAATCAACGAGAAACAATCACACTGGAAAAAGGTTTAGTCGTCCATTCTAATTCTGAGAACAAAGAGCAGATCTGATATACTTCTTATATCCTTGTTTACTCAATTAATCTTCATCGGAATATACATTTTGTTTACCATCCTGCTCTTTCCAAGGATCAAATCAGGACTTCAATAGTCAAACTTCAAAATTGGTCTTATATCGAGTCAATGTGGTCCAATTTTTCAAGCATGTCAATTCTCTTGTAGGAACTCAAAGTCTCTCCTGGTTTTACCTTCACCATCCTTCGATCTTATCAATTTCTGTGGAATCTCCATGTAGGGTATGCTTGTATGTGTGAGTCTTGGTTTCAGAACGATGTCAAACTATGGTTCCCAATTCCGTGACAGATCACAGCGTACGTTGTAGAAGGGACATATTTGTCTCAGTTGATGACAAATCGATCATGATTGATGTGGCACTTATGACCCTAGCCACTGAGTTTGATGTATCAATGGGCATCAGATTCTTTGAAGAATTATGCCAAGTACAAGTGAATGGAGTGGATATATCTACAGGAAGATGAAGCCAAAGATGAATATTTTGACTGGCATCTATTAAAAACTCGCAACTTGCAGCGATACTACTTTTATGTCAAGATGAACCAGATGAGTTTCTAGGAACCCCCAACTTATCCTCGAATGTTATGGATCCCAAGAATTGGTAGAGAGCCAAAGTTATACCTTCCGCTTTGTGAACACTTTTTATTAATAATTCTTTATTTTCATTATGCATTTTATTAACCTGACACCACTGTATACACAAAAAAATTCTTCCAAAACATATCTAAAGTTGCAACTAGACTCAATTCAAAGAGACATAACATATTTCGAAACCAAACTATCCATAGTAGTAGTTCTACATTATTATGAGATGTTATGAATGGCTCCCACTTTAGCAATATGGAAAAGTGGTGTCTACAAACTCTGGTTGCTCAAACGAAATCCAAATCTGTAAGGCCAAAAAATCGAGTTAGAACAGGCAAAAAATCGAGTCAGAACAGGTCAACGGTAGTCTGGCCAAAGTCAACAGAAAATTTAATTGCTATGGTCAACAGTCAACCTTGTAAACTCTAATCCCAAGCTGGTTAACACTATCCAGGATGAAATTGAATTAGACAATTGGATATCTTAACTGAATTTGATTTCAATTAAACAAAATCAGTTATTCTTAACAAAATTAATTTAATTTATATAATTGGTTTAAACAAACATCAATCAAATTAATTTAACTCAACCAGTTTAAACATATTCAAATCAATTTCATTTAAACCAACTAGTTGACCGGTTAACAAGTTCACTCGCCCAGTTGCCTAGTCTTCAGCAAGTCACCAACAACGAAAAGGCAACGACGGCTTAACAGTGATGACATAAGTGAACGGTGGTGCTGGGAAGTCATATACGTAAGATGCAGCATACAGCGGTTGCATGTGAGATGCACACGCGGAGCTCCTGACGGCGCGTGATGGCGCATGGACAGTAGTTTCCAGCTGAAATGGTGGTGTGTGTTTGTCTCGACGTCAGGAACTCGGTTGTGGCTTTGGTTTCACACAAATTGACATGGTTAGATATATCTATGATCTACTGAATGATCAAAAGTAAACTATCAGACAAAACAGTTTCTGATGGTTACCTTTGGAAAATGATGGAGGTGGCTGGAACTTTTTTTCAAGAGAGAGAGAGAAAATATTCTCTCTAGAGTCTCTCCCCTCAGCCACCACCAAACCTAAATCCGCTGACAGTTTTTTTCTCTTCTTGCGGTGGCCGTAGAGCCTTTGTTTCCAGTCACCGTGGGACATCAATTTCGAGTTTGTGATTAACCTCAACTCTTTGCGGCCTTTGTCCTGTCTCTCCTCTTTGCTCAATTGCTCTGGATTTCTTTTCAAGATCTAATGGAAACCATGGGGTTTATGGCTTCTCTAGAGCTATGGCAAGGTGCAATGGAACGAGGTGCCTGGGAGGCGTCGACTGCGCTTGGATCCGGTCAGATCTGGGATCCGAAACTCGCCGGGATCGTGTGACGCGTCACTGTTGTTGCTTTCCTTGCTTCTCGTTTCACACTGGCAGCTCTCCTCCTTTGCTTGTTTCAAGGTTAGTTTAGAGCTTCATCTCTCAGTTTGTTCTGAGTGAAAGGTGGTGTCAAGGCTCGCCACTGAGGACTCTATTCTTAGTCCGTTTGATAACTGCTATGGCGTGATACATCGGTTAAGTGTGTCCTTTCCTTCTCGTTTGTTGATATCGGAAACTAGGCTTTTGAAGACGACCCGCTGTGACAGTGTCCTTGCTCGAAGGTGGAACCATCAATTCTCCATCTCTCACACCTGTTGTAGAGTTTTCCAACTCTCTATGTACTTCATTTCCCTTATGCATCCCTCCGGTGAAAGCTCTGAATTTTATGATGTGATTCTGCTGCATTTTATGGTCGCGTGGCCGGTTGAGGAGCCAATTTGTACCGCCTGCGCTTGACCGATTTTTGCTCTTCATCTCCAGTGGTGGTTCGTCGAGTTTATTCATGAGCTTCTCTACCGCGTAAGCTAAGGGTCTGTTTGTTCGGCTTCTTCCTTCTGTGGTGCTCCGGAGCCGTTGCCAGCCGCGCCTTCGTGGAAGCCACTTAGGCCACCTTCTGGTGAGTGTTCGTCTGAACGATCTTCTTTAGCTTTTCTTTTGGTCTCTCTAGGTGATTGAAAAGGAGTTTGCATAGGGAGCAATCAGTTGTCATTTGGTCTTGTATCCTATTAAGTTAAATTTCACAATTATCGTTTTGACCTTAGCTTAATCTTGGGGTTTTATGTTTTTTTAATCTTTTTGCGGTCTTTAAGAACAAACTGCCTTTAAAAGTAATGGTTCAATTATATTGTAACCAAATTTTCATTCAAATAATGATATTTACAATTTAGCAAAAAAAACTAATGGAAACGGCCGATCGATCTAGTCTAAGGCCGAAGGTTGTTGTGAGTGTTTGTCAATAAATCTTATGCATGATTTAATTTTTACATAGATTCGCTGCTTAGAATTTTTAATAGAAAATAAACATATAATAATTTGTATTTATAGCAGAAGATTTAGAGTTATTTTGCAATCCTATTGATTATTTCTGAGTTAAAACGGTTGAGATCGGATTTGGATCGTTACATTTTTCTCATTTTAAGTGATGCTTAAATTTAATTAGTTGTTTAAAAAATATTGTTATGCGGCTCCGTTTATTATTAGTTTGATGATTTTGATTATACAAATAAGTAATTTTAAGGGCAATTTTCTTAAATGGCCATTTTTAAGTTTTTGTCACAAAAATAGCCGTAGAAAAATAAAATGATCAAAATAACTTTTTTTTTTTTGAAATTTTCAATTTTTTTTTTTTGATATTTGAAACCATATCCCCAAACTCATCCATTAACTCTAAACCCTAAAGTCTAAGTTAGTTAACTCTAGAGGTATAAATGCATATGAATAATTTTTTTAGCTTCTAAAAAAAACTATTTTGGTTATTTTCTTTCTTAAAACTATTTTATGAATAACAAAGTAAAAAGGACTATCTAAGTAAATTTCTCTAATTTTAATATAAAATAAATAATTTTAATATAAAATAAATAATTTAGAGAGAGAGATGTCACGACGTGTCCAACAAATGGTTTCAATGGTACAGCTCAAATGACAACCCAATTTATCACGAGTACTCATTTATCACTTTATCTAATTAAAAGTCACGTAGCTTTTGATAGATAAAAATGGTACGCGTGTTCAACAGAATTTATGAACAACTTTATATTGGTAGTAGATGTATGATGTACCTACCTACTAAGCTACTACCTACTATATTAAAATCTGATACCAAATATATATTGTTGTATTAACTCAAATTGTTTTTTTTTTCCATTTTTGAAACTAAATAACTCATTTTTTATGAATTTGATTTAAGATACAAATGGAAATACACAGGGTGAACGTGCACGACTTGTTATGAATCTTTACAGGGTTTAAAGTGGAAAATGGTTAATCATACAATTAACAGAAATGTTATATTTAATCATTAGTGAAGGATTAAATGTTAAGGCCTTGGCCTCGTTCAGAAGCAGTGCAACAAACTGATGATGAAGTCCATTAAGAATGATAATTTTATTTTTAGCATTTTCCTACAGAAATTATATATAGTCTAATTGGTTTGTAGGTTAGTTTTTTTGTGTAATTTTAATTAAACTAAAAAAACATGAATTTATGTGAAGAATAAGTCCACAATTGCAATTAAAGTATAAAATAAAAAAGATTATTAAAAACAAACATAACTGAATATATGTGAATTTTCATATATTTAATAAAATTTATAATAAAATTTTCATATAATGTTCAGTTTCTACAAATTTATACATAAATATACATTTATATTAATAGTGTTTGTATTTAGTATGATAATAAAACTTTCATATTATATAGAAAGTTGTGTTAGTTCTAACAATAAAATATTTGTTTTTCTGTATAATTTAAATCTCAAATGATAATTTTCATATAAATAGAAGGTTTGTGATTTTTTTGTAGCTTGCACTGATAACAATAATTTTACTCATTTAAAAAGATGATTTAAGATAAATTTTATCTGATTAGATTTTCTATTATCAAAAATATTTAAATATATTCAATTTTTCTACTTTGTGTTTAAAATGATATAATATAGATTTAGGTTTACAATGTTCAAAAAATGTAAAAAAAAAAATTGAACGATTTTTAGAAAAACATATGTTTCAAGTTAATTTTTTATAATTGAAAGTGTTAACAACAAATTTATCATAAAATTATATATATATATATATATAGTATTGTTTCAATCGTTTGGCAACTAATGTAGTTGGTTTACAGTCATTTTTATTTTTAGGTAAAGTTAGAATGACTTTTATTTTTGATATTTATGAAAAAAAATTAGTGATGACTTGTGAAAAAAATATTATTTTGCGATTTGATTCTGATTATATAGATTGTTTGGCTACTAATATTAATTGACTCTAGATTTTTTTTATTTTAAAAATGATTAAATGAATAAAAATCAAAACTATCAACCAATAAAATTATAATAATTTTTTACAGTTCACAAATGGTTGACACTTAAGAAAAAATTAGATAAGTGACTTTAGAAATGAAATAGTATAAATGAATCCTAATCGCAAATGATTTTAAACTCATGTAAATAATTTATAAATCCATTTTATAATGTATAAATAATTAATATGATGATTTATACATATAAATAAAGTAATTATATTAGCATTTATTAATTACTTTAAAAATATAATTTATATAGTGTATAAATAAATGATCAAAGATAAAAAAAGAAGAAATTATGATACATTATATAGATTTTCCATAATTATTACAATTAGTTACTATAAATGATTATGTGCAAGATTATATATATTATTTAATAACTAATATTAATTGGTTCTGCCTATTTTAAATATGATTAAAATAATTAAAAAATCAAAATCATCAACCAATCAAATTAGAATATTTTTTCTCAAACTTTATATATGATTTGACACATAAGCAAAATTCAATTAAGTGACTTCTCCATTAATATATAAGAGGCCAACTCAACTAGGTGGATGGATGATTGATGTTAATTATGAGATGGTATATGTTTTATTTTCTTTCCAAAAGCAATAATATATATAATCATTAAAGATTGTAATGATTAGTCGAATTACAATATTTCTAGAGTGGTGATGAGATTAAGGTAGTTTGAAAGTGGTGAGGTCGGTTTTTTGGTTGTGAGATCTGAATCAACGTTTTTTCCTATTTTGATTTTGATCTCGCTGGAGCTTGGTTGGCGCGTGTGTCTGTTCAAGGCTCTCCTGACCCACATCTGTCATGTTTTCATCGGTGTGGGGTGGTATTGTTGGCTCTCTGTCCTTTTCCTTGGTATCTCGATGCAGGCTGAGTCTTCTTCTCCGCTCAAACTAGATTTCGACGGGATTTTTTCAAGGCATGCGTAGGTTTTGATTTTTTCTAGTGGTTTCATTTGAAGCTCACCAGTGTCGTGTGTAGAGTCTCTGGCTTGGGGCATGTCGAGTTGTCTATGCTTAGGCGTCATCTTCCTGTTTCTCTGCTGTGGTCTTCACATTTCAGTTCACGGCTTTGTCTCGTGTTTTTTTCTTTACCGAAGGTGCACGTTCTAGGTGAAGAGTTGTCAGGTACTGTTCTTCATGGTTGATAGCCATTGCCAGACGCCGTTTGGTTACAGTTTTGATTTGAAGAATCATCCTCTTGTTCTAAAATGGGCTGTATGGGCCTTTGTTGTGGTTCATGAGTCTTCGGAGACCCAACTCCCTGTCCGTGGCGTCGCATTTGAAATGTTTCCTTCCCAATATCGAAATCTTTCTCTTGCAAAGCTCCAGTAGGATACCTTCTTTCTTCTTATTGTAGGTACCATTCCGCGAGAAAATGTGGCCACACCTCTATCCAGTCTTTTCTCGTGTTAGGTGAATTCGATATGGCGTTTGATCAGGTTGTTTAAAGGTATGGAAATCTTGGGTTATGTTCACACATCTTTGCACTTAAACGTCAGTGGAGATTGCAATTGTGAGGAGATTTTCAAGAACTAACTACTACAATGATGGTATAAGATGTACCAGCAACCAAGGAAACAAGGTGAACGCCACTCTCAAATGCTTATCATCATCAGCAGAAAATGAGGATTGATAATCTGAGGTTGATGGAACTATCTAGCAGAACGCACTGGTGTAGTGGTGGTTGAGCAAATCTAGGGACTTAAACACCATCGTATCTTCAAACAAAATGGACTGGTTTGCATCAGTCCATGGTACCAACAACATAAATGAAAACATACTAAATAAAATCGACGTTTTTTAAAGAAAAATCATAAAAACACTTTAAAACCATAAAATGGCCCAGGTGGCCTTAAACACGAAACAAGCCCACTTGTGATTTAAAACTCGATAACTGACCCAAAAACAATGACTATTTACTCGAAAATGAAAAGAAAACATAAATGTCAATTTTTCGAGATAAACATGGATTTTTGAGAAGATAACATAAACTTCTGCGAAGAGATAAATTCGAATCAAAGGAAAAAGGGAAAAATCTTGACTGACACTGAAGCATATATAAGGGGAGCCAAGAAGAAGTAGGGAGGAGATACAAAAAATTATTCACACATCAATTCAATACTTAGGGCAATTCAGGAAATTTTTGAGTTTGTTAGCGAGCTGCGACTCAACTAGGTTTCAAAGTCTTAGGTTGTTAGAACTAGGGAACTCGCCGACAGCTCTTGCGGTCGAGGCTTTCTCACATGTTGTAATGCTTAAATGCAAATCCAGAATAAGACTATCCTTATTTGTTCTCACTTACGAGTTATTTACTTCGTCTGTTTTCATATTTTGATTAAACATTTCTGGTTTAGCGGATTTCCAAAATCTCAGGGAAAGCAAAGGTTTCTTGACTTTCCTCCGTTCATAAAATCGACGGTGTGAATTTTGGTTCACACATTTTGGAACTAGAAGGAGGGGAGAAGATCAATCTAACTCGCAGCCGCATAACATGCTTGGTCAAACATGTCTACAAACGCTCAAAACAATCAACCAACTTGCGACATCAATCTTGTCGACGACAATGTTACCAATACTCCAGCAGGGAACGTCTCTGTGGTCAACGCTGATGTTACACCTCGGTGTTCGAGGAGATTAAAAAGATGCTTGGTCAAACATGTCTACAAACGCTCAAAACAATCAACCAACACGCAACATCAATCTTGTCGACGACAATGTTACCAATACTCCAGCAGGGAATGTCTCTGTGGTCAACGCTGATGCTACACCGTGGTGTCCGAGGAGATTAAAAAGATGGTATCGGCTCTCGAAAAGAAGTTGGATGAACAAGATAAACTCACAAGTTCACTCTCTAAACAGGTGGAAACCCTAACAGCGAGAACCATATATTCCCGCACGGGACTAAAAGAGCCCGCAACAGAAGAAAGCTCGACTTCACGACTCCATTGGATAGACCCACAAACGCACAGAAACCCGTCTGGAAATAATCGTGAGGAGGTAACTGCTGAAGCAACGCGGAAAAACGTGAAAAAACTTCCACCTCCCGAACAGGGAAACAAAAAGAAAACAAACAAGCGAGTAAACATGTACCTCAACGATCAATCCGATCAGTCGGAAGAACATGATGATGTACATCCAAGAAGGACGAGAAGCCAGGCTACTTGACAAAACCTTTCCTTCAATAAACCCATGACTGAAGAAGAAGAAAACATCTTCTCGGTGGAACAGGAAGAACTAGCCGAAAACAGGCGCATATGACCGGCAATAAACGCAGACAAGATCGGAAAATTGCTAGAGGAGTCTTAACGAAATACACGATCTCCGCGAATACATCGCGAAAAAGGCCACAAAAGTGAAAGCGGTAAAATCGCAAATGCACCATGCTACCAGCGCCGCACCCAAGATCGATAGGCTTCTTGAGGAAGCTAAGAAAACTCCTTTCACTGCCCGCATCACTGAGACAAAAATCTCAGATCCTGGAAAGATTAAGATCCCCATGTACAACGGCACTAGCGATCCCAAAGCGCATCTGCAGACCTTCCAGATCGCGATGGGAAGGGCCAAACTCAGAAAAAGCGAAAGATACATTGGCTACTGCCTCCTCTTCGTCAAAAATCTCCAGGGAGCGACGCTCTAATGGTTTTCTCGCTTAAGGCGAAATTCTATCAGAAGTTTTTGCCAACTCTCTTCAAAGTTTCTCAAGCAATATTACATATTTATGGATAGGAAAACTAATGACGTCGACCTTTGGATCTTGACCCAAAGAGAAGACGAATCTCTACATAACTTTATGAACAGATTCAAGATCTTCATATCGAGAATTAGTGGAATCAAATACAAAGTAGAGGTAGACGCGTTGAGAAAAACGCTCTGGTACAAGTCAAAGTTCCGTAAATAGATATCTCTTGAAAAGTCGCTCACAATCCATGATGCTCTCCATAAGGCCACTGACTACATCATCATCATCGAAGAAGAGATGAAAGTCCTATCACAAAAATATAAAGCGCCGAAAGCATCTTCGAAAGACGCGACATCAGAGCAAAAGCCAAAAAACAAAACCTCTCTTAACGATATCTATGTCCATCGCGAGGGAGAAGACTTCGAAGAAGCGCACAATTATGCCATCAACTCCGCATCGGAAAAAGGGAGAACATTGGGGAATACATGGACCTAAAACATTTCGTACGACTAAAATACCTTCTTCGAGTTTCACTAGACCAAAGGTCACTCCATGATGAACTGCAAAGTTCTTGGTGCGAGGCTAATGGCGAAACTACTCGCAGGAGAAATCTCCAAAGTAACCGACATAAAGGATCTCATTCGAGATACTGATCATTCGCCAAAAAACGACAAAACCCTACCAAGAGAGAATGCTCCTCAAGGAAATCAGTCAAGCGAAAAAAGCGGAAGAAGGCCAGACGACCGAGGAAACGAATCCAATCTTCGCATGGTAAACATGATCATTGGAAGATCACATTACTGCCACGATACCGTCTCCTTGATAAAGGCTTACCAACGAAAAGCTAAGTCGAATGGAAAATGGTCTCCATCCCTCGATGTCCAAAACAACATGATCGCGTTTGAGGAAAATGAAACTATCAGAATCGACAAACCTCACTGTGATCCACTCGAGATCGAGCTCGTGATTTGAGACCTTGAAGTCTCCAGGTCCTTGTAGACACAGGGAGAACTGTCGGTTTCATCTTCTGTGGAACCCTCCAGAGGATGAACGTCAATCTGGACGAAATCATACCAACACCAAAACCGCTAACCGGTTGCTCAGGCACAACATCGATGACTCTCTGATCAATTAAGCTCCCCGTCATGGCCAAAGGAGTCACAAATATTGTTGACTTCACGGTCATCGACAATTCAGCCATCTACAACGTAATCATGGGAACACCTTGGATAAACTCCATGAAGGCAGTCCTGCCGACTTATCACCTCTGCATCAATTTCTCAACTCTCAACGAAACTGCGATAATGTGGGAAAGTCAAAAACAGTTGCGACTCTGCTTCCTAGCAGAACACATGCTGCGACAAATCACAACAACCTCCATGGTTCAGCCCAAAAGAACGAAGATACTCAACCTTCAGCTGAAAACACTTCGGAAAAATACAAACCAGAATCATCTACTCAAGAAACGACTTCGGAAGTGGAAAGCAAGTTGACTTCCGAGCCCAACGCTTCAGACAACCTGAAAAACTCGACTCTGGAAAAAGCCGCCGATCCAGTAACAGCCACTACGGCTAAGATGATCGATGTAACTACGCCATCCGAGTAAAACACTCACGACAACAAACTGAACTTTTAGACGGCTTGATCCTCGAAAGGGGTAGGTAAATCGGCAACTTGTCGCAAGAAAAGTTCAGCTGTCCCCCTATCTAAAAAGGAGGTGGGGAGTGGATACGTATATGTATACTCATACAATCCAACATTTTAAAATACTTTCTCTTGTACTCGGAATTTTTTAAAACTTTTTCGATAATAAGAAAACACAGTAGGACTTCCAAAGAGCTCGCAACTTACTTACGTAAAAGTAGCAATCCACGATTCGATTCGCCCAAGTAAAAACAAGCGACGATCGTACGAAAAATCTAATTTTCCTAACAACCAAGCTGTTAACGGAAAAATCAAACTCATCATCGACCAATCAAATTTAAACGCTTCACAAAAGCATTCCTTGGTCGACATAAACCCTCATAGCACTAACAAAACATCTCTAAAACTTGCAAACGTTTTGTACATAAAAACGGTATACGAAAGAAAACTTTTAAAAAATAAAAGCATTTTCTCATAAACTATACAAACTATAATGTTTCCGGTCGCAAGGTCAAACAATGCCTCCGACCAAAACACCAAATGAATTCTCTTAACATGCTTTCGAAAACACAACATTGCAATGACACCAAGAAAAAAGCGTATTTTCAGAAAAAGGGAGATGTCACGGACTTTCGAATATATAATTCCAAACTCGAACAAACTCTCAAAACAGTCACCTCACGACTATAAATCTACAACTAACTCAAGTTAGAAAGACAAGTACTTGCTCATACATAACATTTGTCGATTTACCCCGATGGATAAATCAACCGTTCTCCAAACGAACGCTTAGCCTAACATGCTCCTCTCATAGAATTGGTTCTCAAACATCGACAAAGGATAAGTGCGCTCTAGAAATCCAAAATTTTGGTCAGAACTTCCGAGACTTAAAAACTATCTCCAGAGAGATACTCGACTCCCAATCGATGCAAATCACATAAGCCAAGAACTCATCGCAAAATTTCAATATTGAAACAGAGTCGAGTTGAAATCGCAAATGAGTCAAGTAAGCTGGGATCAACACCACATACTCTAAATTACAAAATTAAACCTAGGTCATTCCCTTACGCTGCTCTTATCTCTCAAAGGCATAGTGTCACCGATACGAGATACAAAACTTGCTTCCTCGTCAATACTTAGACGCCTATGAAGCTTCCTAAGGTCTTAAAAACCTCGAAAATGGAAAGAAATGGGGAACACAATCACACTCTCCTTCTCTTGTTGACACTTTATCCGTAACAAAGTAGAGCTACGAAACGAAAATTTATTTAAAAGCCCTAATAGGCAAGTACAACGCAAACATGCTTACACATCAAAGATAAGAGAACACACTCCCTTCAAAATACAATGCCCTTCACGGGTCCACGTCATAATCACCAGACATTGATCTCCCGATCGAGTAGTCTCTAGAACCAAGCGGGGCCGAAAGTTGATTCACCTTGTCATCCCCGTACGGAACTCCAGATCCAACGTCCTCCGAGTCGAGGGAAACAAGAATAGGAGCTAAGTGCTCCAAAATCCTCCCCTCAATCAGAGGAATCAACAATCCCGCACCGGCATTGGCATCCATATGCCTCGATATTCTGTCCATCTCAACGTCATAGTTGTAATTAACGCCTTGCATACACCGCAATGCGCCTGCGGAACCCCGGCATTCACGTTAATTGCCAAGAGATTCTTGCACATTCTTCCACTTTTCAAAATCGGCCGCGATCAGAACCGAACGATCTTGAAAGACCGAGGCTGACTCTCGCCTTCCTTCCTTACATGCGCAATGGAGCTGGGAAGCTTGCTTCAACTCCAACTCCCTCTGGCAAAGAGAGCTTGCCTCAACCTCGCTTTTCAAGCAAGCAATTTCTTTCTTGTCCTGCTGCACTTTAAAATGTGATGTCTAAGCCTCCAAACGGCTCGCAGTAAGGGCCTCGTTCATATTGTGAAAACCCTGAAAAGAATGCAAAAAAAGGAGTTAGAAAGGAACTCGGCAAAAAAAACGATCAATCATCACTACAAGAAAATAAGGATATTGTGACAAAAAAGTTATGTCACAATAGAAAAAAGTCATAAGAACATCATCATAGTTACATTTTTTACCAAGTATTAATGGTTGCAATACGTGTGTCACAAATGTTCTGAAGTAACAAAATGTCACAATTTCTTGCGACTAAATTTTTTGTAACAAATCATCACACATAGTTACGTTGTATATTGATAACAGAACTGTTACAATTTTTACTTATCCAATTGTCTCAAACTGTCTTAATTTGTGACTGTTTAATGTGACAACTATGTCACTTGTAGTGTTGGATCTATTGTCACAAAATGTCACTAATGTAGACGACATTATAGTCTTTTTTTACCGTCACCATTTATGACGTTATATGTTATATAGTATCCCAAACTGTCATTATTCATAACTAATTTACTATCTTAATTTTGTAGCCTATTATAACCAAAATGTAATAATCAATGACTAAAGAAAAGATTTTTTATCTGTCTTTAATACACACTATAAATGCGTTAAAATTTTGTTGTATTTTGTAACATTCATTATGTTATTAATTTGTCACTTTTTATTATGAAAGCAATGTAACTAAACGTCACAAACTATGACCGTAAAATAGTAACATCTCAGTTTCAGTTGGTTACAATTTTATAACACATATTTTCTTTATTTTATCATTTAAATCTGTCACATAATTTTTCTAATTTATTATCAAATTATTGTTACAATAGAAATATAAATAAAAACTGAAATAAAATATCAAATTTGCAAATAATATGATGTAAATAAATTTCTCATAAAACTGCATAGTTTTTGTTTAAATATTAAAGGTAAGCATAAAACAACATTTCTTTTACTAAGTAAACTAAAATTGCAAACATAAACTAACGAAAACCAAATGAAAACCAAACTAGAAACACCAAGCTAAAACACCAAACTGAACACACAATAGATACTAAACCCCAAATACAACTTAGAGAAGTAATGGAGAAACAACTTCATACGGGTGTGGTTGTATTTGTTGGAGTCAACACATTTTCACCAAAAGCAAACATCAATATTTTCTCCATTGCTTCACTCCTAATCTGAAACTGAATCTTTTCTTCATTACTCTTTTGCAAGTATGACTCCAGCTCTTTGACTCGGTGAGTTAAAGTACCATCATCTTCAACATCTTATGGTAAAATTGTAGAACCATCTAGTGGCCTATAAACTCCACTTTAAAGTGATCCTGACCAAATACACAACCTTTTTTTGATATTCCAGCAACCTACCAAACATATAACAGTTACATAAACACATTCAAATAAATTCACAGACAACTTTAATTAAGCAAAGCTATGCAAATAATCAATCATATCTCCAAATATAAAGAAAAATCAGAAAAAATAATTTGGAATGTGATAGAAAATTACCTTCACATAGATTTCATTTCTTTCCTCTACAGTAAGAGGATTTGTCAAAACCTCTCCATTAGAAAGCTTAACTAGTGACAATCTTTCTTGCACATATGCATCAATATTTTTCTGCAACTAAGCGTGGTATTTCATCAACATATGTTCCATCAGATTTCTAGTGGATTTTCTTCATCACAGCAAAGAAGGAAGAGTCTTCGTTGTTTGCCACCTAGAAAACCATTAACATAAGTTGTAAACTCATTTTAAATGTAAAAGTAAATTCTTTTGAAGTAAAATAATATGTACCCTACCAGATTATCTTGAACTTTAGCATAGGAACGTGAGCCTGATCTGTGGCTGTATGGACTTAAACCACCACGGTTAAACATATGAGCCAGACGAGCTTTCTCACTTTTTTTTTGGTTTTTGGTGTCTTCCAGTAATCTGACATTACTCTCCAATGTTCTGAAAGAATCCAATCAGATTTCACTCCTTTGGATTTTGCAAGGCTCACCATTCCTTTGGGTCAAGTGTGTGACAGGAATATCTACTAGCTGACCGGTTTACTCAACTTTGGTCTATTTATTATCTTTATGCATTTCGGTTTAGTTCTTTGATTTAGTAATCTTGGTGATGTCATCTATATGTACGAGCTTTAGTTTTTTTGGGGAAATCAATCAAACATTAAACAATCTTCTTAAACCCTAACTCTCTGTTCATCATGTTCATCATCATCCACCATTGAATCTCTGTTCTTAGGGTTGATCCTTCTTCCTTCGTGGTCATCCTCTAGGATTTGATTTACCGGTTCTCGAGCTCTCGGTGAGCTTCTGGATCGGATCTATCGGTTACTCGACAGAAACTGTCTCATTGGTATCAGAGCTGTCAATCCTCGGCAAACTGATTTTCATGGCTCCGCGCAAGATTCTTGTGAAGTATTCATGTGAGGAGATTTATGACATGATCTCAAGTGGATTATGCATTTTTTGTGAAGATCTAGATACACCTGGTCATCATGATTTGAAGCACAAAGGGGGTGGAGATTATCATGATCGAAAGTGATGACGAACCCATCGTGACTGGAAGTGACGACAACCCCATGGTTAAAGAAAGCTTGCTAGAATCTGATGAGTTTGTTACCAAAACTATGATGAAGCCAGATTCTTTCTCTGAATCGCTGGAGAGTTTCTCTTCAGATTTGCAGATCTTTGATGTTGCAGGACAGAAAGAAGATCAACACAAAAATGATAAATAAGAAAATGTGAGTTTCTTTCTTGGGGAAAAGACCAAACACATGGTGGGCAAGCAGTCTCAAAAAGATAAGCGTGTATGGGAGCCAGGTGGGTTACCAACCAAAGCAGAACAATGTTACTGGCCATAAAAACATTACAATCATCATGACATGTTGCAGCCAGTTCGGAAGCTTCACATGACAGACCTTTGGAAGGAGTAACGATGAAGCAAAAGATAATGAATTTATGAAAGAAACCTTACCTTTTGAGGATGATGCAGTGAATTCAGAATCTGGAACCCGAGATGAACCAGCTTTAGATGGGAAACCACTATTTGATGCATCTGATGGCTTGGCTACACAACATTTTGATAGCTTTGTTGATGTTACTCTAGTGAATTTGGGACAGAAGCAACTAGAACTGTCAGCTGTAGCAAGGTCTAGGATTCCCCATAAAGGTGCGGCAAAACTTAACTGTTATGTTTTGCTTGAGACAAGACTTATGCGAGTACAAAGTCTGGAAAAACAGAAGAAGTGCCACAAGAACTGGAAATTCAAATATAAACAACACTTGTTGTTGAGAGTTTTAATGAAGGCTGAGCAAGAACAAAAGAAACTGATGAGAAGAGATTTCAATTATCACCTTTTGGCGTTAAGTAGAAATTTATGTGATGAGATAGTTGGTGAAAGTCAACACAATTCTGTCGCCAAATCAGAAGATAAGAGGGTAATAGGCATTGGCAATGGTTCCAACAAGGCTGCTATGATGTGGGGAGTTAATGATTTTCAAGGCAATGATTGTGGCAGCATCAGACACCTTCCCTTCTTGGAAAAAGAAGCATCCAGAAACATGCATGAGAAGAGTTTGTGGTATCTCATACGGACTGTTCTTGCCGAACTACATGCAACTGAGTTTAATAGAGAAAGAGATGTGTTAAGGAAGGGACTGAGATGGTTAAACAAGCAAGAGAAGTTCCGCCAGCACTTAAAAGGGAACCCTATACAGCTTGTTCATGCTAACATGGATTTTCACGTGAAAGACAAACTTTGGATCAAAGAAGAAGCAGAAGTGTGATTTCCTTGTCTTGTTAAGAGCTACAAAGATCAAAATGTCATGAAATTAAGAGATGCTGGTTTCGACGACACATCACTTATGTTGTTCTATGGATCACTCCCCCGACCTCCATATTTCAAGCTACCACATCCTAAGGCTAGGTTTTGGACACAACACCACGAATTGGAGCAGCTCAGTACCCAACTTCATATTTCTCCAAGTCACGATCACTTCGCTTATTTGAATGTTATATGGAACCAAGCCTTAAATTATAGTTTGAAGTGGACCATACACGTTTTGGACTCTGCTAAGTTGATGGAGTTCATGAATTTGACACTTATTCCAAGCTACAAATGGGGAATGAAACACAAGGCATGAGACTTTTGATTTTAACTGAGAAATCACTGCTTGACAATGCTAATGAAGCTGATTTTGTAGTCAAGGGAAACTGGTTTCATAGTAGCCTAATCGTTGAAGAAGTGTTCCACTTGCTAAGACCACCCGAGCTTATAAAACTCTATGGATATGCTGATTTCTTTAGAATGGTAAAGAAGAGCTTCGAAAGGCTAATTTTACACAAGTATTTTGTACCAACCACGATAGCAGGAGCAACACAAGCAGATATGGCGTCTCTTGTCATTAATGTATATGTTGGTGTTTTGAAAGATAGTTTTGATCATCTGATAGGCCAGACAATGGAGCACACAAAGGTTCTTAGAAGTTTAAACCTGGAGCAAGTTGAATTTTGCAGCTTTGAGGATCCAAATCATGTGACACGTGGTGGCTTTGAGTCAAGGGTAACTAATCATCTTCTTGGATCGAAAGATTTTGATGATATGGCTGTAATATATGGAACTAGAAAACGTCTAAGGAAGGCAAGAATTTTGTTATTCACATTCAGCTGTCGAATAGAAACCAGAGAGAACATCTACTAAAAGGAACTTATCTACAAAGCTGTCACCAAAGCACTTGTTCAATGGAAAGAGCATCCCTCAGATTAAAGGTTTTACAAGATTTCATCGTCAAGTATAGTACATGGAATTTCTATCAACATCTCTCTAAGGAGCATCAACTTTTCATCCTTGAGGACAAGGATGTTCTGAAGAAGGGAGTATTGTGACAGAAATATCTACTAACTGAACGGTTTACTCAACTTTGGTCTATTTACTATCTTTATGCATTTCGGTTTAGTTTTTTGGTTTAGTAATCTTCGTGATGTCATCTATATGTACGAGCTTTAGCTCTTTTGGGGAAATCAATCACATTAAACAATCTTCTTAAACCCTAACTCTCTGTTCATCATGTTCATCATCATCCACCATTGAATATATGTTCTTCGGGTTGATCCTTCTTCCTTCATGTTCATCCTCTAGACTTTGATTTACCGGTTCTCGAGCTCTCGGTGAGCTTCTGGATAGGATCTATCGGTTACTCGACAGAAACTGTCTCAGAGTGGCAGCTAATTCATCAAAGATAGCTTTCACTAGATCTTCGATGGAGATATTCCATTCATACTTAGTCTATAATCAAAACAATGTGGTTAGCGTTATTAAAAAAACATACAAAACAGGATATGAATGAAACATTACTGAAAAATAGAACTCTTAAATGTGGAAGAAAGGAAATATGAATTTGATGTTAAAAATAGATAGAAACACACCTTAAATGTTGAATACCAAGCATCCTTGTAAAACTGGGGTACTTTTCTTCAGCTGTACCATGATCTTTTAAAACATCCTCCAATGATTTTCCTTACATGTGTTGATATTTCAGTGTTGTTCTTGAACATATTACTGATATAGTTGAGTTTGTTATATATATATATATATATATATATATATATATATATATATATATATATATATATATATATATATATATACTTTGAAAATTAGAGAGGAGTAGTTCAGAGTATATCACAATACTATTTATAGATGAATGAAATACTCGAGAATCTCGTTCAACAGGAACAAATTCTTCTCTTTGTTCACTTGGTTGGGCATTTGCAGCAAATCATTCACTCTGTCTATGGAGACCAACAGATTGAAGAGATGATCTTCCAAACAAGCGACCGCCTAACATCATTGGTGGACGCATATATAATAATACAAAAAAATCATAGAAAAAGATTCAGCTCAAAAGTACTAGATCATGACTTAACAAACAATAAACAAAAACAAACCATTTACTACAAAAAAAAAAAACTAAAAAGATCTGAGACCTTGACTACTTTGAATATGTAGTTTAGGTTCTTTGGTTTTAACGTGAGAAAAGGTAACTAATATTACTTCCTTTATATACTAGTTAAATATTAGGATAATTTTGAATATTCTTACCATCTTTTAAGGGATTTTCCCGGTTTCCACTTAATTTTTAGGTTTTGCCGCTCTAAAGTGAAAATCTAAATATATTCTCCATAACTTAAAAAGCGCAATTATGAAAGTAAGGAGCCATTATGAAAAAATTAGACAAAAAAGCAAAATAAAAAAGTATACCTCACTTCTCCAACCGCAAACACTTCCCATATACTCGTTCTCCAAAAGACCCTGAAACATTCAAAATAAGCAATAATCTCTAAAGAGTTTCCCCTAGAAGAAGCAAAGATTTTTTTTTTCTTTTTGTAACATTTTTCTAAGTGTTTTGAATGTGTAAATAAACCTCAATGGAGTAAGTGTGGAATGAGATGCAAGCTAACGGGTAAGTCCAGATGGGTTGTGCCAAAGTGTTATGGATTCTGAAGTGACCTGCAGCGAACATCGTGATCACCTGCAATGATCCACAACAAGTATGAAAAGATCAATCTCGGCCATGAGTTGTATTCTATTAAGAAACTGAAAGAGACTGACAGTGCAATCAGAACAGCTCCAAGAAAAAAAAAAGAAACTGAAAGAGAACCTTAGTGAGCATAAGTTTCTCAAACACGTCCTGAAGCACCTTTTTGTTCTGAATCATCCCGTACTCACTCTTTCGCTCATGACTTTGTGCATCGGAACAGCTCCAGGATGGACCGAATCCATGAGCTGACAGTGAGCCGCGTGTGAACAAGACTATAAATCCGTATTCAGATCCATATGAATCCTTACTCAAATCCAGAATGGTTTTTTTTTCAAAAATGACTCAAAACTTGAAGTCAATTGCAAAACCAACCCATGATTTTTTTGAAACTTCCACTTTCCCTTTTCACCCTAAAAGTTCGGATAATTCACGAAAATCCTTTTTTTTTTTTTAATGATTGTATTACCATATCATCCTCATCTTCATCAAGTATTTACAATATTGTAATTGGCTTCAATACACCAACCACCATGAACAACCAATTTGAAGTTTTTAATGCTTCTAAAATCAACATCTACATCTTTATATTCTTATTTCTTACCCACACAAACTATTTTACTTTCACTTTCTCTCTTATTCCTTCCCAAAATCCCAACTTTTTGATTTTAAAATTTATAAACTTATTAATGTTACTAAAGTTCATGATTCTTGGTCAAGAACAAATATGTAACTTTCACTAAGAAATGATATGTACTTGGAGAAGTTAAACATGAATCTCACCAAATTTAAGAAGAATTTTTATTTTTTTTTCAGATCTGGTTTGTGGAGAAGACTAAACTGAAAGTCTTCTCCACCGAGAAGACTTATAGGGAAGTCTTCTAGGAAGTCATCTAGCAGAAGACTTCCCTGTAAGTCTTCTAGCTTCTAGCAGGAGACTTCCCTGTAAGTCCTCTGTCGAGAAGACTTCCTGGAAGTCTTCCACAAAAAGTCAAATTTCTGACACAATTTGGTCAATTGCAAAACTAACCTATTTTTCGAGAAGACTTACATGGAAGTCTTCTCATTTTTCTTGAGAAGACTTACATGGAAGTCTTCTCTGGAAGTCTTCCTTTCTAAATTTATAATTGCAAAAATGACATTTCCGGAAGACTTCCTAGAAATCTTCTACCAGAAGAAGACTTCCGTGGAAGTCTTCTCAGGGAAGACTTACATGAAAGTCTTCTAGTACATTATATGCTAGAAGACTTCCATAAAGTCTTCTATTACATTATATGCTAAAAGACTTTCCAAAAACTTATAGAATATTTTCAATTTTAAAAAAAAAATCTTCTGAAAATTCTCAGAAAACTTCAAGTGAAAGTTTACATTTTGTGAATTTGATTAAGTTTTCTTTAAATTCTTTTTCTTTTAATTTTAGTAAATTTAACTAAGTTTTTGTGTTGTTGTGTTATGTTATAAGTGTTAGATAATGTTGTAGACATGAACATATTTACCAAAAAAATTTTAAGATATTTATCTTTTTTTTTTGCAAGATAATATTGTAGACATGAACATATTTACCAAAAAAAATTCATTGACATCTCTTCAAATTTATAAAACAATCCACAAATAAAAGATTACACATACAAATCACAAAATAAATCATAAACAAAATTATTAAATATGTACATTATGTTAGAAGACTTTCAGAAAGTCTTCTTGTACATTATGTTAGAAGACTTTCAGAAAGTCTTTTGCCAAAGTCTTCTAACATATAATGCACTGGAAGACTTTCTGGAAGTCTTTCCACAGAGAACAAAGTCTTCTCAAAAGTGTTCTCAAAAGTCTTCTAAAATCTGACTCATATCTAAAAAACATGCATATCCAAAAATATTCAAGTATCCTCAAAACAAATAAAAAAGTAGAATATGAGATATATCTACCTTTTTAGAATATACAAAAAATACATATCCATCATATATCTATATATATATATATATATATATACTTTTAAAGGAGTAGAAGATGAGAACCAAAAATCTGCAAAACATGATAAATTAGTGAGAATATATGAGATAAAAATAAGAAATTTATATAAAGTTTGTTGTTTTTCAAGTTCAAAAATATTAGAAAGAGGTTAGAAAGTTTTAGTTTGGGGAAAAGGTAAGAGCTTTAAATAATAAGAAGTTACAAATGATGTAAATCATACATGAAAACTTACTAAAACACTCAAATATGTTATGAAAGAGGAGACATTGAAGAAGATTTTGTCAAAAGACAATCAGAAAGTCTTCCAGATTTGAAAACCTGCAAATCCAAAGAGTAGAAGATGAGAACTATATAATAAAAACTTCCAAAAAAAAAGATAAATCAGTGAGAAAACATGAGATAAAAATGAGAAATTGATATAAAATTTGGTATTTTCAGGTTAAAAGAGATTAGAGAGAGGTTTGAGAGTTTTAGAGTGAGAAACGTTACATTTTCTTGCAGCAATTTGAGAGGAAGAGAGAGAATGTGTAAATTTTCTTTATATAGGAGGAGACAAAAATTGTAATTAGGTTAAATATTTTCGATTCAGAAGACTTACATGTAAGTCTTCTGAGAAGACTTACATGTAAGTCTTCTGAGAAGACTTACATGTAAGTCTTCTGAGAAGACTTTCAGGTAAGTCTTCTGAGAAGACTTCTCTGAAAGTCTTCTACCCCTTGAATTTACTATTCGCCCAGAAGAGTTACATGTAAGTCTTCTAGCGTAATATCTTTTAGTAGACTTAAGTTTTATAATACCTTAAACTAAATAACAAACTAAATATCAATAAACACTTTACTAAACTTAAAATCAACTCCAAAACTATTTAATATACACAAAACTAAACAAATATATGTAAAAAATGATTTTTCAAAAAAATTGGTTAAGCTTCCAAAATCTAACCCTAAAGATACATACAATACTATGACATATGTTTCCAAACCCTAGACCAAAAAATATCATAAGATGATACTTTCACTCATCTATGTTGAGAACAATTCAATTTTACTAGATTTTAATTTATATAATTTACAAATGTTTATTATTACACGATTTAGAGTTTTCCCCCATAAAAATATTTTTTATATAATTTATAAATTATTTTTAAGATTTACTAAACGAGAAGACTTACATGTAAATAGGCTATAGTTTTTTTTTTGGTCATAAGGGGCTTGTTGTAATTTCACTAACCTTTTAGGTTACTTTTGCATTTGATTGATGTTTGAGTACACTTTTGCATTTGAATTCAAGTTTTAGGTTGGTTTTAGCAATTTTCCCAACAAAACACAGATGAAAACACTTACCTGAGTGAAAACGAAAAAAATGAACAGGTGGTGTTAAAACTGAAGCTGCTGCATGCCGATCAAGAAGAAATTAAGAAGGAAAGTAGATCTCTTCCTCTGTTAGTCTCTGTTTTGGTCGAGATTTGATCAAAAAAAAATTATACTATTCTATAAAACATGTGATTCAAAGATAAATAGTGTAAATTTTAATTCCAAAACCATAAAACTATGTCAATCATATAAAATATAAAACTATGACACCAAATTTATGTTGGAATAAGCTTGAAGCTAATCAATGAAGAGTGAAGACTTGCGGAGCAAGCTACGAGATATCCTAGTCCAAGAAGTTATTCAAGATAATGATTGAAGTTGTTATCTATAATTACTAATATGATTAGGATATACTTGTTAGCTATATATATTGATTCATCGAGTGAGGATTGAATCAAGTGGTTGTGATTATCATTGTGAGTGCTTAATGTTTTTGAGTGACTTTTTCTTAAGCTTAATATAAGAGAGTGATTCTTATACTTCGAGTGATTCTATACTTCCATAACTTATACAAACCAATCGTGAGTCTTAGTTTCAATAATTTAATCAGATTCTTCATCTGTTAACTCGTAATCATTATTTTCATCCTCAACATCTGATCTTAATCCTGCTTCTTCTACATCTTCGAGATTTTTAGTTTGACCATGTAGATTAACTAATGTTTCGACTTGTAGTAGATTGGCAGAAACAAATGAGTTATCATCATTACGTTGCATTGCAGTGGAATCAAAATTTTGATTCATCAATATTTTCTCCCGTGGTTGAATCACGATAGCTGCTCTCCAATTATGATCTTTCTTCTGAGTTACTTGTGGATACGGAGCATAATATAATTGATCTGCTTGTGAAGCTAAAATAAATAGATTACAATTTTTATGATGTTTTCCAGTACGAATATCATTAATCCCAGACTTTTTTTATCCGTACACCTTTTCCAACGGTTGAATTATACCAGTCACATTTAAAAAACACAAGTGGTTGTGATTATCATTGTGAGTGCTTAAGGTTTTTGAGTGAGTTTTCCTTAAGCTTAATATAAGAGAATGATTCTTATACTTCGTGTGATTCTATACTTCCGTAACTTATACAAACCAATCGTGAGTCTTAGTTTCAATATTTGGTATCAGAGCTCCAAATTGAAACAATGGGGGATCTCACGGTTGCTACAACGAAACAGAAAGAGACCGGTTCATCATCAATAAAGTGTCCAGTATTGAACTCCACAAACTACACTGTTTGGGCAATCAAGATGAAGATTATGCTGAAAGTACACAAAGTGTGGGATATCACTCAGACAGAAGGTGATGATGACGAGAAAAATAACATGGCCTTAGCATTACTAGTTCAATCTATTTCGGAAACCTTAGTTCTTCAAGTCGGAGAACTGGATACAGCGAAGAAGGTTTGGGATGCAATCAAAACAAGGCATGTAGGAGCCGACAGAGTTAAAGAAGCTCGTCTACAGACATTAATGGCAGAATTTGATAGGTTAAGAATGAAAGATAATGAAACCATTGATGAATTCTCCGGTAGGATCTCTGAACTTTCTTCGAAATCAACAACACTCGGAGAAGAGATAGAGGAGTCAAAACCTGTGAAGAAATTTCTCAAGAGCCTTCCTCATCGAAAGTATATACATATAGTAGTTGCACTGGAGCAAGTCCTAGACCTCAAGACAACCAGTTTTGAGGATATAGTTGGTCGCTTAAAGGCTTATGAGGAACGCCTTGCCGTGGAGGATGAAGGCCCTGACGAACATAACAAATTGATGTATGCCAATTCTGTGCAACAGAGTAATCGAGGGTTTAATAATTCATACCAGCAAAACACTCGCATATCAAATAACTCTGAACAGCAAAGTACCCGGGGATTTAACAATGATTACAGAGGCCGTAGTCGTGGAGTTAGGTACTATAATAGAGGACAAGGACGTGGTCGGTACGGCAACTATGGCAGCTATGGAGGTTATACAAGAGATGCATCAAGAGTTACATGCTATCGATGCGATAAAATAGGACATTATGTAACTGATTGTCCAGACCGCTTACTCAAACTGCAAGAGACACAAGAGACCAAGGAAGAAGATACAACACATGAAGCTGATGAGCTGATGCTACACGAAGTCGTTTTCCTCAATGAAGAGAAATTGAAACCAAACATATTTGAGACAGACTCCGACAAGAATAATGTCTGGTATTTAGATAACGGAGCCAGCAATCACATGAGTGGTGATCGTTCATACTTCACCTCTCTTGATGAGACCATTACTGGAAAGGTTAAGTTCGGAGATGATTCGAGAATAGATATACGAGGAAAAGGTTCAGTGAGCTTTCTCTTCAAGGATGGAGTAAAGAAAGTTATGACGAATGTGTATTTTATACCAGCTCTAAAGAGAAATATTATAAGCCTAGGACAGGCCACAGAGGCGGGTTGTGAAATACGAATGAAGGAAAATCTACTAAACATATACGACCGAGACGGAAAACTCTTGATAAAGAGCAGCAGGGGAAGAAATAAACTTTATAAGGTAACCTTGGAACCTGAAGCATCTTCGTGTTTACAAGCTATAGCTTCAGACGACTCAACTAAGTGGCATGCAAGACTTGGTCACATTAATTTTGTGAACTTAAAGCTGATGATTGATAAAGAGTTAGTCACTGGAATACCGAAGATTATGGTAACAAAGAAAACTTGCGTATCATGTTTACTAGGCAAACAGACACGAAGAGTGTTTCCAGAAGCAACGGCCTTTCGAGCATCACAAAAGCTTGAGCTATTACATGCGGACCTATGCGGTCCAATTACACCACCGACGATTGGAAGAAATAGATATGTTTTTGTTGTAATCGATGACTACTCTCAATACATGTGGACAATGCTATTATGAGAGAAGGGAGAAGCATTTGGTAGATTCAAAAGGCTCAAGGCATCCATCGAACAAGAAACAGGATTCTCCATCAAAACTCTCCAAACTGATAGAAATGGAGAATTCACATGCCACGAATTCAATATATTTCGTGAAGAAAATGGCATCCAAAGACACTTGACAGCACCTTACACTCCACAACAAAACGGAGTGGTCGAAAGGCGGAACAGAACGATACTAGAGATGATAAGAATTATATTAAAACATATGAAGGTTCCAAACTACATGTGGGGAGAAGCTGTTAGGCATGTCGCGTACCCAATAAACAGAGCAGCGACGAGAACACTTGGTACAAAGACGCCATACAAAGTTTTTAAAGGACGCACACCTAATATAGCTCATTTCCGAGTCTTTGGATGCATCGGATACGCAAAGATAGAAGCTCCTAACAGAAGGAAACTGGATGATAAATCCCGAGTACTCGTTCATCTGGGAACAGAACCCGGCACTAAAGCTTACCGTCTGATCGATCCAGTAAGTAAGAGGATCATAGTGAGCCGAGACGTTATATTTATAGAAGAAGAAGGCTGGAATTGGAATGATCATAGTGACAACAAGGATGCGGGGTCGTTTCGTATAGGTCTAGGAGAGTATGGAAACAGAGGATTAAGGGAGATCGAGTTCGGAGAGAACTCGAGAGAACACATCGATACTACAAAACCAGCACAAGGCGTTGAGGAAGAAGAAACCAAAACCGATAATGAGACAATAATAATCTCTGATGATGAAGATGAACCGCGAGAACAACCACAACTAAGGAGATCAACTAGGATAAAAACAACACCTGAATACTTGTCGGATTATATTCTCTTAGCTGAAGCAGAGTGTGAGTGGCTTCTTATGTCAATGAACAACGAACCATGGGATTTTCGTGAATCCAGAAGTATGAATGTATGGTTAAAGGCCTGTGAAGACGAGATTACTTCAATTGAGAAGAATAAGACATGGATCCTAGTTGACTTGCCAGTAGGAGTTAAACCCATCGGATTAAAATGGGTATTCAAGCTCAAACTCAATCCAGATGGAAGTGTAAACAAATATAAAGCAAGACTGGTGGAGAAAGGTTATGTGCAAAGGCATGGGATAGATTACGACAAGGTGTTTGCACCAGTCGCCAAAATTGAAACAATCCGACTTATCATTGCGTTAGCAGCATCTTATGGCTGGGAAGTACATCACTTAGATGTAAAGACAGCATTCTTACACCGAGATCTAAAGGAAGAGGTTTATGTCACGCAACCAGAAGGTTTTGAAGTTAAAGGAAGTGAGGAAAAGGTATACAAGCTGTCTAAAGCACTCTATGGCTTAAAACAAGCTCCTAGAGCTTGGAATGAAAAATTGAATCAAATTCTTAGAGAATTAAGATTCATACGATGTTCCAAAGAACCTTCCCTTTATCAAAGAAAGCGTGGTGAGCACATTCTTATCGTGGCAGTATACGTGGATGATCTACTAGTAACAGTCTCGGTTTTGTCATCGATACATGAATTCAAGGAAGAGATGGGAGCCAAGTTTGAGATGAGTGACTTGGGGAGATTAACATACTACTTAGGCATAGAGGTACTACAACATGATGGTGGTATTACACTGAGACAGGAACGATATGCATCGAAGATTCTGTCCGAGACAGGGATGAATGCTTGCAACGCTACTCATGTACCGATGGATCAGAACCTTAAACTTTCAAAAGCAGTGGATGAGAAGTCTGTTGACGAAAAGAAGTATAGAAGGAATATAGGCTGCCTACGTTATTTGATCCATACACGGCCCGATCTCTCATATAGCATTGGAGTGCTAAGTCGCTATATGATTGACCCGAAGGAATCCCATGACGCCGCGTTAAAGCATGTACTGAGATACGTGCAAGGGACACTCTCGTATGGTCTTAACTACACCCGCAGTGCTAAGATCAGATTACTCGGGTACAGTGACAGTTCTCTCAATGTTGATATAGACGATGGAAGAAGCATAATAGGCCATATGTTTTATCTCGAAGAGAACCCCATCACTTGGTGTTCACAAAAAAAGGAGAGTGTAGCGTTATCACCGTGTGAAGCTGAGTTCATGGCAGCTACTGAAGCATCCAAACAGGCGATATGGCTTCAAGAGCTCTTGAGTGAAATCACGGGTGAAGCATCCGAGAAGGTTACTATCCGGGTAGACAACAAGTCTGCGATATCGTTGACGAAAAACCCTGTCTTCCATGGCAGAAGCAAACATATACACATGAGATACCATTTTATCAGAGAGTGTGTCGAAAATGGACAAGTAGATGTCGAGTTTGTGGCTGGAGATTTGCAGAAAGCGGATATCTTGACCAAAGCACTCGGGAAGAATAAATTCAAGGACATGAGAGAGTTCATTGGTGTTCAAGACTCAACGAAAATCAACTTCAAGCTTAAGGGGGAGAATGTTGGAATAAGCTTGAAGCTAATCAATCAAGAGTGAAGACTTGCGGAGCAAGCTACGAGATATCCTAGTCCAAGAAGTTATTCAAGATAATGATTGAAGTTGTTATCTATAATTACTAATATGATTAGGATATACTTGTTAGCTATATATATTGATTCATCGAGTGAGGATTGAATCAAGTGGTTGTGATTATCATTGTGAGTGCTTAAGGTTTTTGAGTGACTTTTTCTTAAGCTTAATATAAGAGAGTGATTCTTATACTTCGAGTGATTCTATACTTCCATAACTTATACAAACCAATCGTGAGTCTTAGTTTCAATAATTTAATCAGATTCTTCATCTGTTAACTCGTAATCATTATTTTCATCCTCAACATCTGATCTTAATCCTGCTTCTTCTACATCTTCGAGATTTTTAGTTTGACCATGTAGATTAACTAATGTTTCGACTTGTAGTAGATTGGCAGAAACAAATGAGTTATCATCATTACGTTGCATTGCAGTGGAATCAAAATTTTGATTCATCAATATTTTCTCCCGTGGTTGAATCACGATAGCTGCTCTCCAATTATGATCTTTCTTCTGAGTTACTTGTGGATACGGAGCATAATATAATTGATCTGCTTGTGAAGCTAAAATAAATAGATTACAATTTTTATGATGTTTTCCAGTACGAATATCATTAATCCCAGACTTTTTTTTATCCGTACACCTTTTCCAACGGTTGAATTATACCAGTCACATTTAAAAAACACAACTTTAAGATGAACCGGTCCAGGATAATGGGGCTCAAAAATTTCTTGTAATACTCCATAGAAATCAAGTTCTGCATTTGATCTTTGAGATGTTATGTCTTTAATACAAACTCCATAATTGGCATTGGTCTTGTCTTTTCCATGGTCATATGTGTAAAATATATATCCCCGACAAAAATATATTGGCCAACAAGTAACTTTTTTCATAGGACCATGTTAAACTCTTGTAACCACGAAATATTTGTCTTATTATTATCCACCTGATATCTAGCCACTTTGCAAATTCTTTTTCTTTAAGTTGATTTAGATCATTTTCACTAATTTCAGGATATGAAGCGGTCATACTCTCATCAAATAACATACAAAAAAAAAATCATAAAACTTAAAGATGTGTTTATCTATTAAAATTTGTGTAAATATAAATTAATATATGAACTTATTAATTATACTTACCTTTCAAATGACCTTACTTGTTCGCAATTCAGTAAAATATATGTATGTGCAATAATGTAGTCTTTATCTTGAAGCAAATTTATCTTTACCACTTCCTCTTCCTTGCTGATTAAAAATATCTGACACTTCATCGTTATGGTTTGTATCTATTTGACTACATCCATCATAGTGTCGATCTTCTCTTCGATCTTTTGTCTTGATATGTGGCTCAAAGTAATAAGAACCAAAAGTAGAAATTTCTTCATTGACATATTGTTCAACGATGAAACCTTCAACTTTTTCTTTCTTTTTTACCTTTTTCAGATGTTCCATATGTCATTCGAAAACATACATCCATCTAAATTGCACATGTCCTACAAGTCTAGCTTCATGTACCAGATGAATAGGTAAATGTTCCATAACATCGAAAAGGATGGAGGGAATATTTTTTTCACTTTACAAAGAACCACACAAATGTTCGTCTCCAATAAAGCAAGATTGTCTTCGTGTAAAGGTTTTGCGCAAATATCACGAAAAAACAAACTAACATCTATAAATAAAGGAAGTTCAAATTTAGATTATTTATTCAAAATTACTTTCTAGTAATAATTTAAAATTTTCAGAGGAGAACACATGATGAGGCTTCATTGGGTGATGATGGAGCCTGTTTGGAGACATTTACCAAGGAGAGAGGAGTTTGGGAATATGACGTGATATTCAGACCAGCAGCATCCATAAAATCATAAGTGCTTGCAGATTTCATAGCCAAATTTCTCCAACGATGCTCCCTACTTTGGAGAATAGACTAAGTACATGTAAATATGATAATCAATCGGGGGAATGGATCTTGTACGCAGATGGGTCTAGCAACATTAGAGGGACATGAGTAGGCATCGTACTCACCTCCCTAGCAGGAGACATAACGTCGAGAGCTGTAAGATAAACTTCAAACTAACTAACAAAAAGAGCGAGTATGAATCCCTTATAGCGGGACTCACCCTTGCCAAGCAAATGGGAGCACAAAACATTCAGTTCTTCAGCGAATCTCAGTTGATCGTCAACCAAAACCAGAAAGAATACCAGGCCAAAGAATCCAGCATGGACAAATATCTGGCTGTTAGGGATAAATAATCCAGGAGAAAAAACCTCTGGGTTAAAGCAGGTTGTTGATCTCTTGGTTTTGACTTCCGTCTTCCTGCCTCCAGCTTCCAGCTTCTGGGTTCCGGGTCAGATTAATCATACTGCCTTTGGGTAAAGAGAAAAACTTCCATATAAATATAAACCTTCAAATATCTCATGATATGACTGGATCTTCTTAAATCCAAGGGAAAAAGTAAGTATACTAATATATATGCTATCTTCAGGATAAATGGAAATATTCTATTATGGCAATAGTGAATATTTCCTAAATCTAAGAGAAAGAGACATGACTTCTACTATAAATATATGGTTATAAAACCTAAATAGAGAAGGTCAACTCGCCCATCTACAGAAAACTTCAACTCTACAGCCTCTATGGCATGAATTAACTGAGAAGACCAACTTCACCGATATGCCTATGACAGGAAACTCCCGACGATTACTATCACCAAAAGAACTTCTCTGCTCAATGTAGCATGTCTACAACTCTACTTACTGGTTCATGCCACAATCTCTGGCCCATCAGTAAAAACACTCCATGCTCACTAAAGCATATCGACTGTTCTATCATCTGGTCCGATCATGTTCTCTTTAGACCTGATGACTCCTATCAACTATAGCACTACATGCCCACAAAGCCACGAGCCCATTAAGGCCACATGCCCATCAAGGATATGTGCCCACAAGGCTATGTTTCCATCTAGGTTACGCGCCCCAAATAATATTTACAAATGGTTTGATCCCCACTGAAGAGTAAGTAGGCGATCCCCACTGAAGGATGCAGATATAGATCCAACCTTTTCTGGTTCCATGCCTAGACACCCAAATAACGCCCATGTTAGTTGGAATAATCTTCCTGGAGCAGGAAGACCATTCAGTCAACACTATGGAAAGACAGTTCCTATCATACGACCCATCTCCCGCTTCTTTTATCAAGATATTAACGACATATACTGGCCCATACTTATATGTCAGTAGTCTAAAGTCAGGAAATTCGGTTTATCAACAAATAGAGCCAGAGAACCAACACAACAAGTTGTCTCCTTCTTCCTATCATTCCGTAGAGCCGGCCAATACAAATAGCTTGCAAAAGATAACCCTAATAGTGTTGGGGTTAAAATCGGTCACGAAAAAATCAGAGGCTAAAATCTTCTGAGAAAAAGTACCTTAAACAAATATGAGCCGTAAATGTTGAAGAAACTACATCACATAAACCAAGCCTATTTAAATAGGATATGAGAACAAAACTTCATATATTTCATCCGACAAGGAATGAAAAAAAATCTAGCCAAACATGAAGTGATTGGAAAAATGTTCTTACAAAAGGTTTTTGCGAGAAATTGAAAGTTTTACGAAACAATTTTTCCTAGAATAAAATTCAGAAAGTTTCCGTAGAAAAAAACTCATAGGAAAATCTATGAGATAATCTTCTGCAAAACAGCTTTCAGAAAATGTTTAAGGAAAACCTTGCGTAAAACAAACGAAATAGTTTTGAAAGTCCACGAAGCAATCAACGGAGAGAATGAGTACGGAAGGAAGGAAACACAACACACACCTCGCCAGAATCTCTCTCTCTTTATCTATCTCCTCACCTCGCCACACTCCCAATCTTTCATCACCTCGCCACACTCCCTCTCTCTCCTCACTTAGACACATTCCCTCTCTCTCATCACCTCACCACACTCCTTCTCTCTCATCACCTTGCTACACTCCCTCTCTCTCATCATCTCGGCACACTCCCTCTCTCTCATCACCTTGCCACATTCCATCTCTCTCATCACCTTGTCACACTCCTCACGTCGCCACACTCATCACCTCACCACACTCAGTCTTTGTCTCTCCACTTCGCCACACAGCTCCTTCATTTCTAAACAATGCTCTCATAATGTACCTCATTGATTCTTGATAAAAATGTCTTTTCTTTCGTCTCAATCGAAGTTTCCGCTGAGTTTTTATGAAGGAAACAAGCAAGACTTTATTTTTCGTAATAGTTCAAGTCAAACGTCAAGATGATACTAGTTAACTTGGATAATGAAAAGGTTAAAAGAGGATAAATATGAAGTTTCCAAGATAAACATGGACTTTAAGAAGATTAGGCAAGATCTCCGCAAGAGGATAAACTCGAATCTCAAAGAGATAAGGAAAGATGACAGAATCTCGAGGCATATATAAGCACATCCGGGACAGAGAAGAAGGGGGCGATTTTTAGACTTTTAGATCTCCTTGCACTAAGCAACCTTAGGCATTATTCTCGACATGTTTAGTTTCTATGACTTACACCCGATTACTAGACGAACTCGCAAAGGCAGCTCGATTTCTTGTTCAACTCTTTTTTAATTGAACTTTGTTTGGCTTGATCCTTGAAATGGGTACATAGACAGCCTTTCATAAGGCCCAGTCTGAAATCAATAAAAAACTTTTTTTTGCATCTTTTTCATCTTTTGCTAAACAAATCTTGCTTCCGGACGAACGTCCTATACATTTTTGTCTTTGGAACGTTCATACACAAGTTCAAAATAAAGATCTCCTTTTTCTGAATTCGTTTTGTTATCTTTTGGTATTTTTCCGTGTTTATTTGATTACTTGTCATTGGTCCTCACAGAGAATTCAGACCTCAAGGAAAGCTACCCTTTCTTCCGCTAACAAATTTAACAATGCCAATTTTGGTTCTCACAATTTGGCGCTAGAGGTAAGGGGGGTGGATTACTCTTACTCATACAGCCACAAAACGCTTGATCGAAACAATGTCTGGAAATGTGAAAGACAAACTCACAGCTCGTGTTGCCACTGTCAACAACGACAACAATGCTGGTAACACAACTACAACAGTGACTGCTCCTATGGCCAACACTAAAGCAAATACTGCGGTTATCGACAAAATTAAAAACCTAGTCACGATCTTTCACCACAAAAAGAGCACCAAAACAAGCTCGCGATTACTCTTTCTAAACAGAACGGGCAACGATAAAATCTATCAAACCCCGTAAAATTTGTCTCATTGTCGAATTTGAGAAATATTGATGCATAAGGGGTTCAACCAAAAGATGTTTCTGAAAACTCTTTGGAAAAACAAAACTTGCTTTCCCCAAAATCGCGGAGAAACCTCAGGTTACTTGCGGACAAAAGAAGCACAGCAAATCGGGTATGCACCTCTCACTGCTGTATTTCTTCTGATAACTTCCATAAACATCTTGGAAAAATAAAACTTCTGTTCCCCAAGATCGCAGAGAAACTCTAGGTTACTCGTGGAAAAAGAAGCACATCATACCGGGTTGCCAATCTCTCACTGTTGTACTTCTTCCGAATAAATTTCGGAGAAACAAAGTTGACTTTTCTAGAATCATTCAAACCTGAAACGGCTGATAAAGACTAAACAAAGCAAAACAGAAGATCGCATCCCTTACAGTTAAAACAAATTACGAAACATAAGATTTTGGAAAAATTTAAGCGTCGCTTTCGTAGAAACATATTCTGAGAATTCTCGATATTTTTCTACTAAACTTACTTTGGAAAAGTACTCAAAAATCCATCGATAAATCATATGGAAACAAAAAAAATTCCAATTAAGTTTGATCGCGATAATGAAACTATCCCAGCTAGAGTTTCTGATATTAAAACATAAATTAAATTTGCGGAACAGCCGCAAAATGTTTGTTTTCCAAAAACAGCTTTTGTAAAATTAAACTCGATAAAATTTTGCGGAATAACTTTCATAAGATTAAACTCGACAACATTTTATGAAACAGCTTTTGTAAACTAAACTCGGCAACATCTTACAGATAACTTTCACAAAATTATGATCGACAACATTTTATGAGACGACTTTCATAAAACTAAACTCGACAACATTTTATAATTTTTTTTTATAAAATTAAACTCGACAATATTTTACGAAACAACTTTCGTAAAATTATGACAATATTTTATAGTTTTCGTAGAATAACTTTGACACATTTACGAAACCACTCTCGTAGATAAAACTCAAAACAATTCAACCTTCAGAAAATCAAACAAAGATCATAGAAAAAGACTCTCGAAGATGGAAAGAGATGGAGCGAGAGCTGAGAAGTGAACTTCGCTCATCTGGTCTCTCCACGGTCTCACCGTCCTCTCTCTCTCATGCCTCATCGCCCATGACCTCTCACTAAAGCCTCATCGCCCAACGAGTCCTTCTGATCGCCCTTGGCATGTCCTGATCACCCATGGCATCTCCTGATATCCCTTTCCAAAACACAAAAAGTCTTTCGATGAGATTCTTATCATTTTCATAAAAACAATGATACAAAGACTGAAACCGGCTCAGAAAATATAGATTGAAGAACCAAAACCGCATGACAGGCTTCAGCCTAAACGCGGCCAGGAACTTAGAGAATCCACGAAGAATCAATATTATTACTTTCTGCAACGGGTGGGCAGACACGAGGATAAGGAGGAGAAACGAGAAAGCAAAACGAAGAAGAGGGAAACCTGAATCTCCGAGAAAACAAAGGTATGTCCGACTTGGAAAATTTGGAAATAAGACTTGGAATTTTAGTAGGAAAGTACTAAGATCATCTCCAATGTATTCTTCTATTTTTTTCCTCTATAATAGAGTTGAGTCTCTCTCCAATGTATTTCTCTATTTTTTCCTCTAAAAAGGAATATTCTTAAAAGATTTGTTTTTATTTTTATTTTACAATTATCACCTTTAACTTATAAATGTTGAAAATTAACCCATTTATTATAACTTTTATAATTTTTTCATAAAATTGTAATATTATTTAAATTAGAAATTTTTCAAAAAATCAACAAGCTCCTCCTCCATCCACTTTGTTTGGACAATATTTTCAAGGGGTTTTGCATAAACAACCGACAATTTCAATTCAACCCCAAAACCAACCTCTTTTTTTGTCACTACTATTCACCTTCAAAAGTTTCAACTTATCCTTAAGGTTTTGATTTATTTATAAAATTACCATTATTAATTAATTAAATAATAATTTCAAAAATTATACAAAATCTATTAAACCCTAAATAATTCTTCTTATTTACAACAATGCCATTATCATCAATTTTTCAACCACCATGAACCACCATTTTTTAGCACTTAAAAGCTCAAGAACTCCAATTACAACCACTTTTTCTTCTTTCTCAACCAACAAATCTCAATTTCTCTCATTTTCTCTCCTTTTTCATCTTAAAAAACTCTCATAACTTTCATATTTATAAGTTAAATTTTCATATTTTCGAGTTTTTTCACTTGTGAGTCGACAAAGGTGGTTCTTTTTTGCTCATATTTGAAGCTTGGACGGTGGTAAAGGGTGGAAACGAGCATTACACTAGAAAAAGTAACTATTTACTTCATTATCGTCATCTTTTAGATTTGTGTCGCGATAGAAGACTGATTAGTATGTCTACACATAAGTGTAGACTTACCAGTCAGTCTACTTTTCAACGCACAGGTTACTTTTGCAATTGACCTAAATAATTTTTTTTGTAAAGAAGACTTCCATAGAAGCCTGCGTCTTAACCTTTAAAAAAAAAAGTATGTAGACTTACTAAGAAGTCTACATAAAAGAGGTTAGTTTTTGCATTTGACCGAATTTTAAGCAACTTTTGATTTTTCATAGTAGACTTCACTGGAAGTCTACATTTTGCAGACTGCTCGGGAAGTCTACAAAAGGTTTGTTTTGCATTCGACCAAAACTTTGACTTCGTCAAAAAGGTTAGTTTTGTGTTTGACAAAAATGTTTCAAAGTTGACCACAATTTTTTTTTTGTAGATTTCATATTCAGTCTCCAAATCTCAGGAAAAATAAGTAGATTGAATATGAAGTGTACAAATGTTTTTTGGTCAAATGCAAAACTAACCTGCCAGAGTTGGGAGTAGACTTCATACGAAGTCTGCACATGTGTAGACGTATATGTCTGTCTCTGTATAGAAAGTCAAACTTGGTCAATTAAAAAAAGTAACATGTTCTAAAAAATAAAAAAATGCAGACGTTTATGTCAGTCTACTTTTGAAAGTCAAATCGTGGTTCAGTTCTGGTCAATTGAATAAACTAACATTTTCGTGAAGCAGACTGAAAAGTAAGTCTACACATATAAAATCACAATTTTTTAAAAATACAGATAATAACCCGTGGAATTTTTAATTGCAAAAACCAACCCAAACCGCAAACCTACTTGTAAGTCCACAAACGGAGACTGAAAAAAACATCCACAAATATTTGTAGACTGAATGTGCAGTCTACAGAGAAAAATCTAGAAAAAGTGGATTTGTGTATTATTTACAATGTATTTTCAAGGTTTTTTAGTTTAACAGTGTGTGTTAGTTAATCATAATAGTGTTGAACTATTTTGAAAAAATAATATCTTATAATTATGAAACTATGAGCATTTTGGTTTGACTATGTAGTTAGCTAATAACAGTAGACGTCTTTGTCAATCTCCTTTTACAATATTATGAAAAATCAGTTATCTAATTTGGTAAAATGTATTCTTTTTGCAGGTAATGGTTCAGTTACCAGTTGTCTATGGAGAATTGGTGCATAAAGGCTATTTGTGGGATTTGTGGTTGGTAATCGGAAAAAGAGAGAATGTTCCTTGTGCATGATGGTTGTACTCATGGTAAACTTCTTGAAATGGCACAAGAATATTATGAGCTTGACAAGAAAACTGAGATGGTGGAGCTGACATATCCATTACCAGACGTAATTTTATAGCAAAAAGATCTGAATACGCTACTTATGTCTAATGTATTGTCTTATGTGTTGAACTTATGTTGAATTTGTGGGTATTTAGTCAATGTTGAACTTATGTCTTATATCTTATGTGTTAAACTTATTGTTGCTTTGAATTTGTAGGTCTTTAGTCATGTTTATTGTTCTGCTGCGCAGACTTACGTTTTAATCTACGAAAAATGAGACTAATATGTTAGTCTCTGTAATATTTGTTGATTTTATGCTCCAAAATGTAGAATAAAACTGAAAATTCTTATATAAAAGAAGGATGATCCCTGATTTTCTAGTAACAGACTTTTGTAGAAGTCTTATGTAAAAAAAGACTAATATTTAAGTCTGCTACAAGCAAAATATAATTATTTTGTTACAAGCAAAAATCTGGTACATAAGCTTATTACATCAGTTTAATACATCAATATGTCACTAAAAAAACTTCATGCTTTCTTCTATGCCTTTTATGATGGTCTTGTCATATAACTTTGTTGCTATTGTAAAAAGTCTGCAAATAAAAAAAGAGTATGCAAAATAAGTCATCAAACTTTTATAAAGTCTGTTTAAAAGCCAGAGATAGTAGACTTCATTTGAAGTTTACTAATCTTGACCTTTAAGTAGACTTCATTTGAAGTCTACTCTATAATAATTTTTTTAATCTGAAAATATATACATTAAAATCAAAATATTTAAATCTTACATTTTGGGGAAGAGGAGATAACAACCATGGAAAAATATCTGCAAAATAAGATAAAATTATTAAAAACATAAGACAAAAATTGTAATTAGGTTAAATTTATGACACTGTAGACTTCTTTGTCAGTCTACACCGATAAAATGTGATTGCAGACTTCTTTGTCAGTCTGCACATATTTTTATTTTCCTAATTTTTTATTGTTTTAGAAATTTATATATGATATACTACATTTATTTCTTTATTTTTATAATTATAATGTATGATTTCAATTCTTTATTCATAAAAAATTAAATTAATTTAAAAATAATTATTTCTTTGTAAACATATAAATACACATTTAAAATCTATTGATCTAAAACTTATATTTTTAGAGGAGAAGATGAAAACCATAAATGATACCTATAAAACAAGGTAATGTTGTGAGAAAGACATAACATAAAAATACACATATAAAATTGGAAAAATTGCCAAAATTGACCTAAAACTTGATTTTAAATACAAATCTAAACTCCTACTTGAATGAAATGCAAAAGTAACCTAAACCAAACAAAAAAACAGTGTAAAGTTATCAAAAACCCCTTATGACCAAACAAAAAAAACAATGTGTTTTTTACGAATTTAACCTCAGTAAGTCATCTGCGCAATTTCTTAGATCTTCTGCAAGACGACTTTCTGGACGACTTCCTGGAAGTTGTCTGGAAATTTTCCTGGACGACTTCCTATAAGTCGTCTGGAATTTTTCTTGGACGACTTCCAGGATGTCGTCTGGAAGAGTAAGTCTTAAAAATAATTTATAAATTTTTTGAAAAATATTTTGACAGGGTAAAAATAATTATAATGTAATTATAAACATTTCTAAATGATATTAATTAAGATCTAGTTAAATCGAATTGATTTAAACCTAGATGAGATGAATGAAGTAAGTGATAATATTAGTTGGTTAAGGGTTTGGTAACATATGTTGTAGTATTGTATGTACATTTAGGGGTAAGAGGTTGGAAGCTTAACTTTTCTCTTGAAAATTTTATATTTGAGGTATATGTGTTTAGATTTGTGTATATTAAACACTTTTAAAGTTGATATTAAGTTTAACAAAGTGTTTAAATGTTATTTTGTTAGTTATTTGAGTTAGGTTTTATATTATAGGGTTTTGACGACTTCCTGGAAGTCGACCAGGTTTTAGACGACTTACCCGGAAGTCGTCCAAACCGTACATAACTTTTACTTTTACCAAATTACATTTATCTCACCATTTTTTTACGGAAAATATAAATAGTTATTTTTCACTGTTATTTTCACTGTTTGCTAAGAAAAAAAAAAAGAAACCATAGCCGTTTTCTCTCTAAGGCGATTTCGAAGGCGATTTTTCCGTCGAAACCCTAGCCGTCTTCCGTCGACACCTCTAGCCATTTTCTGTCGATCTCACTACCGGTAACCTCGTTTCTGCCGTCGAATATTGTTTCTCCATCACGTTCGAGGAAGAGTAATCTAACCCTCTTCATTTTTTTTTCCAGATCTAAACGTTTGCGTTTCGTTAAACTTCACCGCCGATCTCACCACCAGTAAGTTCTTCCTCCTTGTCGTCGTTCAGTGTTTTGCTTAAGGAGAATCGTTTTCGTCGCCGTTAAATCCTAATTTTTATAGTCTTACCTCTTATCTCCCTTCTTGTTTTGCAGATCTGTAACCACTGTTGTCGTTGACAACCAATACTTCTTCGCCTCCGACTGTAAGTTCATCCATTTGTAGCCTTTCAATCTAGTTAGTTACTATAAAGGTCAGATATATAGGTTTAACACGATTTTCAGATCTGTAGGTTTAACACGATGTTCCAGAAGACTTCCTGGTAAGTCGTCTTGTTCCAGATGACTTCCAGGTAAGTCGTATTGTACTAGACGACTTTCAGATAAGTCGTCTAGTACCAGACGACTTATCTGAAAGTCTTCTTACCTAGACAACTTACAAAGAAGTCATCTACACACATCCTACCTAGACGACTTACCAGGAAGTCTTTTACCCCATAAATTTACTAGTTTATAAACATTTCTTTGTTTGATTTGTGTTTGAGATGTTGGTTTTGATTGTTTTGCAGACTAGAAATGGATTTGCCAGAAGTCCCGAAGAGGTTATTTACCTTAGGGGAAGAGCCAGAACCAGTCAAAAGCATTTCGTATCATACTGATGATACGAAGTTGTTTACTGCCATTAGGGGTGCTCTACATTTAGACGAATACCATGAGCTGAGGGACTCAAAGTTGGGAGTCTTCCTCAAGTTCAAGGAGCTGAATTTTGCTTGGGCATCAAGGCTGGTTCACTTTATGCTCTGTTTCAAGGTTGACATCAAGAAGAAGTATGAGCTTTGGTGTCTTGTTGGTCCAGAACCGGTGAGGTTTTCTCTGATTGAGTTTGAACACCTCACTGGTCTCAACTGCGATTACGTTGAGAACCTCGAAAATCCAAGGTGTAAGGTTACGGAGGAGACTTTCTGGCAGCTTCTGGGTGTTGGTATCGATGCTGGTCCTACTACGGAGCAGATAATAGCATCATGTAAGAGATGTTTAAAGTGGTCTCGGGATGATCGGATGCGGCTGGGATACCTAGCCATCTTCACAGGATTCATTGAAGGAAGAAAGTTCTCAATTGTAACCCGAGCTAGTCTTGCAAGGCTAGTGATGGATTTAGAAGAGTTTGAAAATTATCCATGGGGGAGAGTCGCGTTCAAGGTGCTGATAGACTCACTGTGGAATAAAGATTTAACAAAATCTTATACTATTGATGGGTTTGTACAAGTGATCCAGGTGTGGGTGTACTAATGCTCTGCCAGAATTTGGAGCTGAGTATGGTCATCCCATACAAAACAAACCGTCTCCACCTCTGTTGGCTTACAATGGTGGCAAAGGACGCAGATTTTTTAAAGATGCCATCAGAAGACAGGTAATTCCATCAGAAGACTTATAACATGCTATAGTTTAGTCTTCTGGTACGTCTTCTAGTCAGAAGACTTACTAGAAGACTTAACTATAAGTCTTCTCACCAGACGACTTACAAACGACTTATAGTTAAGTCGTCTGTAAGTCCTCTGGTGAGAAGACTTATATTTAAGTCGTCTGGTAAGTCTTCTGTAAGTCGTATGTAAGTCGTATGTAAGTCGTTTGTAAGTCGTCTGTAAGTCGTCTAAGTTTATATTTTGTTTTTCTGCAGAGTGTCGTGATGAACTTTTTGAAGAAGAAGGACATTAATGAAATGTGGCCAAAATGGGACCATGATGTAGAGGATAAGGCCGCAGACCACATTGTCGAAGTTATGTGGAATGGGAATCATCACTGGACCATGGAATGCTGGGAAGTCGCTGGTACTACCTTGGGGTCCAATCAAAAGTTTGTAGTCGTGTATGCGAAGAATGAAGAACGTTATGTGAAAGAAGAGACTACTGTGAAGGAAGCGAGACCTCGAAAGAAAGCTCGCAAAGAGACTACTGTGAAGGCAGAAGAGTCTCCTCGAGAGGCAGAAGAGACTCCTCGAGAGGCAGGGGAGGCTCCTGTGGGTTGGATTACCCAAGAAGTTTTTGAAAATGGGATGAAGCAGATGGATGATGCCATGAGGGATGGTTTCGGGATGATCCTTAGGGAGATCAAGCATGTTGCCGATGGGTCGAAGTTGTTCCCGAAAGGATCGAAGCTCTGGAGCAGCTTGCCAAAAGCACCAAAGGGACTGTTTCTAATGAGGCTCCTCACACCCCTTCTGAACTCTCTAAACGCACAGACGAATTCAGGGTTAGTACCTCTCCCAAAAAAAAAATCCAAAAAAACTTCTAAGAAATATAGTAGAAAAAAATGATTTGCTTCTTTTGTAAATCAGAATGCATTGTTAGCTCAAATTTTATAAAATATTATGGTTCTTTGTTTTTCTCAATGTTCATTGCAATCTGGTGAGACGACTTACTCAAGAAGACTTCATGGAAGTCGTCTGGTAAGTCGTCTGGTTAGTCGTCTGGCTAGTCGTCTGGCTTTTATTCTTTTTGGTTAAGATTTTAAGTCATCTTCTTTGGTTCACTTGCAGAGTGAAAGTGTAAATGGAGAGAAATGAGACCCGAGTGTGTCCAAAGAAGACACTGAAATGAAAGAGGCCAAAGAGGCCGAAGAGGCCAGAGGGACCAAAGAGGCCGAAGAGGCCAATGCATCCAAAGAGGCCAAAGAGGCCAATGCAGCCAAAGAGGCCGAAGAGGCCAAGGCCAATGCAGCGAAAGAGGTCGAAGAGGCCAAGGCCAATGCAGCCAAAGAGGCTGAAAAGGTCATTGCAGCCAAAGATGCCGAAGACACCAAGGAAACCAAAGCAGCTAAAGTAGCTAAAGAGGCCGATGCAGCCAAAGCAGCTAAAGAGGCCGATGCAGCCAAAGCAGCTAAAGAGGCCAAAGCACTCAAAGAAGCCAAAGCAGCCAAAGCACTCAGAGATGCCAAAGCAGCCAAAGAGGCTAGAGATGCCAAATCGGCCGAAGATGCCAAAGCAACAAAAGAGACCAGAGAGGCCAAAGAGGCTAAAGATACAAAAGAGGCCAAAGAGGTGAAAGAGGCCGAAGAGGACGAGGAAGGCAAAGCATCTGAAGGGAGTATTGTGATAATGGACAAGCAAAAACCAATTGCTTCAGATCTAGAGACCGAGGAAGCTAGAAGGCTTGCAAAGAGTGAGGCTGGTTTGGCAAATATCAGGGCAAGGAGTGAACGAGAGAGGAAGCTTGCTTCCTCACATCAATCTCCTTTTCAGAGAAACAGCACAGCCAAAAGTATCATTCCAAACAAGAAAATTGGACGTGGCTACGATCCTTTTGCATTATCTGTTGACAAGCACAAATCTTCAGCGCTTACCAATTGGCTGAAGAAAGATAGGTAAGTCTTCTTTCTTGGACGACTTACTAGACGACTTCCATTACTTGATTGATTATGTACTTTTGGTGTTTGCAGATGGTATAAACCCCCTCCTAAAAAGAAAGCACTACGATGTCCAAGTCTCTTGTATTGGACCCTCCGAACCCCCTTGGAATGACGTACCGACTCTGTAAGTGTCTATACAGCTGGTGAGACTTAACTAGACTTAACTAAGTCTTCTAACTTAGACGACTTACCAGACGACTTCCAGGAAGGCGTCTAGTGGGACGACTTACCAGACGACTTCCAGGAAGTCGTCTGGTAAGTCATCTGGGAAGTCATCCAGGTTAGAAGACCTAGTTAAGTCTTCCATATTTGTTAAGTCGTCTGAATTTTATTCTTTTTCATTGCAACTTATGGATGCTTTTATCAATGTGCTGAGGAAACGGTACACCAATGATCCACATATGTTTAGGAGCGAAAGAATGTGTATTCTTGATCATGCCTTTGCACAGTGGTAGATGAGGAAATACCCGGATTGGATGAGTTCGGAGCCGGATGCAAACGGTTTAGGAAGAAGGCTTCATGGGAGGGGTGTGGGATTTATACGGAGGCATTGTACCCACATTTTGCCAGACGAACAAGATTTGGGGGATACATGTCGATGATATATATGCGCCATGGAACTACAAGAACAGTCATTGGCTTGCTATTTGGATATCGATCTCTAAGAGACACATATTTATCTGGGACAGCATTGTTGGATGTATTAGAAAAGTACAATTAGATCAGGTAATGGAGCCTTTTGTTAATATGGTCCCTTATTTGCTTGTTGAGTGCGCTGCGACAGTTGAAGAACGTTGCAAATACTCACTGGAGCCATTCACGTATGAGGTTGCGAATGCACCTCAGTGTGAAAGTGGAGATTGTGGCCTCTTCGCCTTGAAGTACATTGAATGTCATGCACTTGGCTTTCCATTTTCCGATTCCTTGAATCCTAAGAACAGCAAGGCTATTAGGGAGAAGTTGGCGGTGGATATATTTGAAGAGATCCCCGTCGCCCATCAAACAGAGATAACTGACGTTGATGTCAACCAGGACATGTATGATTAGAAGACTTGCCTGTAAGTCGTCTACTACCAGACGACTTATGTGGAAGTCTTCTAACCCTAACCTAAAATTGAAAAACTTATTTCGTAAGCTTATTTTGTATATGTCATTTTTTGTATAAGTCATTTTGTAAGTTTATTTTGTATTCTGTATTCATAATAAGATCATTGTATATATTTGCAAGTTCGGATTATTTTATATTTTGTATTCATAACAAGATCATAACAAGATCATAACTAGAACATAACAAGATTTTAATAACGTTCATAACAAGATCATAATAAGAAGATAAAAGACTTCCAGACGACATACAAACGACATACAAACGACATACAAACGACATATAGACGACATACAGACGACATACAGACGACTTCCAGACGACTTCCACCAGACGACATACAGATGACTTCCAGACGACATACAAACGACATACAAACAACTAGAACATAACAAAATCATAATAACAAGATCATAATAACAAGATCATAACAAGATCATAATAACATTCATAACAAGATCATAATAAGAAGATAAAAGACTTCCAGACGACATACAAACGACATACATACGACTTCTAGACGACTTCCACCAGACGACATACAGACGACTTCCAGACGACTACCAGACGACTTCCACCAAAAGACTTCCACCAGACGACATACAGACGACTTCCAGACGAGTACCAGACGACTTCCACCAGAAGACTTCCACCAGACGACTTCCAGACGACTACATACAGACGACTTCCACAAGACGACTTCCAGACGACTTCCAGAAGTCGTCCAGAAGATCAGTTCTCACGATGTGGAGCTGTATGACCTGTTTCTTTGCAGTTTGAACATCTATAAACCCTGTGTTGCTTTCTGGGTTTGTGTCCTCTCATCCTGGAAAGCTCCAACCAAGATTGTCATCTTGATTTCTTTTGTCTTTCTGGTGGACGCTTTACATTCATTGGAAGACATTTGCTTGCCTTACCTTCTCCAGCAGGAGGATATATATTTTGTGAGTATCCTGCAAACAAAGTATCCTTTGAGTAGAACGATGACACTAGGGTAGAGATATGCAATCCAACATGATTTACAGCTGCTATGGCATGTGAGCAAGGTATTTTCTCCACTGCATATACACCACAGTCACACTTTCCATGTTCCAAATCAACAATACAGTTTCGGATACCTCCTGTTACAAAGAATCGCCATCCATCGATTGGTTGGACGGTCAAATGATCTGCTAGCTCTGAACGAACCGCCAATAAGCTTTCAACTTTTCGGCTATGTTCAGATGTGAGACTCAAAGCATCTTCTTTTCTTTTCCAATACCACCTTCCTAGATTTCCCTTATAAACTCCAAACGGAATGGTATAGGAAATCCTCTTGCTTTTTAGAATGCATAATTAATAGATTCAGCGATGTTGCTCGTTTTTATGTTGAACCTTTCTCCTTGACAATGAACCCTGGACCATAGAGCCATGTCGGCTTCCTCCAAATATGTTGCAAGATCCGGGTTTCCACTCCGTATCTCGTCCATGTACCGATTAAAATCGTCAAGTATATGAGCATACACAACACATTTGACCAAGTATAAGAGATGCTTTCCCTTAAAGTTTTTGACAATGTTCTGTTGGAGATAATAACATATTCCTCGGGTTGTCCAAGGAAGCACTTTGTCACAAGCCTTTATAATGCCTATGTGCCGGTCAGAGACTATCACCAAAGCAAACTGATCAGTTATACAAGTCGTCAATTTTGTGAAAAAACATTCCCAAGAATCTTCATTTTCAACATCTACAATTCCAAAAGCCAACAGAAATATCTAAAGATTGCCATCTTGTGCAGCTGCTACTAACATAACACTTCCATACTTCCCACTTAGGTGAGTCCTATCCACCACGATGATCCTTCTTTGAAACTGAAATCCAGCAATAGAAGCTCCAAAAGATAGAAATATATACTTAAATCTACTCTCAGAATCAAGTTCTATACTAGTGATAGAACCCGGATTTGATAATTCGATTTGCTCCAAATATGAAGACAAACGTTCATACCCATCTTCTGCTGATCCTCTCACCAATTCTTGCGCATATAACAATGCTCTGTATGAGGTGGTGTAATCTAGAGTCATGCCAAACATATTTTTCATTGCATCTTTGATATGTGTCAGATTCAACCCATCAATGATTCCAACGCGATCGATGAAAAGCCTACCAACATACTTCGGAGTACAATGTTTCCGCACAGCCAGTCGGTCCAAAACCGAACATGTATGAGTGCTCAGATTCTTGGTTACCCAAAACGTGTTTGTTCCATGTCTCACACTAGCTCTAAGCTTCCATCCACACCCATTTAAACGACAAGTTGCCACAAATAGAGTTTTTGTTGACTTGAATATTTTGAAGGAGAACTTACGCTTCACCGCTATCAATCGCAGCGCTGAAACTAGTGCATCCTTACTAACAAAACTCTGGTTGACATAAATATTGGTGGCATTCGAGCTTCCTCTTTCACTACCATATGTCTCTTTTAGATCCTCAAAACATATATTATCTTCTTCATCCTCTTCCTCATCCTCATCCTCGCTATAATCTTCACCAAGATCCTCCGCTTTAACATCCTCCTCCCAATCATCATTTTCAGCTTCAGACAAGTTAACATCCTTCTCCCAATCATCATTTTCAGCTTCAGGCAAGTTAACATCCTCCTCCCAATCATCATTTTCAGCTTCAGGCAAGTTAACATCCTCCTCCCAATCATCATTTTCAACCCCATCATCTTCTTCCCCTTTCTCTGAAATTTTATTAGAATTTTCAGCTTCTATAACCGTTCTCAGCTTCATTCGGCCTGAAACAGAAAGATGTACATCATGCATTTTAGTGATCTCGATCAAGTTCTGAAATTGTCTATCACTTGTAACATGAATAGGAGGAGTGTTTTGATGCCTCATTGCTTCTGGTAATAAGTAGGTTAACTCCACAACCTCCGCTTCCATGTTATAATCTTCTACAACCATTTCAACAAGTTCGGCATGTGTAGAACCTTCACTCAAAAACAATATTCTCGCTCCTTTAGCTTTATCAACCACAAAATCCCAAGAGTCGTCTTTCATTGACCATTCTCCGTATACTACATGTATAGAACGTATCATCTGCAGAGAATCAAATTAAATCACATTAGCAAGCATACAAAAGCAATTCAAAAAAGTTAATAAAGACGACTTGGACGACTTCCTGGAAGTCGTCTACTATAAACAAAAGGTTAATAACATGTATGTGGTAAGCTCATAAATATCACCAATTAAGTTGTAAATTTCATTCAGTAGCCACAGTATTGACTAATATACATGAATTAACAAAAAAATATTATAAATCCATTAAAAATTTTTAAAAAATGAAAGTTTATTAATGATTCACCTAGACGACTGCTCTGGAAGTCGTCAACACAGACGACTTCTAGGAAGTGTTGACGACTTCCAGAGCAGTCGTCCAGCAGATAACTTCTAGGAAGTCGTCCAGCAGACGACTTCCTGGAAGTCGTCCGTTTAGGTCATTTTTGCAATTGAATATTTACAAAGAAAGATTTAAAGTGAGGTCGTCCAGTCAGACGACTTCCAAATAAGTCGTCCTTTGTTAACAAAAAAAATTGAAATTTATTCGGACGACTTACATGTAAGTCGTCTGGAATAAACAAGTTACTTTTGCAATTGACTGAATTGTGTCGGAAAGTTGGCTGGTCAGAGACGACTTACATGTAAGTCGTCAAGCCGACGACTTCCAGGTAAATCGTCTAACATTTTCTCAGAATGTTGACTCGGTTGAGACGAATTCTAGACGACTTCCAGGTAAGTCGACTTAGGTTATTTTTGCAATTGATAATTTAAACTTAGATATTTAATTTTAGATAGACGACTTCCAGGAAGTCATTTGTCGAAACTAAAGGTTTGACCAGATTCTCGTCTAAAAAATCCGGACGTCACTTTTTGTTTCGACAGATGACTTCCAGGAAGTCGTCTACTTAAAATTAAATATATAAGTTTAAATTCTCAGTTGCAAAACTAACCTAAGTCGACTTACCTGGAATTCGTCTTAACCGAGTCAACATTCTAAAAAAATGTTAGACGATTTACCTGGAAGTCGGCGGCTTGACGACTTACATGTAAGTCATCTCTAGCCAGTCAACTTTCCGACACAATTCGGTCAATTGCAAAAGTAACATGTAAGTCGTCTGAATAAATTTTGATTTTTTTTGTTAACATTGAAAATTTGGACGACTTATGTGGAAGTTGTCTCAAGAAAATACTAAAAAAGTCAAATGCAAAACTAACCTCCGCATTGACCAGATGACTTACCTGGAAGTCGTCTGACTCCCAGACGATTTCATTGTAAGTCGTCTGGGTGTCAGACAACTTACATGTAAGTCTTCTGACGTACAGTTCAGAAAAGAGTTTCGATTTCATACCTTCAATGACTGAGGTAACTTGCTTAGCTTCTCCAAACACACAGAAATTCACCTAGAAATCGATCCCACTCTTTAATGACTAGTAATTATGAACTTGAATGGGTACATGAATCTTTGAATGTTTAAATTCAAAAGATTGAGTTTTGGGTGAATATAGAGAGAAAGTGAAGAGAGATGTAGGTTTTTTGCATAAGAAATGATTTAGGAAGAGTGAAAATCAAATTTTAGGTGCATTAAGACCTTCAAATTGGTTGTTCATGGTGGTTGATGTATTGATGGCAATGACAATATTGTAAATACGAGATGAAGATAAGGATGATAAAGTAAAACAATCAATTTTGGAAAAAAAAAGTATTGGCATTTTCGTGAATAATCCAGGTTTTTAGGGTACAAAAGGCACATGAAAGTTCCAAAAAACATAGGTTAGTTTTGCATTTGACTTTTTGTTTTGGGTTACTTTTGCAAAACACCCTATAAAATCTATAGATTTAAAACTTACATTTTTAAAGAAAAGCATGAAAACCATGAACTATAATACCTAAAATAGTAAAATAATATTGTGAAAAACATGAGAGAGTTTTGGAAGGAATGAGAGAGTTTTAGAGAGAAGTGAGAGAGTTTTACAGAAAAGTGAGAGAGTTTTAAGAACTTGTTCAACCATTTTAGAGAGAGATTGTGTAAATTTTATTTATATAGGCGGAGACAAAAATTGTAATTAGATTAAATTTACGACAAAGCAGACTTCTTTGTCAGTCTACACCGATAAAGTTTAGTTTAAATTAAGTTGGTTAAATCCGGTTATGTTAAATTTGGTGAGTGTATACTTCTTTGTCAGTCTGCACTGATAGTATTCAGTTTAAATTGGATCTGGTTAAATTAAGTTGATTAAATCCAGTTAGGTTAAATTCAGTGAGTGCAAACTTCTTTGTCAGTCTGCACATATTTTTATTTTCCTAATTTTTATATTGTTTTAGTAATTTATTTCTGATATACTATATTTCTTTCTTTATTTCTTATAGTTATAATATATGTTTTTACATCTTTATTTATAAGAAAACTCAATTTAATTTAAAAATAATTATTTCTTTGTAAATATATAAATACACTTTTAAAATCTATAGATCTAAAACTTACATTTTTAGAGGAGAAGATGAAAAACATGAATGAGACTTACAAAACACGGTAATATTATGAGAAAGACATAACATAAAAGTACATATATAAAATCTTTTGATCTATAACTTACATTTTTAAAGAATAAGATGAAAACCATGAATCATAATACCTAAAATAGCAAGATAATATTGTGAGAGACATAAGAGAGTTTTGGAAAGAAAGAAATAGTTTTAGAGAGAAGGGAGAGAGTTTTAGAGAGAAGTGAGAGAGTTTTAAAAACTTGTGTAGCTATTTTAGAGAGAGATTGTGTAAATTTCATTTATATAGAGGGAGACAAAAATTATAATTAGGTTAAATTTACGACACTGCAGGCTTCTTTGTCAATCTACACCGATAAAATTCGGTGAGTGTAGACTTCTTTGTCAGTCTGCATCGATAGTGTTTGGTTTAAATTAGATTTGGTTACAATTAAGTTTGTTAAATCCGGTTAGGTTAAATTCGGTGAGTGTAGACTTCTTTGTTAGTCTGCACATATTTTTTTCCTAGTTTTTTATTGTTTTAATAATTTATATATGATATAATACATTTTTTCTTTATTTTTTATATTTATAATATATGATTTTACATCTTTATTTATAAAAAACTCAATTTAATCTAAAAAATATATTTTTAAACATTAATTCAGGTAGACTGAAATGTAAGTCTACGAAACCCTAAACTCCAAAACCCAAACCCTAAATTTGCTTGATAATCAAAGAACTCTTAATTATTGTATCGAATATATAAAATATAAACTATTCAACACTAATATAGAAATTTAAATCAATAAAACAAAAAAAAATATCAATCTACATTCTAACCCTAAGAATCTAACTTCTAAAGATATAACATGTTACCATTTTTGTTGTTAAACCATAGACATTTCCTAACACATGTTACCAAATCAATCTATATTCTTTTAAAATGTTCAATTATATAAAATTTAAATTTTGAAACTTCATATTAACCCTTATGTTAATGATTAATTAAAAATTTTACAAAAATATTTTTTAACATTTTTAAAATTAATTTATTAAACTAAATCACGATGCAGACTACATAATAAGTCTACAATGTAGACTATTTAAGATGTCTACATATGTGCAGTCTTCTTTTTATACGTGCGGACTTACGAAGGACATAATCGTAAAATAACTTTTTGTTTTTTGTTTGGTCGTAAGGGTTAAATAGTACTTTTGTCACTCCTTTAGGTTGGTTTTGCAATTGATTGAATATGGGGTCTACTTTTAGGGTTAAAATCAATATTTAGGTTGTTTTTAGCAATTTCCCCATATTTTAACGATCATTGTGAATTCGGAAGTAATTTACTAGAGTAGTAAGTTGGTTAAACAAAAAGTTTGATTTTAAAATAAAATAAGAATATTTCTTATTTATGTTATTTATAATTATAAAAATTAAGAATTATAATGTAAAAAAAAATGATTTAATATGTAAGAAATTATATTGTTCATAAACATATATTTTAGTTACAATAAAAAAAAGTGAAAAAACTATTTTGTAAATAAAGAAATATATCTAGAGAAATGCTATTTTTTCTCCTACATATAGAAGAAAAAATAGCAATCTCTTTTTTAGGGGAAAAATAGATGTGGGTTAGAGTAAATTTTACTCTATTATAGTGTATAGATTGCGCTAAGAAATAAAAACGCATTGGAGACTGCCATAGAATGCGTGCATTCCTGACAACAGGCACGGGCGATATCCAGGCAAGCTTCCCGTAGGGAACTCAAATTCTAGGTGGATAGTCTAGTGAACTAAGTATTAGACAATTTTCCCTATCTCGTCCTTTTGTTCCTTAACTGTTCAGACAGATATTGCATGATAGATTTAATCTCTCAAAGAACCAAGAAACGACCATCATGCATTCAAGCGTACTCAACTCGCTTCCTAAAGAAAGAAAGAACTACAAACACAAACATCATCTTAAAGCCGAATTGTGCCTAGCAGTTTTGTTAAAACCAACTCATTCCAAGTCACCAACCTAAAATCAACCGAAGATCACAATCCCATCGTCGTCTTTAAATCGACACGGATTGTTGATCATCCCAATCCTCGAAAGAGAAACGTATGCAACCCATCAAATGATCGGTTCAGCCATTCTCCTTCGTAAAAAAAAAGGAATGGGTACATATACTTTAATCGTATACTCCCATACTTGGAAAACTTTTTGCCTAGACACCAAGAAAACGCTTTCGACAAAGCAAACTCTTACAGCATCAGGCGGAAAAATACTTAGGTAATGCAATGTCCCATCGGAATCGTCGAAAAGGAAAATGACAATCTACGATTCGTCTAAATGCTAGCGAGATAGCCAACCATCAAAAACATAGTCCCGAGAACTCTACAGCATCCCATATCACAATCATGCGTTTAGAAAACCTGTACCATCATCGGACTAATAATATGACGGCTAGACGAATTCATGAGGACCTTTTCAACTTAACAAATAAATTTCGTATGAAACTCATTATTATATGAAAAATCCTCAAACACAAACCATTGCCCCCAATTTCCGTTGGACCAAACGAGTCATAGAAAAGTATCAAAAAATTTGTGAGAAAGAAAAATTGAGAAAACAAGTAGCAGCGAGTACAACAAAGGGATGTTATCTTCCCACTCATTGACTAGATCTACCGCTGGTTGACAGATTTGTTCTGCTCAAGAGACGAATATGTCATGAGAAACCTACGAAAACGCAAAGATTATAACAAAATAACCTTCAGTAAAACTCCATGAGTGACTCGTCATCCAACATCCAATGGAAAATAATTAAAGAATTTGTAGGTCGTAGTCCAGAGATCGGACAAATTCCCATAGTTCGGAAAAGAATTAACGTCATAATGGGTCCAAATCCATTAAGTAATAGTTCAGTTTGGATATTAAACAACGAATTCAACTCACAAGATGTTTGTTGCGATCCAAAAGAAGTAAAACTACAATTCACTAGATAGGATATGTACGGATTTGACCTACCACAAAGGGATGCACTCGTTCTCGAACCAGTGCTAGCTGACTCCAAAATTTCTGAAGCATTGATCAACTATAGAAGCTTGGAGAACGTAATCAATAAGCAGACTCTAGAGAAATTAGGAATTCTCAACCCAGAAGGTAGACGACGTTAAGCAATATTTGACCGCATACGACATATCAACCAAAAAGTCGATGGAGAGTATCTGGATAACAACCCATATTGGTGGAGTCAAGGTGAAGACTAAGTTTCTTATCCTAGATTCCCCAGCTATCTATGAAGTAATCCTTGGAACACCTTGGATACATGCCATGCGAGCCGTCCCATCAACTTATATCAGTCCATTAAATTCCTAACTTCCAAAAGAATCATGATGGTTTAAAAAAACAAAGAACATCAAGAATGTGATGTGTCAAAGAAACAAGCTGAGACGAGCTAACCAGAAGAAATTGCAGAAAGACTTCGATGCATGTTGGAAACCAGAAGAGAAAACAGAAACTTGTGGTCCTCAACTAGAATAGATATAACAATTATATATCAACCCATAAGATTCGACCCATTATGTAGGGATCAAAGCTAAGGTAAAGAAAAATATACGGAAATAGCTCACTACTTCCTAAAAGAAAATAAAGGAATGTTCGCTTGGACAGTCGACGACATGAATGAAATAGATCCTGAGATAATATCTCATGATTTGAATGTAGATCTGACTTTCAAACCTATTTGACAAAAAAAGCTAGGTTCTTAAAGAGTAGAGGCTGTGAACGCAGAACTAGAAAGACTTCCCAAAGTAGGATCAATCATAGAAGTAAAATACCCAAACTGGCTCGCAAATCCAATAGTGGTAAAAAAAAGAGAAGGGAAAATGGAGAGTCTTCATAGACTTCACCGATCTTAACAAAGCATGTCCAAAAGACAGATGTTCACTACACATAGACCGCCTGGTGAAAGCAACTGCTCGAAACAAAGTTTTCTCTTTTTGGATGCATTTTCAGGTTACAATCAGATTCACATGCATCTGGACGATCGGGAGAAAACCACCTTTTTCATAGATAGAGGATTATATTGTTAATGCCGTTTAGACTCAAAAATGCAAGGACGACCTACCAACACCTCATCAACAAGATGTTCACGAAACAGGTCGCCAAAACAATGGAGGTCTATATAGACGACATGTTGGTGAAATCCTTGCAGGAAGGCGACCACATCACTCATCTCAAAGAGTGTTTTGGCATGCTAAACATTTACAATATGAAACTATACCCAATAAATTGTACATTTGTTCTCACCTCAAGTAAATTCATTGGTTATTTAGTGACACAACGAGGAATAGAGGCAAATCCAAAAAAACATCAACATTATTAAACATGAGCTTTCCTCGGACAAAGAAGGAATTTCAGCGTTTAAAGGACGGATAGCCGCGCTCAATAGATTCATTTCACGATCAACCGACACATGTTTACTATTCTATCAATTGATCTGCAAGAAAAAATATTTGAATGGGACAATTAATGTTAGCAAGCTTTTATCAAATTAAAAGAATATCTTGTAACTCCCCCAGTGCTCGCATGACCAGAGGACGGCGAAACACTTCTCCTTTATATTTTCATATCAAACACAGTTGTCAGTGGCGTCCTGATATGAGAAGACATGGGAGATCAAAAGCCAGTTTTTATTTCAGCAAATCACTTGAAGAAGAAGACGCACGGTATACAATGATGGAGAAGTTGGCCTTAGATGTCGTAACAGTGGCTCTTAGGCTAAGACCTTACTTATAATCTCACACAATAGTGGTGCTATCCAGACATCCATTACGGTCAATCCTGCATAATCCTAGCCAATCCAGCAGGGTGGCCAAATGGGCATCGAGTCAAGCAAATATGATCGTGAGTACCGGGCTCAGACAAGCATGACCTCACAAGTGCTAGGGAATTTCCTCATCGAAATCAAACTGATTCAACAATCTTTACCAAAAGGGGGAGTAACAACCCCGACGCAGAGACATCGGTTTCACCATGGAAATTTCACGTCGACTGATCATCCTCTCAAAAATGATCAGGAATCAAGATACAATTGATGTCTTTTACAGGGGAAGTCTTGGAGCAATCATGCAGGTTAGAATTCAAGGCGTCAAACAATTAAGCTGAATACGAAGAATCGTTAGCCGGACAACGCCTTGCCCGAGGTGTTGATAATTTGGAGGCTTTTGGTGATTTAAAATTGGTGGCAAACCAGTTTAGTGAGACTATAAAGCCGAGATGAAAATATGACAAAATATATAATGGAAGCAATGAACTAGCATAGAAATTCGTTGAGGAACTTACTAAGATCTCCCAAGGTGAAAACACCACGGACGATGCTCTAAAATTGCTAGCATCAACGTCAGATCCCAAATTATGGCACGTAATCCTAGTAGAATACATCGAACAACCAAGCTTCAAGGTCGGGCCAAATCAAATCGATGAAGGAGAGCAAGTCATGGAAACCCGAGCTGTCCATCTATGTGAAGAAGAACTCAAAGTTTATTCGTATAACCTCAGTCTTGATGAAATCTTAGAAAGAGAAGACTGGAGGAAAATAATACGACTATATATTTGTGACAAAACACTCCCATCGGAAAAATGAGAAACACGAAAAAATAAAGCAAAAAAGTGCGGGCTATTGTATGATGAATGAAATATTATACAAAAGGAGTAATGATCAAGTTCACCTAAATTGTATTCATGGAGGAGAGATAAAGAAGGTGATGCACGAAGTTCCCTTTGAAGACTGTGGTAACCACTCTGACGGGAGATCTATGGTTCAAAAACTAAGAATATAGGTTATGATATACCTTGGTTGTTACTGGTTTAATTATGGTATAGGTCCATTTATTGAGTCTTTATATTATGTTTCAAGTCTATTTTAGGATCACAATAATGCTCGTTTAAAGTATTTGGATCGCAATAAGAGTTGGCCTTATGAATTTGATTTCTAGGACTGATCTTAATAAAACCTTTAGCAACTGTTTATCTAAGTTTTGATTTCCTGTTTGGTATCCCTAGACCTAGCACTTTTCTCATCTATTTACAAACCGATTTATTTGCTTTTTCTTGATCTACTGCTTTTAACATATTGATGTAGCTTGAACAGAAACTGACAGCCTATTATGTGATTCACTCTTCCTGCGGATTTGATCCCAAAATACAACATCAATCTCTTATTTGAGAGAGTTAGTATTGAGGTAATTTGAACATATAAAATTTGGCGTCGTTGCCGGGGAGTGGTTGATTCACCATTAGACTAAGTGGAAGGTTTAGTCTAGGTTTATGGTTTTCTTTGCTACTTATAATTTTTTATGTCTTTCAGATGCATATCCATCAGTACCAGAAGCAACAAAGAGAGTTTTCTCTTTGATTTCCATGCAATTTGTAAGCAGAAGCTCCAAGTATCGATCGATACCCCTTCAGGATCGATCGACACTACTCAAAACCAAGTATCACCTAATACACCTTTGGCATCGATTGACACTCACCCGCGACAGACAGAGATGTTTGCACCACTTATTTTGGTTTGAAATGCTGATTGAGATATGCATGACCTGGAGGGTTATCTGCGTAATGCAGAAGGTCATAAGATTGATGATCATGGGGTTGTAATCCATGAACCAGAGACAGCTGCTAATGATGTTGTAAATGGAGAAAATGTCGCAGCAGCTGATGATAATCATGTGATTGCTTGACCCAGAACGTTGGCCGATTACAATAGACCCGATCAATACTACGCAAAAAGATATGCCATTCATCCTCTTACTTTCCAGAGGCACAATTTCGGGCTGAAGCCATCGTAGTTCACTCTTGTGGGACATAAGCCTTACCATGGTCTCCTACTTGTGCATCCCATGGACCATATTGAGAGGTTTGAAGATTTGGTTTCTGCTATTAAAGCTAATGAGTCCCTGGTGGTACAAAAGGATGATGTCAAGTGGAGTCCAAACTTATATATGTTGAGGAATGATATCTAGCTAGCTCAATGTGTAATAATTTTGTCTATACTCAGTTTTATTATTTGTATGTGTACTATTTTAGTTGTGAATTCACTTGTAAACTTTAAGAGATGTTAATCAAAAGAATTTGGTAAATATGTTCATGTTTTTCCAAAAGTACTTGACATTATTGAAGTTATTGATACAACATACTAATAAATTGTTTTAACCATTCTACCCACTCATAACAAAATACAACAACACAAAAAATAGTCAAATTACTAAAACTAAAAGAGAAGACTTCTCAAGAAAACTTAGTAAAATTCACAAAAGATCAAAATTGAATTTTAAGTGAAAGTTGAAATTTTAAATTTCATGGAAGTTAAAATTATATCTTATCATCTAAAAGACACATTAAACCACATGACTTGATACTCTTGAAATTACGTACACTTTTGAAAGTTAAAAACATACCTTGAAATTACTTAACACTTGAAATTCTAACGTAGAAGACTTCCTAAGAAGTCTTCTCAGATTAGCTAAAAACATTAGTAAACATGAATATTTGAAATCTCATAATTATCACCAATTAAGTTATGAATTCTACTTAGGAGTCCTAATATTGACTAATAAACATGAATTAACAAGAAAATATTAAAAAGTCATTTTAAAATTGGAAAAATTGAAGTTTAATCATAAAATTTACGTAGAAGTCTTCCATTTAGTTCATTTTTTGCAATTGGAATTTACGAATGAAGACTTCTTAAGAAGTCTACTCTACATAAGATATCTTGAGAAGTCTTCTTTTGTAAATATAGGCTTACTTTTGAATTTATTTTTTTTTTCTTTCAAAAATGCTAGAGAAAACTTCTCGAGAAGTCTTTTCGGATAAACATGTTAGTTTTACAATTGACCAATGTTTGTCAAAATTTTGACTTTTTATAGAAGACTTCTCGGGAAGTCTTCTCTGGGAAGACTTCTATAGAAGTCTTCTAAAAGTCTTCTCGGAGTCTTCCTTGCAGTTGACTATATTTGATTTTTCCAGAAAAGACTTCTTTAAATCGTAACCAAAAGTTTGACCAAAACCCGAAACAAAATTTGAGAAAACTTCTAAAGAAGTCTTCTTGATTCTCAAGAAGTCTTCTCATTAATATTAAATGTTTTATTATTATTTTTCAATTGCAAAAGTAACTCACGTAGACTTCTTGCGACAATGAGAAGACTTCCATAAGACTTCTATAGAAGTCTTTTGAGAAAAGACTCTCTAGAAGTCTTTTGAGAAAAGACTCTCTAGAAGTCTTTTATAAAAAATAAATTTCTGACAAATTTTGGTCAATTGCAAACTAACATGTTTATCCGAGAAGACTTCTCGAGAAGTCTTCTCAGAGACTTTTGTTTTTTTGTTAACAAAGGAAAGTTAGAGGACTTCTAGGGAAGTCTTCTCGATGGAAAATACATCTAGCGATGTCTTTTGAAAGTCTTCGCAAACAGATCTGAAAAAATTGATTTCATATCTTAAACATGTGAGATGACTTCTTTAGTTTCTCCAAGCTCCAGAACTTCACTACAAAAACTACCAACTTGTTAATAACCAAGAATCATGAGTTTCAATGTCTCTATGAATCTTACAAAGCTTGAAATCAAAATTTTGTTTTTTTGGATGAATTTAAAGAGAAAGTGAAAAGATGTGATTTGTATGCATAAATAATGAGATATGAAGAATAAAAATTGAAACTTTTGTGCATTAAAAATTTCAAATTGGTTGTTCATAGTGGTAGATGTATTGATGACGATAACAATACTGTAAATACTAGGTGGAGATAAGGATGATAAGGTAAAAGATTCATTTAAAAAAAAAGAAAAAAAATAAATAACTCAAACTTTTAGGTGAATAACAAAAAAAACAAAAAAACATAAAAAAATTTGTGTTTGACTTGAAATTTTAAGTCATATTTTGAAAAAAAATCCTTCTTTATTTACTGTATCATATATGTAAATTTAGATTTATCACAATTTTCTTAAAAAATAAAACTAAATTTGTAAATATTAGGTTACATACTATTATTTTCTTCTAAATTTTACACAAAATAATACATACATAGTTAAATTTACAAATAAAATAAAATTTGTGTAGTTAACTATTATCAAATTTTTGCATCAATATATAGTTCAATAGTTTTATTTTGTATTTGTAGGTTTTGCTTTAAATAATTTTATTAAATAACTTTATATGTGCTGTAATGATAGTATTTTATATTTTGTTATTTTGTAAGTAACAGTTTACAATTAATAATATTTTTTATTTTATTAATTTTAAAAGTAAAACTCAAAAAGTAAATTTTAAACTCTAAAATAATTTTTATGATTTTGAAAAAACTTAAAATTTAATGCAAGATCAAAAAAAATGAAAATTAAAAAACGAAAAATTAAATTCAAAAACTAAAAATTAGAAACTAAAATCTAAAAATTAGGAAAATAATCATCACCACAAACTTTGTAAACAATGAAAATAAAAAAGGAAACCATAAACTTAGAACCATAGAACACCGAACGAGTGGGCTACGATTTTTGGTAATTAAATAATAATCGAGTGGCGTACAATTGCAAACCATTCATATCCTTATCTTCTCTTTCTTCCCTAACACTCTGCCACGTGTCTGACCTTTCGAGCATCCCAGAAGACACTTTTGCTGACTCGGCGAAAAAGTGCAAACCAAAGTTATGTTCTTTTTCCCTTTAGTTTGAGACAGTTGTACAAGAAAAAGTCTAAATGGATAAATACTTATTTTAGACTAGATATTTAAACAATTTTTGTCCTTCACATAAATATCTATTTTATATTTTTTCAATTTTGTTTATGAAGTTGACGGCTACTGAAATTGAAATATCTTTCCCTTCTTTTGGCAACTACCCTCGTGTATGTTTAATAAGCTACTCGCTTTCTTTGCCACATGATTTTGGTCAAAAGAGAGCACTCCAAAAAGTATGATATGTCATTAAACCTAACTATTCATGATAACTCTACGTTGTTAGCCCAAGTCGTTTTTAGATGTAAATGTTTAGATTTTTTAGAACATCGTAAATGTTAAGATTCTTAGATCATGATTAATGCAATCTCTTAGTTAAAATATATTAGGAGTAATATATTATTCCTATAAGATATATCTCATTACTTTTAATTAAGAAACATTGAGAAATATATTTTAAATAAAAGATATAAGATATATTTTTTAAAATATCAAATTAAGTTTTAAAAATTTCATTAGACCATAATTATTGCAGTTTTTTTAGGATAAAGTTTTTGTCGTAATATAAAAACCATCTTATTTTTTTCCTCGTAAAGAGACGTTTTTATTCTCACCCCCCCCCCCTCTCTTTTTCTCTCAACCCTAGCGGCCGCCAGAGACAAATAAGAGATTACTGGTTCACCTTCTCCGGCGTTCGGCGAGTTTCGTCGGAGCCGTGAGAAGGTTCGTAGAGTAGGTCTGTAGACTTTAGCGGTGTTAAGGAGGTTCTTTGATGCCATGGGAAGATTATGTGATGTTGATTGAGCCCGTCGCTTCTCCGGTGGTCCGATTGTTTAGCTTCACAAAATCTGAATCTTTTTTCTGGTGCGCGGTGCAGGTTCAAGCCGGCTCTGATGTGGGTTGTTACTTCTTCCATTGGATTTGGTGAGGCGGATTACATGAGACTCAATGGTGGTTTGTGATTTTGGTTCTCAACATTCATATCTTCATGTGTCCAGCTTGTCAAAGGACCTCTGAGTTTGTCTTGTCATTTGGCTCCTTCGCGGGGTATTACCTTCTTCTCGTTCTCTTAGCATAGATGATCCGATCTACTCTTGATTTGATCTGCTTTGAGGATTGGTGGGACTTTGTAGCTGTCTCTTCCATGTTTCATTGTGTCATCGGTGGTTGCCTATCTGATTTTCTATGGAAGCAACGGGTATAAGCTCAAGTCGTGACCCAGTCAGTGGTCTTTGTCGCGTATCCTTAGCGCTTATATCTTCAGTGTTCATTCCCCTCTCCTTCAGCTTGGGAGTCTTGCTCTTGACACTTTTGTTGTATGTCATCGGTATCATGTCGCTCCATCTTTGTCATCGATGGGTTCCTTTTCAATGGTGGAAGAGGTTTTACGCGATGAGGTTTTATCCTTTAGTAATGGAACCGGTGCGGGTAAGTGGTTCTGTTAATTTCCAGGGGTTTTGATGCTATCTATTTGGTGGATTCTGTCAAGTTATGGATTGGTTAGGGCTTGGTTTTGTTGCCCCTCGTGTGATGTCATTTTACAAATCTTGATGCTAGCTTCCGGCTTCTATGGATGCTTATGGTGGTGTCTTTTCCACTCTTGGCTTCCTGGGCAGATGTGTTTGATGCTACATTGTTAAAGTGTGATACTCTGTGAAGTTTGTTTTCTAAGTTTAAAGTTTAGATTGTAGTTCTAGCGTGTCCGGAATGTCTGGCTAATGGCTCTGGTTTCTATCCGGCGTAGTGTCTTTTAAGGTTTTTGTTGGCTTGGTTTCATGATCAATCCATCCTTGTATAGGATGTGATGATTGTGGGTAATGAACTCATGTTCTTTTGATGTTTAATATTAATCTTCAGATGACAAAAAAAAAAAAAACCATCTTTTAATTTTAAAATATCTAATTTAAGAATCTTTTCGTTTTTAATTTTTTTTAGTTAAAGTTAAAAGACTATTCTTGTATTACGTTAAGAATCTCACCTTAAAAACCACACAATAATCATACATGTAGGATCTGTTCCATTAATATTGCTCTTATTCCAAATTGAGAAATTCCCTTAGATAGTCTCATTTAGTTTGTTCTTCACAAAAATCGTTTTTAAGGAAGAAAATGATCAAAATAGTTTTTTTACAAGCTAATTTTTTTTATTAATATGCATTTATATCCTTAAGGTTAACTAATTTAGACTTTAGGGTTTAGAGTAAAGGGGTGGGTGTGGGGATAGGGTTTCAAATTTCAAAAAAAAAGTTAAAAAATTGAAAATTTCAAAAAAAAAATGTTATTTTGGTCATTTTATTTTTCTAGGGCTATTTTTGTGACAAAACTTAAAAAAAACTATTTAAGAGAAATGCCCTTCCAAATTCTTAGCGTTATATATTTTTTATGTATGCTAAACTAAAAGAACTAAAAATGATAATTTAATTTATTCTTTTAGACATTCAAATAAAATGTTGGGGAAATAAAATTTTAGTAAAAAATATTTCAATGTTCTTATATTTTTTAAAAGATTTATGAAAAGTATAAACTAGTTTTTAAAATAAATCTGATTAAGTTACCAAGTATTATTAAAATTAAATACAACACTATAAACCAGCAATTATTTCAAATAATTAACTGGACTTAACTAAACTAACATTCAATATTCATTTTATTAATATAACATAGGTTAAAATGTTTATAAGTTAAATGTATTTATTATAATTTTTGTAATTTAGAAAAGAAAAATTACCTTAGATAGCTCATTTTAGTTTGTTCTTCACAAAAATAGCTCTTAAGGAAGAAAATGACTAAAATAGTTTTTTTAAAAGCTAAAATTTTTATTTATATGCATTTATACCCCTAGGGTTAACTAATTTAGACTTTAGGGTTTAGATTTAAAGGGTGGGTTTGGAGATAAAGTTTCAAATTTCAAAAATAAAATAAAATAAAATTGAAAATTTCAAAAAAAAATGCTATTTTGGTCATTTTATTTTTCTAGGACTATTTTGTGACAATTGTTTTTAAAAAAAAAACTATTTAGGAGAATTGTCCTTTAGAAAATATTTATATTAACTAGATATTTATCAGGGATTCAAATCTTTGATGTTTTAAAATAATATGATTCTGATTTAAATACGAAAATTTGATTAAAAATTAAAAATATATATTTTGAAGTATATTTTAAATTTATATCATTTGCTTTTAAAAACTATCTAATTAAACTAATTGATTATAAATATCTAAACTAAAATCATTGTAACCAAACCAATATTCAAAAAATAATTGGACCTAGCTAAATTAAATTTACATATATTTTTACTATAAAAATGCTTGAGACATACAAAATATTTATATTTTTTTTATTTAAGTAAATTAATGGTGATAAAATTGTTTTAGGTAACTACTTAACTGAAAGAAAATTACTCACTCTGTATCAATTTTAAGGATTTTAATTTTGTTTCAAAATAAGTGGTGTTCTCAATTTTCTAGATAAAATTTAATGTTAATTGAGATTTGTGATCAATTATAAAATATTACTCCCTCTGTTTCATAATAAGTGTCATTCTAAAACTTTTTTCTTGCTACACAAAAAGTGTCACTTTACAATTTCAATGCAAATTATAATTATTTTCAGTTAGAAATTAATTGCAAATTACATTGTTTTTATAAATAATTTTATTTATCTCAAATACTATTAGTCAAATATATATAATTAACGATAATTTAATTACATTTGAATCATTTTTTAATCTGTGTGAAAAATGTCAAAACGACACTCTTTATGAAACGGAGGAAGTATATTTTTTCTTACTCCCTCCGTTTCGCAAAGAGTGTCGTTTTGAGGTTTTATTTTTGTTTCATAAAAAGTGTCGTTTTCTATTTTCAATGCAAAATTTATGAATTTTATTTTTTAATTTAATTTTCTATTGGTTGAAATAGTGTTAGGTGTATGTAAAATGATGTTTTTATATAGAAAATATGCAAAATTAAATGTTTTCTTAATCCGTGTGCAGAAACTTAAAATGACACTTATTATGAAACAGAAAAAGTATTGATTAGACTAATTATATTTAATGCTACTTTTATACAACTAAGATAAATTACATAAAATTTTACATTTTTTAATTTTTGTGAAAAAATCTTAAAAACTAATACAGAGGAATAATACTTATTCGAATCGCAACATTAAATGAACCTAACTAAATTAAATTTGATCATAAAAAAGTAATTTTATTATCTACTTGATTAATATAAAAGCAAACCAAAATTGGGTTTAAGTATGTCTGACAACGTTGTTAAACAGCACGCGCTCGCCATTCGCGTTTGTCAATAATTATAATAAATTTTCCGACAGGATTTAACAAAAAAACAGATAATATCTTCTCCGCAAAAACAAAGCGAAAGCGAAGAAGAAGAGAAGACGTCGACCACGTGTCAAAGCATCTTTTAACCTGAGCCACATGATACAACAGAGTTCTCGACTCATCTCACTTAATATTTTTAAAATATTTAAAACTTTAAAATTTTAAAACACTGATACTGACGTGGCTTATCTTCCTCTTGCTCTTTTAAAGTAACCCTTGACTCTGCTCGTTCCATAAACTTCTCTCATCTCTCTCACCAAACGTAAAAAGACTACTTCTCTTTTTTGGCTTCTTTTTCTTCGTTTTCCGGTGAAACCAAGTCCGGTTTATGGTTATCTGGTGAAAGTATCCGCAAACGATACATAGGGTCGAGGTGAATCGTACAAAATCTAATATCGGACGAATCAGCTTCTTCTACAACCATGGCTATGCAGGTGTGAGATCTTTCTTCCTTTGTTTATATATATATATATATGGTCTCTTGCTTTTGATTCTATTACTATTATTAATGAGACAGAGATTATTGTATCTAGACAAAACCTGAAATTAGGACAAAACCAAGAGAGGTATGTTAGGTATTTCTAGATCCAAAAGATCAAACGAATTTTGATTGTCTATGTCCAAGAGGTATTGGAACTGAAGAATATTCGATTGGCGCAGGTTAATTGTGTAATAGACCAGGCGAGTTTGTGGGATGTTAAGGTCGGTTGTGTGTTAAAGAGAGTCCTACTTAAAATGTTATTGGGAACTAGGTAAGAGCAAGTCTCAAAACCCTAATTATTTGATGGTCTAACTCCTCTAGATGCGTGTTAATTAGTTTTGTAGAGACTTCAAACATTTACTATGAGCTCTCTGTCTGTCTAGAGACTAATTAATTGTTTTCTTCTGATTATAGGAACATTGTGAGAGTTTATGCGACAGAGCTTCGGATGAGTTTATTATTATCTCTTCCACAGATGCCTTTTGTCTCAAGGTATTAAATTGGGATTCTAAATCTCTTGATTGGTTACAGACTTCAAGTTTAGTTCTAAATTTGTTGTTTTGGGTTTTGCTGCTTTTCAGACAAGAAAGCCTTACACCATCACTAAACAAAGAGAGAAGTGGACAGAATCAGAGCATGAGAAGTTTGTAGAGGCTTTAAAACTCTATGGCAGAGCTTGGAGACGAATAGAAGGTGTGTGTGTGTGTCTGACTTTAGAGAGTCTTTTGATGCACAATCTGAAATACTAGGTTTGAAGAACATGTTGGGTATATGTTTTGACATTTATTAATTCTTTATTGGAACAGAACATGTTGGAACAAAGACTGCTGTTCAGATCCGAAGCCATGCTCAGAAGTTCTTTACTAAGGTTGCTCGTGATTGCGGTGTTACCTCTGAGAAATCCATTGAGATCCCGCCTCCAAGGCCGAAAAGAAAGCCGATGCATCCATACCCTAGAAAGCTAGTGATTCCAGATGCAAAAGAGATGGCATACGCTGCGCTAACCGGCGGCAAGCTGGCTCTAGATGAAGATAACCGATCTCCAACATCGGTTATATCAGCTCATGGCTCGGATGGCTTAGGTTCCATTGGTTCAAATTCGCCTAATTCTTCTTCAGATGATTACCAGGTATATGTAGTTACAAGACACACAATCTGATAGTGTTTGCTTGTCATTTTGTGTTTGACTATGTTTTGTTCTGACATTGTTACGTTTTTGACAGGTGCATGAGTTATCATCTCACACAGAGGAATCATTGTCTCCTGAAGCTGAGACCAAACAACAAAGCCTCAAGCTGTTTGGAAAGACTTTTGTAGTTGGTGATTACAACTCTTGGACAAGCTCTAATGATTCAGAAAATGTTAAGAAGAACTCAGACTTAGAGTCTGTTCGATGTTCTTCTTCTTCTTCTTCAGAAAACGCTGAAACAGAATTGACACCACAGGTAGTAGTAGTAGAAGTATCGGAGGAGTTTAAAAGAAGCGAGAGATCAGCATTTTCTCAGTTGAAATCGTCTGCGATTGGGATGAAGAATATGAAAGGGTTCATGCCTTACAAAAAAAGGATAAAGGTGGAAGAAAACAGTTTAGTGAAAACGTCATATCCATTGTGGTGAGGTGTTTTGTGTAAAGCTTTTCTCAAGTTAGTTTGCGAAGGTCTTTTGATCTCAACTACAGATCCTGTGTATAAATTTGTCAAGAGAGCTAGGAACAGTCATCTTGTTTGGGGAAGTTCTTAAGAAACGTCCGAACTTCCCAAGTATTTCCTGTAACCAGCAATGAAATTGATGTATCTAATAGTCAAGTTTTCTCTAAGTTACAAAAACAAATTCCAATCTTCCATGTACTCTTATCTCCTTTATTGCATTTCCACATGCTCTCAGACAAATTCATGTTGCAATTTTATACTGAAAGCTACTGCTTGCCGATGAATAAAACCAACAAAAAAAAATAAAAGATTTTTTTTTAAAGAGAGTTTTGCTCTCTTCTTATCGTATGTACTTCAACATTAGGTGAATCCACTTTAAAAATTATCTAGGTTATTGAGATATAATCACTAACATTTATACCACTAAACTAAAGAATACTTTGTACATTGATGACTGAAATTAATATCAATGTACAAAGTATCATTTAGTTTAGTGGTATAAGTGTTGATGATTATATCTCAATAACTCATATTTATACCACAAATTTAATATTTTTATCATAATTTTTAAAGTGGAATCTACCTAATACTGAAGTGGACACCTTAAAGAGAAGGCAAACTCTGTCATTATATTATAGATTTATGAAAGTGAGAAGTCTTTCCTTCTTTGACTTTCTTTCTTTGGTTTCCTTTGAAAATCGGATCTGCAAGTATATTATGGACTTTATTTTTAAATGAGATTCATCACGTTATATGAAGAAAAGCTCACGTTTGCAACAATTATAATTTTCTTATATTGTAAACCGTCGCCGTTTAACATAAGTTATGATTCTTTTCATCATTGTCTTAGACAGGTCTGAGTTACAGAGCTGTGTTGTGTGTCTGTTCGTAATCTATTTTTTCACTGGTGAAATCTTCATCTCCCTATCTTAAATCGCTTAATCATAAATGTTCCTCATTCGTAGCCCCTATGTAAACTCTCTCTATATATATATATATATGATTCTCATCTTTGATGAACCCAATCTGCATCTCCACAAAATTCATTGATTCCTCTTAGCTTTAACCATCATCTAGAAAATGTCTTTTTTTTGCTTCTCCAGTTCCTCAAACCGGCAACACCGGCGTCCATCACTTAACCTTCGAGTCTCTATGTCTTGGTCGTAGTAGTCAGAGCATAGTCGCTCGCCTCCTCTGCTTTTGGGATTTCCTGAACTTCAAGAAAGACAGTGAATTTATGGGAATCACAGTTGTTTTCCTTGGTGAAAAGGTAAGTTAATCTTCGATATATTGTGTGGTGCAGGGTGAAAAAACGTTTGCACATAGAAGCATAGTGGTGGAGTGTGGGGGTCCAGAGATGTCTGGACTACCGATGCATATTATAATATCGTATATATGTATGAGGAGAATGCAGAGTACATGGACTAGCTATGTACCATCAGCGTATTTTTTTGTTTTGTGAAATCCGCTAGCATCGTATTTGTTCATGTTAGAGTTAAATTCTCATAGTATGAGTCTTATTTACTTAGTAAGTGGTTTGCATATCTAGCATCCTATACCTCACTGAATGACTCCCATGTTACTCACCCCTCTTTGTTCCTCTTGCAGGTGAGCATGACGAGTAGTCGGATATCTGGATGGTGTGTGTTTTGGGGATCGTCATATTTTTTCAGTTTTTCAATCGATTTATTTGACATAATTTTATAATTCAATTTAAAGATCTATATTTTTGGATTTATTTTATTAAATGTTTTCAATATTTATTTATATTTTATAAATCAGTTTAATTCGATATTTTACCATTACGTAACGCGCTGCTCTTGAGAGAGGAGGAGACATGTGTTACAATTTGGAAACATAGCCGAACCTAGACGAGGGTGGAGTCAGTGAGGGCTCACACTAACATGGGTAACGATCTTTGGGCACAACAGGGATGTTGCGTTCTTTGAAAGGGGTGACTTGTAATATTTTGGTTTGTAGTATATGTTGGAAGCTTAAGCGGATTGATTTAGCTACCCATGTCACAAAGGTGCACTTACCTTTTCCGGCACATATCCATTTAGAACTTCAGAGTTAAGCGTGTTTGAGCTGAAGTAGTGGAGCGATGGGTGACCTATCGGAAAGTGATTCACGATACAATGTGGGTGAGGCCAAAGCACGGGGAGATGTCATGTGATGATTGCAGGATCAGTAAAAAATACTTTCAGGCATTGGAAAAATTATTTCACCGCCCGTCAGACGGGATGGGGCCCACGGGCCGAATTAGCAGGCATGGGTGGCCCATTAGCCGTGGGCGGTCAGGGCATTACAGTTCCTCTCACCGGTTTCGGGTGAGCCAGTAGGTAAACGATCACTTATGTCGACAAAAGGGGTACATCAATCAGTTTGTCGCCATCCACCGCCTCTTCCGCTCTGACTGTGCTAGTATTTGATTTACCAATAACATCAATTAACCCTTTGATTACTGCAGGTTGCATATTTTCAAGATTACTGACTATGGCACTGGTTAGCTTCCGCTCAATCTCTTGGAGGCTTCCGGAAACAGTGGCCTGAAGAAGAACTACATGCTGCACATGATTACTTGATGCAACCAGTTTCTCAATTTTTACATCCATCGCAAGATCCAGACGCCTTTCCAGTGAACTTATCTCATCACATATATCCCTATCAGTAGATCCGAACTTGTCACTGAACTCCGAGGTGACAAAATTAGCAATTCCAATGTTGGATTTTGGGTCTGAACCCTCCTCACCTGCCATATCAAAAACGTTATCTTTGTCACTCTTCTCTTTCGATTCTTTTTTCATTTTGTTTCTTCTTGAGCCTCATGCATGCCAAGTCATTGGCGGTGAGACCTCCTTTAAACATTTCCTTACGAAATGAAAAACCCTCGGCAATCAGGCGGATCATGTTGTCTACCGCAGCATCTTTGATTTCATCAATCCAATCAAAATCTGCTCTAGATGACCATTCTTCATATGAATCATCGAGGATTGACTTGACAACCACCTACACCTTGTGCACATACTTACTGTTATAAAATAACAGGAAAATAAATGGATCGTTAATATAAAATAAGCGATATCAAACTAGTTAAACGATACAGTGATAATTAGCCACACATATATCAGTTAGCGGCTACTGAATAGATTTAAGATGATACTATCCAACTTAACATATAGCCATATATTTTTTTATATCAAATCAAATTATAGCGTTTACGTTTCAGTATCACCTATAATTAATATCTTGACCTATCACGAACCTGGAAATTGTTATCAATGATCTTGGCATGGCCGGGTATAACACATAACTTAGTTGCCGGTGATATTTTTGAACTTTTTCAGACCTCACCAATTTGTCTTCCTCTGAAATCGACTCTTCATCAGGAGTCTCTCCCTCACTTTCTGACTCAACAACAACGACAAGTTCATTCTGAATAATTTCCTCCTTCAGCTGTGGAATGGCTGCAAGGAGTACAAATTGGACATCATCGACGTATCCTCTGACGGCCACAGACGCCTGAGATAACAAAATTTCGTCTTTAGCAATCAGAGACGTAGCAAGCGTAAGATATGTGGCTCTGCCCCATGGGTATGCAAGCAATTCATCTAAGCCCCTTATCATTTCAACATGCTCGGGGATGAGGCGAGGTGTATGTGAAGAGGGGAAAAGGATTTTGATGACGTGATAGCGAGGCAAAAAATTTAAAAATCGTCTCTCTGGCTTTGACCTTCTTCTTCTTCAGCATAGCAATAACAGTATCAACGGTGCAGAACTTCAACGAACCAAGCAGTTCATTCCAATACAACTTCTCATTCAAAGGGTTTCTCTTCTTCTTCTTAGGTTGGTCTGGTATCTTCCCACAATTCAACCCAGTCACTATAGCAAACTCCCTAAATGACATTCAAACAGGGTTTCCAGCAAACAAAAACCAGATCTCGTGCTTCTTGTTGACTTTCAAAAGCCGAACAACTACATATTGTCTAAACGCACCCAAAAATGGGGGCTTCTCTTTGATGGCAATAATCTTTCCAAAATTCGAATTGCGCAAGAAATCCATCTCTTCGGACTCAAGTGCATCAATTATCAACTATGTCTTCTTGATTTTGTGATACGAGTTCACTCGCTCACCTGATGACTCTTCACCTACAGCAAACATTCTCTGGGGGGGGGGGGGAGAATTTCCTCCATTGCGGCAAAATACACAGACAAAGTTTAAGGAATTTGTGGGTTTATCGAAACTGGAAAATGAGTGGGTTTTTGATAAAAAATGGATGGAATGAAACGACGAGTGGAGAAAAATTAATAGAAATATCAAATTAGGGTGGTTGTAGAGATACATATAAATGCGTCTCTTATATGCTCTCGCCTGAACTGCTGGGAAGGCGTCGATACATGGCATTGTCCAATGTGTAAAATGATGTCTTTTGTCATGGAACAAAGAGTCTATGCGTCGTAGTAGAAGGTAGCTCGTAGGGGTAAAACAATCATGAAAAGTCGACTATATACTTCCTTGAGGCCAATTTGGGTACACTAACACCAATTTCTGTTAAAACATAAACACAAAGTTGGACCCAACTTGATTTTAAGTAAATTTTTTTATTTAAAACTATACATTATATTAAATTTTTATTACAACCTTAATATTAATAACAATATACCCTTCAATATAGTCTGTCTATGGTATGACTTAAATGGGTTTCCTCTATCATTTATAACTTTAAATGCAAGATTATATTGATTAAACTTGGTATATGACTCGACTACACTTAATAATTAAGATATGATGATGATAAACCGGATTACAACATCTTCTTCTCTCTTTTCTCCTCAATGATTTTTTTTTTCTTTCACCGATTATTTTCCGATTCCATTTCTGATTAAACGTTTTTTCCAGTTTCTTTTCTTTGAAATCAGATTTTCTTTCGATTTTTTTTAAAGTTGATCTTTTGTTTTGTTTAATAATAACAAGTTTTTGATTTGAAACAGAGTTCTACTTCTCTATGCCAATCTATTCTGAGTTGTGTTTAATTTAATCATATCAAATATCTCTAGCGGGAGAGTAAAGTCACCCTTACTTTGCCTTCTGTCTTCTTGATAAGTAAGTCATTGATGGGCTATTTTAATTGGTTAGGTGGGAGTAAATTTGCTTTTAGTAGTGAAGAATCACAATGATTTATGAATAAGGTCTTGGCTTAGATCTGTAGAGGAGGTTGCCAGAAACTTATAAGCATGACCAAGGTGATTTGCGACGACGTTTTCTCTATCTGTCTATGAAGTGGGACGGAGAAAAGTCGAAGAGGTGGACCACTAATCACGAGCTTCTTCTTAACACGTCGATCCACAGGTTGTTAATCAAAATTTAAGTGGTGTGTTTATTTGATTTGAAATTTCATTTCGAGCTATTGGGCTTACTTGCTATCTATGTTCTATAATCTTCACCATCAAAAAGCACTATGGTACTTAACGTTTTTTCAACTAAGTTTCATAACCAAAATCTCAATCTAATCGGTGTGAAACTTTTGAAGTCGACATGGAAAATCAGAATTTATAAATAACAATAGTATTTGAAAAATATTTCTGCGTTTTGAAGATGCGGGTCAAAATTTAGTCTTTTTCTTAAATTTCAAACGTTTAAGAAATTACTTATTCTCTTCAGATACAAAGTATTATTTAGAAAAATCTCCCATTCTTTGGTGTTCGTAATCGTTACATTACTGTAGTATTTTCAGATACCATAAAGAAGCTCTCATAATTGAGAACGAGAATGATCAAGATCACACATAAATATTACAAAATTAGCTTGTTGATTAACATATTAAAATATTACTTTATTATATAAAGTTACTTCAATGTATATTTTCAAATCCTTCATTTTCAGCATACAAATTATTAATTACACTTAAACTTCCAAATAAGAACAATTATATAAGGTAAATACATTTGTATGTTTTCCCTTTATTTTACTATATAATCAAATAATTTAATACACATAAATATATAGAGTAGAACACCAACGACGTTTGGATATTTCTGCAATTAGCTACACCTTTTCAAGATAGCTTAATATCACAACTAGTATCGGTCTTGAGATATTCATGCTCCCATACAAAATATAAAAATGAGACCCTTAAACATTGGAAAATTGTCAAAATTGACCTAAAATTTACTTTTAAATGCAAACCTAAACCCATACATGAATGAAATGCAAAAGTAACCCAAACCAAACAAAAAAGCAGTGTAAAATTACAAACAGTCCCTTATGACCAAACAAAAAAACAGTATGTTTTTCACGAATTAAATCCCAGTAAGTCGTCTGCGCATTTTCTTAGGTCTTCTGTGAGACGACTTTCTGGACGATTTCCTGAAAGTCGTCTGGAAATTTTCCTGGATGACTTTCAGGAAGTCGTCTGGAAGAGTAAATCTTAAAAATAATTTATAAATTGTATGAAAAATATTTCGACAGGGAAAAAATGTTTATAATGTAATTATAAACATTTGTAAATGATATAAATTAAGATCTAGTAAAATTGAATTGATTTAAACATGGATGAGATGAATGAAGTAAGTGATGATATTAGTTGGTTAAGGGTTTGATAACAGATGTTGTAGTATTGTATGTACATTTAGGGGTAAGAGGTTGGAAACTTAACTTTTTTCTTGAAAATTTTAAATTTGAGGTATATGTGTTTAGATTTGTGTATATTAAACACTTTTAAAGTTGATATTAAGTTTAGCGAAGTGTTTAAATGTTATTTCGTTAGTTATTTGAGTTAGGTTTTATATTTAGGGTTTCAGACGACTTCCAGGAAGTCGTCTAGGTTTTAGACGACTTACCCAGAAGTCTTCCAAACCGTACATAACTTTTATTTTTACCGAATTACATTTATCTAACCACTTTTTTTACCAAAAATATAAATATTTATTTTTCACTGCTATTTTCACTGTTTGCTCAGAAAAAATAAACCCTAGCCGTTTTCTCTCTAAGGCGATTTCGAAGGCGATTTCGAAGGCGATTTTCCGTTGAAACTCTAGCCGTCTTCCGTCGAAACCTCTAGCCGTTTTCCGTCGATCTCACCACCGGTAACCTTGTTTCTACCGTCGAATATCATTTTTCTGTTACGGCCGAGGAAGAGTCACCTAACCCTCTTCATTTTTTTCCATATCTAAATGTTTGCGTTTCGTTGAACTTTGACGCCGATCTCACCACCGGCAAGTTCTTCCTCTTTGTTGTCGTTCAGTATTTTGCTTAAGGCGAATCGTTTTTGCCACTGTTAAACCCTAATTTTTATAGTCTTACTTCTTATATCTCGTCTTGTTTTGCAGATCTGTAATCACTGTTGTCGTTGCCGACCAGTACTTCTTCGCCTCCGACTATAAGTTCATCCATTTGTAGCCGTTCAATCTAGTTTGTTACTTCAAACGTCAGATCTATATGTTTAACACGATTTTCAGATCTGTCGGTTTAACACGATGTTCCAGAAGACTTCCTGGTAAGTCGTCTTGTTCCAGATGACTTTTAGGTAAGTCGTATAGTACCAAACAATTTTCAGATAAGTCGTCTAGTACCAGAAGACTTATCTGAAAGTCTTCTTACCTAGACGACTTACAACGAAGTCATCTACACACAGCCTACCTAGACGACTTACCAAGAAGTCTTTTAACCCCTAAATTTACTAGTTTATAAACCTTTCTCTGTTTGGTTTGTGTTTGAGATGTTGGTTTTGATTGTTTTGCAGACAAAAAATGGATTTATCTGAACTCCCAAAGAGGTTATTTACCTTAGGGAAAGAGCCCGAACCAGTCAAAAGCATTTCGTATCATACTGATGATACGAAGTTGTATTCTGCCATCAGGGTTGCTCTACATCCAGACGAATACCATGAGCTGAGGGACTCAACGTTGGGAGTCTTCCTCAAGTTCCAGGAGCTGAATTTTGCTTGGGAATCAAGGCTGGTTCACTTTATGCTATGTTTGAAGCTTCACATCAAGAAGAAGTATGGGCTTTGGTGTCTTGTTAGTCCTCAACCGATGAGGTTTTCTTTGATTGAGTTTGAAAACCTCACTGGTCTCAACTGCGATTACGTTGAGAACCTGGAAAATTTGAGGTGTGAGGTTACGGAGGAGACGACTGCTTTCTGGCAGATTTTGGGTGTTGGTATCGATGCTGGTCCTACTACGGAGCACATAATAGCAGCATGTAAGAGATGTGCAGAGTGGTCTCGGGATGATTGAATGCGGCTGAGATACCTAGCCATCTTCACTGGATTCATTGAATGAAGAAAGTTCTCAACTGTAACCCATGCTAGTCTTGCAAGGCTAGTGATGGATTTAGAAGAGTTTGAAAATTATCCATGGGGGAGAGTCGCGTTCAACGTGTTGATGGACTCACTGTGGAATAAAGATTTAACAAAATCTTATACCATTGATGGGTTTGTACAAGTGATCCAGGTGTGGGTGTACTATGCTCTGCCAGATTTCGGAGCTAAGTATGGTCATCCCGTACAAAACAAACTGTCTCCACCTCTGCTGGCTTACAATGGTGGCAAAGGACGCATATTTTTTAAAGATGCCATCAGAAGACAAGTAATTTCATCTTATAACATACTATAGTTTAGTAGTCTGACAGACTTAACTATAAGTTGTCTGGAAGTCTTCTGGTGAGAAGACTTGTAGTTAAGTCTTACCAGAAGACTTAACTACAAGTATTCTCACCAGACGACTTATAGTTAAGTCATCTGTAAGTCATCTGTAAGTCATCTGTAAGTCTTCTGGTTAGTTTTTTTTCACTATAAGTTTATATCTAAGGTTTTTTTTTTTACTGCAAACTGTCGTGATGAACTTTCTGAAGAAGAAGAACATTTGTGAAATGTGGCCAAAATGGGACCATGATGTAGAGGAGAAGGCCGTAGACAACACTGTTAAAGTTATGTAGAATGAGAATCATCATTGGACCATAAAATGCTGGGAAGTCGTTGGTACTACCTTGTGGTCCAATCATAAGTCTGTAGTCGTGTATGCGAAGAATGAAGAGGGTTATGTGAAGGAAGAGCCTACTGTGGTGAAAGAGAGACCTCGAAAGAAAGCTCGCAAGGAGGCAGAAGAGTCTCTTCGAGAGGAAGAAGAGTCTCCTCAAGAGACAGAAGAGTCTCCTCGAGAGGCAGAAGCGGCTCCTGTAGGTTTGATTACCCAAGAAGTTTTTGAAAAAGAGATGAAGCAGATGGCCGATGCCATGAGGAATGGTTTTGGGATGATCCTTAGGGAGATCAAGTTTATTGCCGATAGGGTCGAAGCTCTGGAGCAGCTTGCCAAAAGTACCAAAGGGACTACTTATAATGAAGCTCCTCACACCCCTTCTGAACCACCTAAACGCACAGACAAATTCAGGGTTAGTACCTCTCCCACAAAAAAATCCGGAAGAACTTCTAAGAAATATAGAAGGAAAAAAACGGATTTGCTTCTTTTGTAAATCAGAATGCATTGTGTGCTTCTTTGTTTCTTGATTGTTGGTTCAAATTTTATAAAATAATATGGTTCTTCTTTGTCTTAATTTTCATTGCATTCTGGTGAGATGACTTACCAGGCGACTTACTCGAGAAAACTTCCTGGAAGTCGTCTAGTAAGGCGTCTCATCAGACGATTTACGGAAAGTCTTCTGGTAAGTCGTCTGACTTTTATTCTTTTTGGTTAAGATTTTGTTTTAAGTCATTCTTCTTTGGTTCATTTGCAAAGTAAAAGTGAAATGGGGAGAAAGGAGACCCGAATGTGTCCAAAGAAGACACTGAGACCAGAGAGGCCGAAGAGGCCATTGAGACCAAAGAGGCCAAAGAGGCCAAAGCAGCCAAAGAGGCCAAAGCACTCAAAGAGGCCAAAGCAGCCAAAGAGGCTAGAGAGGCCAAAGAGTCCGAAGAGGCCAAAGCAGCCGAAGAGGCCGAGGAAGGTAAAGCATTGAAGCGAGTGTTGTGATAATGGACAAGCAAAAACCAACTGCTTCAGATCTTGAGACCGAGGAAGCTAGAAGGCTGGCAAAGAGTGAGGATGGTTTGGCAAATGTTCGAGAAAGGAGTGAACAAGAGAGGAAGCTTGCTTCCTCACAACAATCTCCTTTTCAGGGAAACAACACAACCAAAATTATCATTCCAAACAACAAAATTGGACGTCGCTATGATACTTTTGCATTACCTGTTGAGAAGCACAAAACTTCAGCGCTTACCAAATGGCTGAAAAAGATAGGTAAGCCTTCTTTCTTGGCGACTTACCAGACGACCATAAAATGATTACTTATTTTCTTTTCTTTTTTTTGTTTGCATATGGTATATAACCACTCCTAAAAAGAAACCAACAGGATGTCCAGGTCTCTGGTATTGGATCCTCCGAGCCCCCGTAGAATGACTTACCGACTCTGTAAGTCTTCTATACTGCTGGTGAGACTTAACTAAGTCTTCTAACCTAGACGACTTACTATACGACTTCCAGGAACTTACCAGACGACTTCCAGTAAGTCGTTTGGTGGGATGACTTACTAGACGACTTCCAGTAAGTCGTCTGGTAAGTCGTCCAAGTTAGAAGACATAGTTTAGTCTTTCATATTTTTAAGTCGTTTTGACTTTTATTCCTTTTCATTGCAGCATATGGATGCTTTTATCAATGTGTTGAGGCAACGGTACACCAATGATCCACATCTGTTTAGGAGTGAAAGAATGTGCATTCTTGATCATGCTTTTTCACAGTGGTGGACGAGCAAATACCTGAATTGGGTGAGCTCGGAGCCGAATGCAAACGGTTTAGGAAGAAGGCTTCCTGGGGGGGGGGGGCGATTTATATGGAGGTGTTGTACCCTCATTTTGCTGGACGAACAAGATTTGGGGGTTACATGTCGATGATATATATGCGCCAGTGAACTACAAGAACAATCATTGGCTTGCTATTTGGATATCAATCCATAGGAGGCACATAGTCGTCTGGAACAACATCGTTGGATATATTAGACAAGCACAGCTATATCAGGTAATGGCGCCTTTTGTCAATATGGTCCTTTATTTGCTTGTTAAGTGCGCTGCTACAATTGAAGAACGTTGCAAATACTCACTGGCGCCATTCACATATGAAGTTGCAGATGCACCTCAGTGTGAAAGTGAAGATTGTGGCCTCTTCGCCTTGAAGTACATTGAATGTCATGCATTTGGCTTGCCATTTCCCGGTGCCTTGCAGCACAAGAACAACAAGGCTATTAGGGAACATATGGCGGTGGATATATTTGAAGAGATCCCCAACGCCCATAAAACAGAGGTAACTGACATTGATGTCAACCAGGACATGTATGATTAGAAGACTTGCCTGTAACTCGTCTACTACCAGACGACTTGTGCTCTACTACCAGACGACTTGTGCGGAAGTCTTCTAACCCTAATCTTCTAACCCTAACCCATTTTGTAAGCTTATTTTGTAAAACTCATTTTCTAAGCTTATTTTGTAAAATTCATTTTGTAAGCTCAACTTGTAAGTTCTATTGTATATATTTGTAAGTTCGGATTTTTTTATATTCTATATTCATAACAAGATTCATAACAAGATCATAACAAGATCATAATAAGAAGATAAAAGACTTTTAGACGACTTACAGACGATTTCCGGACGACTTCAACCAGAAGACTTCCACCAGACGACTTCAACCAGAAGACTTCCACCAAAAGAATTTCAGATGAATTCCAGACGACGTCCAGAAAACTTCAACCAGACGACGTCCAGAAAACTTCAACCAGACGACATACAGACGACTTCCAGACGACTTACAGACGACTTCCAGACGATTTCTAGAAGTCATCCAGGAGATCAGTTCTCACAATGTGGAGCTGTATGACCTGTTTCTTTGCATTTTGAACATCTATAAACCCTGTGTTGCTTCCTGGGTTTGTGTCCTTTCATCCTGGATAGTTCCAACCAAGATTGCCATCTTGATTTCTTTTGTCTTCCCGGTGGATGCTTTATATTCGGTGGAAGACATTTGCTTGCCTTAAGTTCTCTAACACGAGTATATATATTTTGTGAGTATCCTGCTAACAAAGTCTCTTTTGAGTAGAACGATGACACTAGGGTAGAGATATGCAAACCAACATGATTTTCAGCTGCTATGGCATGTGAGCAAGCTATTTTCTCGACTGGATATACACCACATTCACACTTTCCATGTTCCAAATCAACAATACAGTTTCAGATACCCCCTTTTACAAAGAATCACCATCCATCGATTGGTTGAACAGTCAAATGATCCGCTAGCTCTGAACGAACCGCCAATAAGTATTCAACTCCTCGGCTATGTTCAGATGTGAGAGTCATAGCATCTTCTCTCCTTTTCCAATTCCACCTTCCTAGTTTCTCCCTTATAAAATCTATAAGGAATGGTATGGGAAATCATCTTGCTTTTGTGAGTGCATAATTAATAAATTCAGCGATGTTGCTCATTTTTATGTTGAACATTTCTCCTTGACAATGAACCCTTGACCATAGAGCCACGTCGGCTTCCTCCAAATATGTTGCAAGATCCGGGTTTGCACTCTGTATCTCTTCCATGTACCAGTTAAAATCGTCAAGTGTATGAGCATACGCAACACCTTTGACCGAGTATAAGAGATGCTTTCCTTTAAAGTTTTTGACAATATTCTGTTGTAGGTGATAATAACATATTCTTCGGGTTGCCCAAGGAAGCACTTTGTCAAAAGCCTTTGTAATGCCTATGTGCCGGTCAGAGACTATCACCCAAGCAAACTTATCAGATATACAAGTCGTCAATTTCGTGAAAAACCATTTCCAAGAATCTTCATTTTCAGCATCTACAATTCCGAAAGACAATGGAAATATCTGAAAATTACCATCTTGTGCAGCTGCAACTAACATAACACCTCCATACTTCCCACTTAGGTGAGTCCCAATCACCACGATGACCTTCTTTAAAACTGAAAACCAGCAATAGAAGCTCCAAAATATAGAAATATATACTTAAATATACTCTCAGAATTAAGTTCTATACTAGTTATAGAACCCGAATTTGTTAATTCGATTTGCTACAAATATGAAGACAGCCGCTCATACCCATCTTCTGTTGATCCTCTCACCAATTCTTGCGCATATAACAATGCTCTGTATGAGGTGGTGTAATCTAGAATCATGCCAAACATATTTTCATAGCATCTTTGATATGCTACGGATTCAACCCATCAATGATTCTAACGCGATCGATGAAAAGCCTACCAACATACTTCGGAGTACAATATTTCCGTGCAGCCAATCGGTTTGAAACAGAACATGTATGAGTACTCAGATACTTGGTTACCCAAAATGTATTTATTCCATGTTTCATACTCGCTCTAAGCTTCCATCCACACCCATTAACACGACAAGTTGCCACAAGCAGAGTTTTTGTTGACTTGAATATTCTGAAGGAGAACTTACGCTTCACCGCTATTAATCGCAGCTCTGAAACTAGTGCATCTTTACTAACAAAAATCTGGTTGACATAAATATTAGTATTGTTGACATTCGAGCTTCCTCCTTCACTACCATATGTCTCTTTCAATTCCTCAAAACATATATTATCTTCTTCTTCCTCTTCCTCATCCTCATCCTTAACTTTTCCATACTCGCTATAATCTTCCCCAAGATCATCCACTTCAACATTTTCCGATTTAGGCAAGGTAACATCTTCCTCCCAATCATCATATTCAGCTGTGGAGAAGTTAACATCCTCCTCCCAATCATCATTTTCAGTTTTAGGCAAGTAACATCCTCCTCCCAATCATTATTTTCAACCCCATCATCATCTTCTTCCCCTTGCTCTGAAACTTTATTAGCATCTTCAGCTTCTATATTTTCATCTTTAACCGTTCTCAGCTTCACTCGGCTTGAAACACAAAGACGTACATCATGCATTTCTGTGATCTCGATCAAGTTCCGAACTTGTCTATCACTTGTAACATGAATAGGAGGAGTGTCTTGATGCCTCATTGCTTCTGGTAATAGGTAGGTTAACTCAACAACCTCTACTTCCAGGTTATAATCTTCTACAACCATTTCAACAAGTTCGAAATGTGTAGAACCTTCACTCAAAAGGAATATTCTCACTCCTTTAGCTTTATCAACCACAAAATCCCAAGAGCCGTCTTTCACTAACCATTCTTCGTAGACTATAGGTATATGACGTATCATCTGCAAAGAATCAAATTAAATCACATTAGCAAACATAAAAAAAACAATTCAAAAAGTTAAGCAGAGACGACTTGGACGACTTCCTGGAAGTTTAATATCTAAGTTTAAATTCTCAATTGCAAAAGTAACCTAAGTCGACTTACCTGGAAGTCGTCTGGAATTCGTCTCAACCGAGTCAACATTTTGAGAAAATGTTAGACGACTTACCTGGAAGTCGTCGGATTGACGACTTACATGTAAGTCGTGTCTGGCCAGTCAACTTTCTGACACAATTCAGTCAATTGCAAATGTAACATGTTTATTCCAGACGACTTACATGTAAGTCGTCTGAAAAAAAATCGATTTTTTTGTTAACTTTGAAAATCTGGACGACTTATATGGAAGTCGTCTCAAGAAAACATTAAAAAAGTCAAATGCAAAACTAAACTACGCATTGGCCAAACAACTTACTGTAAGTCAGACGACTTCTATGTAAGTCGTCTGGGAGTCAGACGACTTACATATAAGTCTTCCGACGTACAGTTCAGAAAAGAGTTTCGATTTCATACCTTCAACGACTGAGGTAACTTGCTTAGCTGCTCCAAACACACATAAATTCACCCAGAAATCTATCTCACTCTTTAATGACCAATAATTATGAACTTGAATGGGTACATGAATATTTGAATGTTTAGCTTCAAAAGATTGAGTTTCTGGATGAAAATAGAGAGAAAGTGAAGAGAGATGTATGTTTTTGCATAAGAAATTATTTAGGAAGAGTGAAAATCAAATTTTATGTGCATTAAGAGCTTCAAATTAGTCTTTCATGGTGGTTGATGTATTGATGACAATGACAATATTGTAAATAAGAGATGAAGATGAGGATGATAAAGTAAAACACTCAATCTCGAAAAAAAAAATTCGTGAATAATCCAGACTTTTAGGGTACAAAAGACACATGAAAGTTCTCAAAACATTATAGGTTAGTTTTGCATTTGACTTTTTGTTTTGGGTTACTTTTGCAAAACATCCAAACATTATATAAAAAATCTATTAAAAAAGCTCAAGTTTATAATTAAAAATGAGAAATTACAATATCCTCAAAACTAATAAAAAGTTACCAGTTCTTAAATTATTAATTCATCTTTTCTGTTTTTATCCTGATTCTTATTTTCTCTAATGTATTTTAGCTTCACTATTCTAAAACTGAAAGACATAGAAATATAATTAAACAAAATATTGTGATTCATCATCCATGATGGATGTTGAATGTTGATGACAAGAACAAAGTTAAAACATAAATAAAAAATTGAGATTTTTGGTACCTAATATGAAAAGCAAATCAAACAAATAGAAAACTTTAAAAAAAATACTTAAAACGAAATCATATTATAAAGATGTCCCACCACTTCCTTCACTTCTCGAAAATACATTATACAAATTCATATATTAACAAGTGACAACAGTAAAAAAAGTAGACGTTAAAATTTGTAGATAAATGATGGGCCCCATACGATTGTTTCTCCTGTATGGGGTCAAGCCCGGCACTGGTCACAACCCAATTCGTCCAAGAAGAGAAGTTATGCAAATGAGCCAACCCAAGAGAACAAAGCTCACTTTTACTTAGTATTTTCTTAAACTTTTAACTCTTTTGTAAAATATCTTAAGTGTAGAAAAGTGTAGAAGGTTATGGAAGAATTTTACATAGAGTGAAAAACTTAAAGATGAAGTTACTTCATGGTGAAGTTACTTCATGGGAGAGATTAGATGTCAGACATTAGATCGGTTTAATACGAAAAGTCTGTTGAGGAGGTGAACTTGTATAAATAAGGGTGATACCTTCATTTCTAACATATCAAGCAAGTTAATAAGAAAAACACTTCCTAAAGCTCTGACTTCTCTATACACATATCCATAATTTCTCTCTCTAAGTGCTGGTCCAAGTTCTGGAAGAGGATAACTTAGTACAACTACTCGAGGTAGAAATTAGTCGGTGCCAGTTGATGAGATCAAAATCGGTCATGGAAAAATCAACGGCTAAAACTCCCAAAGAAGTATTATCTTTCACGAAAAAGATAAAACGAAAGAACAAAAAACTCGTATAATTAAAAAAAAAAACGATCAAAGAACAAATCCTCAACCAAAGATCATTCAATCTTTACACAAACAACTCCCGAGATTGTTGGGGCAAAAACGGTAGTCTCGAAATAAACGTCAATCCTCACCATCCAATTCTTTCGGAAAACCTTTCGAGACAAATTCAGAAAGATTTGGAGAACAAGATTCAGTAGGACGATCTACGGACAGTCCACCCCGCCCTAGGGAGAGGATGATCCACAGAAAATCCACCACGCCCTAAGGTGGGGACGATCCACGGATAGTGCACCCGCCTTAAGTTGGAGACGATCCCCGGAAAAGTCCACCCGCCCTAGGGCAGGGACGATCAAAAGAAAATCCACCCCACCCTAGGGTGGGGACGATCCACCCCGCCGTAGGGCAGGGACGATCCATGGATAATCCACCCTGCCTTAGGGAGGGGACGATCCACGAAAAATCCACCCTGCCATAGGGCGGGAAAGATCCAAGGAGTTTCCACCCTGCCCTAGGGCGGGGATGATCCACGGACAGTCCATCCTGCCCTAGGGCTGGGACGATCCACGGAAAGTCAACCCCACCCTAGAGCAGGGACGACCCACAAAAAGTTAACCCTGCCCTAGGGCGGGGATGATCCATGGAAAGTCAATCCCGCCCTAGGGCATGGACAATCCACGGAAAGTCAGTTCCGCCGTAGAGCGGGGACAATCCACGGAAAGTGAACCCCGCCCTACGGCGGGGACGATCCACAGAAAGTCAACCCCGCCCTAGGGTGGGGACGATCCACGGAAAGTCAACCCCGACCTAAGGTAGGGACAATCCATGGAAAGTCATCCCCGTCCTAGGGCAGGGAAGATCCATTGAAAGTCAACCCCCGCCCTAGGGTGGGGATGATCCACGGCCAAAATCTCCCTGCCCTAGGTGGGGCACTGTCAGTGGACAAACCTCCCAGCCATTGGACAGGCACGATCCAAGTACAAAATTTCCCTGCCCTAGGGCAGGCACAACTCCTCCTTTCTGCCCTTAGTTTCTTCATTTTTTTCTCCTTCGAGTCTCGATCGAAATGTATTTTGTTTCATCATAATCAGAATTTCTGTTGAGATTTTAATTTTTCCTAGAAAATTAATGAAAACGTCTTGGACACTGTCGTACACTTTATGGAACTTAGAATCTAGGTGATAGTCTAGCAAGCTAAGTCTTAGGCAATTTTTCCAGTCTTGTTATATTGTTCCTTAACTGTCTAGGCAGAACTTGTAAACCGATCTAATCTCTCATACAACCTAGAAACGATCGCCATGCATTCAAGCATACCCATCTCTCTTCCTAAAAGAAAGAAAGAACTAGAGATGTGACCGTCGTCTTAAAACCGACTCGTTCCTAACAATTTTGTTAAAACCTACATACTCCAAGTCGTCAACCCGAAAACCACCAAATCAAAGCCCAGCATCGTCTTTAAATCAACCCAGGTTGTCGATCATCCCAATCATCGAAATAAAAAATGTAAACAGCCCTTCAAAATATCGATTTAGCCGTTTTCTTTCGTAAAAAAAAAGAGATGGGAGTATGTATGTATACTTTACTCGTATACTCCCATACTTCAAAAACTTTTTGCCTTGGCATCAATTTTTTTTTTCGACAAAGCAAACTCTCACATAAGTAGGCAGAAAAACACTTAGACAATGCGATGCCTCATCAAAATCGCCCCAAAATCTACTGGCTATCTAAGATTCATCTAAACGCTAGCAACATATCTAAACCGTCAGAAAAGTAATCTCAAAGACTACACAACATCTCTTGTCGCAATCATGAGTTTAGAAAACCTGTACCAATATCAAACTGAAACTCGACGATTAGGCAAAGTTTTGAAGACCTTTTTGACTTAATAAAACTAGTTTTGTATAAAAGTCAAAATTATATGAGAAATCTTCAAGCGTCAAAGAATTACCCTCAGTTTCCATTGAACCAATTGAGTCACGGAAAACATTTGCAAAAAAATCAAAATCGAGAACACAAGTAGCAGCGAGCACAACAAAAGGAACACGTCCTCCCTGCTCGTTGACTAGATCTACCTCTGGTTGACCGACACGTTCCGTTCAAGAAACCTACGAAAACATTTCGCGACTAGATTGTAACAAAATAAGCTTCGGTAAAACTCCATGAGCGACACTAAGAAACTTTCACCAAAGGATCAAAATCAAAGCGGGAACGTTTCTCGAATAATCTGCGGAAATATCGCTACTTTGACATCTCCATATATCGCACTGATTTACTATCTTCATAAAATTAGTCACCCATTACTTTTGTATAACTAAAGCATTTTATATGAAACAGTCTACAAGAAACAAGATCGGTATGATGCAAAAACGACCTTGCAATAAGAAAACGCAAATGAGGAGAACCTGATCCACACTCGTAATGTCACGAGTAACCTGCGAGAAACATTCTCCGTTTACTTATGTGAGAAGTACTTCTCGTAAAATTTACATGAGACTTGTTTTGTATAATCTGATCGAGATATACAGAGCAACTTTCATAACCAGGTTTTACGGAGAAGTGCTTAGAAGACTGTCAAATAAATGCGAACGAAGCTCTCGATGGCTTCTGTCCTTCACTGCTCTCAGTTACGTCCAAGCAGGCAATCATCCCGCAACTTACTCTGCATGGGTACTTTATCAATCCTCTTAGGCTTCGTCTTCCTTGGGAAACAATAAAACAATTTTCATACAACTATGGGAAGCATTATACGAAATATTCATCGTATAACTGAAGCCTAAAGTGGAAAATTGTCTCCTACCATCATTGGCCATCTTAACACGGAAAACTCGACATACTTGGCCTATCAATCTCAACGAACACCCCTTTTCCCTCGGCCGACTACGCCTTCCCGTAAAGCTCGAACCAGAATTCGGCATCCCCTTAAACCTTTAAGGACAATGGAAAACTAACATGACCTTAATGTTAACACGAAAGTGCTATGGTCTAACCCTTGACCTACAACGTCCTTGGCTATCTGGCCGAACGCAACCTTTACGCCAAGCCAAAACATTTGAGCGACCACTGCTCCATCCAATCACTTAACGGCAAAACAACAATCTGTGATTCGTCTAAAAATGCCAAGTGACAATCACACAAACAATTATCATATAACCCATAAATGGAAATCATACAATAAATTCTTTATAACACGACTCAGTCCTAACAACCAAACTGTTAACGAAAAATTTGAATTTCTCAAAAATCAACCAAATTCTATATTTTCCACAATTCACTTTAAGCCCGCAACGTTTTATCCATCAAAATGGGCATATTAGGAAAAACTTGTAACAAAGCTCCCAGAGCTATATGAACATCCTTAAACATACACGAAATAAATCTCAGAGGGCCGACTCTTCACAAAGCACATTGAAGGAAGCCGGTTCTTCCCAGTGACAAATTTACGCGACCCCTTGATCCTAATTCCTCGATCATAAATCAAACAATTTGACATCCAAACAAAAACAACAGTTCCGGCTGCGAACATCCGCAAACAAACCAAAACGTTTCTCTGCCGTAAGGTTAAAACAAAATCCTGGCGACACCGCAAAACATCTTCAAGCCCGCAAACATTTCAAGCACGAAATATGACATATGAAAAAAAAAAACAATCTTCAGCATCGCGAGACATCGCAGATGCCTGAAGAACCGTTTTTCAACAAAAATACCTTCCTCGATAAAAACACCATCTTGGAAGATCCAACAGTCATACACACTAACACCTTTCACAAAAACTCTAAAACGGTAGCATCTACCATCATGTTTGTTGCTGATCAAAATAAGCTATAAACATTCTAAACAGACTAAGCCATCTCCTCCCATAGAGATAACTCTCATACATCTGACACAAAGATAATAGCGCGCTATAAAATAAATCCAAAATTTTGGCCAGCACTTCCTGATGACTTAGAAATTGACTTTGGAGATATACTCGGTTCCCGATCGATGCAAGTCATATAAGCCGAGAACTCATCGCAGACTTCAATATTGAGACAGAATCAGGTCAAAAACGCAAAGGGTAACATAAGCCGAAATAGTCATCGCAAACCCTAAACCGTTACTAAGCCTAAATCTTGCCCTAAACCCACCACGCTGGTCTCAAACATCTCAAGGCATAGTATCAACGAAAAATGATACGAGATTCCAAAACATGTCTCTTCGTTGATATTTGCACGTTTATGAGACTTCTCGAACACAAGCCTTCAGATATTCTCATCTTACACAATGACAAGTATCACGATCCGCGAGCGTTAGAAATGAGATGACAACTCACACTCTCTCTCTCATCTCCGTGTGTGGCTACTCTATACTTTTTCAAAAGGAATAACCCACGACTTCATAAGTCCTAAACAAACAGCCTACAAGGCTAATTCCGAGGCCGACAAAAGTTCCAATATAAAATGCCATCAACAGAAACATACTCAAAAATCTGTACATGACACATAACTAGACCATAAAGGTGTCACTGGAAAACAGGTCATAAGAATCTTAAACCCAATACGAACTACAAAAGGCTTGATCCCTTCAACACGGGTACGTATGCAGCCTTCATAAGTTGCAGTCCAAATCTTATGACACTTCGTTCTTCTGAGGAAAGAAGAGTGAACAAACCACTTTAACTTTTGGAAAAACTGGTTTTGCCAACAGGCCTTTTAGCCATTGATTCCACCTAACACGCCTATCACTACCTCACAAGAAGTTACACATAAAATATTACGATCTGGAAGGTAACTGATGGGGTCAAAACCGGTCATGGAAAAATCAACGGCTAAAACTCCCGAGGAAGTATTCTCTTGCAAGAAAAAGATAAAACGAAAGAAATAGAAACTCGTATAATTCAAAAAGAATAAAAAATGATAAAGGAACAAATCCTCGACCAAAGATCATTCAATCTTTACACAAAAGACTCCTGAGATTGTTGGGGTGAAAAACAATAGTCACGAAATCAATGTCCAGCCTTACCATCGAGTTCTTTCGGAAAACCTTTCAAACAACTTCGGAAAGATTTAGAGAACAAGCTTTGGAAGGATGATCCACATCCAGTCCACCCCGCCCTAGGGTGGGGTTGATCCCCGGATAGTCCGCCCCGCTCTAGGACGGGGAAGATCCATAGACCGACCACCCTGCTCTAGGGCGGGGACAATCCACGGAAAATCCACCCCGCCATAAAGCGGGGACAATCCACCCCACCCTAGGGTGGGGATGATCCATGGACAGTCCACCCCGCCCTAGGGCGGGACAATCCACAAAAAGTCAACCCCGCCCTAGGGCAGGGACGATCCACAAAAACTTAACTCTGCTTAGGCGTGGATGATCCACAGAAAGTCAACCCACCCTAGGGCGGGGACGGTCCACAGAAAGCCAAAACCTCCCCGCCTTAGGTGGGGCACGGTCAGTGGACAAACCTCCCAGCCCTAGGGCGGGCACAATCCAAGTCCAAAACTTCCCCGCCCTAGGGTGGGCATGATCAATGGACAAACCTCCCTGCCCAAGGGTGGGCACACCTCCTCCTTTCCGCCCTTAGCTTCTCCATTTTGTTCTCCTTCGAATCTCGATCAAAATATCTTTTGTTTCGTCCTAATCAGAGTTTTCGTTGAGATTTTACGAAGAAAAAACAACAACCCATGTTACTCGTACAAGTTCAAGTCAAAGTGTCAATATGTAAACTTAAACACTATCATATCCTTGACTGAATGAATTGATTTGGTTCGGTTTGTAAGACCAGCAACATATAAAGTGGACATCGGACTAATCGATGATTTCCCCAAGAATAATCGTAAAAACGCATAAGTCATAAAACAGCCTAAAGCATGACGAAAGGCACTTATGGTTTTAATGAGAATAGGCCTAAATTCAATGACAGTTTACTAAATTCAATGACAGTTTAACTCGACTTGGATAAGGATAAATGGAAAAGAGGATAAATGTGAAGTTTCCATGATAAACATGAATCTTGAAAAGATAAGGAAAACTTCCGCAATGAGATAAACTCGAATCGGGAAGGATGGCCAACCTTGGAGGCATATATAAGGAGAGTCAAGACAAGGAGCACATAGACGATTTGAGACTCTTAGAATTTTTGCACTTAGAAACCTTAGGCTTTTTTCTTGACAAGTTCAGTTTCTATGACTGGCACTCAATTACTAGACGAACTCGCACAGGCAGTTCGATCTCTTGTTCAGCCCTTTTTCTAAATTGAACTACGTTCGTCTTGATCCTCAAAAAGGATACGTAGGTAGTCTTCCATAAGGTTTAGTCCGAAATCAACAAAATCTTTTTCTCGCATCTTTATCGTCTATTGCTAAGCGAGTTGCGGTTCACATTGGTTTTCTTGACATAGCCGGCTATGCTAGCTAACTTAGATAGGGTTTTTTTTGTCTATGTTGTTTGTTTTCCTTTGTAGTCTCGTTTCCAGACAAGCTTCGTGTATGCTTGTCCATGGAACGCTCATACGCAAATTCGAAATAAAGATCTATTGTTTTCTAAATTCGTTTTGTTGTCTTTTCATATTTTCCGTGTTTATTTGATTACTTGTCGTCTGCTCTTGCAGAGAATCTGGACCTCAAGGAAAGTAGGATTTTCATGGCTTTCCTCCATTCGCTAAAACCGGTACAAATTCGGATCCCACACCAGTTGGTATCGGAGCAGAGTTACGATCCATACAAGGGGAGGTTCTGTCCGAGAGAAAATGGCTAAGGTAGGTAAAGAAAAAGAAGTTAGCTTAACGTACAGCGTTGAAAGACGCAGAAGGGAGACCACTTCCACCCATGCTGGGAGTACGAGGGAGAAGAGTGTTTCCCATGAGGTGTTGGGTATGGCCGTGGGAAACCTAGGCGAGAAGCTCAAGAGGGTCTAGCATACCGTCACTGAGCAGGAGAGTGTTGTGTTTGGTGGGATTGAGGAGGTAAAGCAAAATGTTTCTAATTTGAACTCTTGGTTCGTTCGAGTCGAGGAGTTGATGACAGTGTCCATTTAGGCCTTGCGTGTTGACATCACGGGGATGAAGACAAGATTTAACATGATGGAGGAAGATGTCGCGCTGGTCAAGAGGGAAAATGCTGGAGCCGTTGGAGGAACCAGTGCTTGTTGATATAACCTATTTATTACTAGTTTTAGGCCATGTTATAGGCTCTATTTAGAGTTTATTATGTGTGTCTAAGTTATGTTTTAGAGTATTTGTAGGTCCATGAACGTTTTGGAGATATATGAGATACTTGGAGCTTTGGGAGCATCTGGAGGATAAGAATCCGTAGATGGTCATCTAGGGAGTCGACGAAGCCATCGATCGATGGAATACACTTGGCGTCAACCGATTATTATAGCCTGAGGTCGATCGATGTAGCACTCTTGCCATCGATCGATGACAACAGATTTCAAAGCCCAAGTCAGAAGCATACGTTCGTGCCTAAAGGAGGATGCTTTGTGTACAAGGGCTGCCCGAAGAGGGGGTCCTTATCGGCTATAATGAAGAATTGGGAGACCAAGACTCCGGAGGAGGAGCCGAGCAAGATGGGGTCTTTATAGCTATTTAACGCCCCGAAGGCTAGCCTGGTGGTGAAACCAATGAGTAAGGGGCTTATGTATGTAGAAGCTCAGATCAGTAACAAACCGACCCGATTGATGGTGGACACAGGGGCTACTCATAATTTCATGGCAATATATAAGTCTAGCCTCGAAGGCTAGCCTGGTGGTGAAGCCAATGAGTAAGGGGCTTATGTATGTAGAAGCTCAGATCAGTGACAAACCGACCCGAGTGATGGTGGACACGTGGGCTACTCATAATTTCATGGCAATATACAAGGGCACTGAGGCTTGGGTTCAACTGGTCAAATAAGGATGGTTGGATGAAGTCGGTGAACACTAAAGCCCAACCTGTGAATGTGATAGCCTGAGGGGTCGAGATGGGACAGGGGAGTTGAAGTGGTCTGGTGAACTTCACAGTCATTCCCATGGATGACTTTAAAGTGGTTTTGGGTATGTAATTTCTGATATAAGTCACATCATATCCAAACCCATGCCCGCGTTGAGTTTGGTGTGCATCCTCGAGAAAAGATCACTGTGCATGATTTCAACTATTGGCGATGCAACTCACCAAGGGGTAAAGAAGGGAGAACCCAAATTTCTGACTTTGATGAAGATGGAGGATGAGTCAAAGAACGTTGATTCTATTCCACCAGTCATCGAGGCGGTCCTTGAGGAGAATAAGGACGTGATGTCAGAAAAGTTTCCCAAGAAGCTACCACCGAGGATGGTGGTGACCCACCATATAGAGTTAGAACCAAGATTGAAGACACCATCCATGGCGCCTTATTAGATGGATCCAACCAAAATCGAGGAGTTTATAAACAACCCGATGAACTGTTGGTGACAAGTAATCTGAGACCATCAAAGGCACCTTATGGCGCACCGGTTCTGTTCTAGAAGAAGCATGATGAGTCATTGAGAATGTGCATGGACTACCGGGCTCTTAACAAGGTGACGATCAAAAATCATTATCCTATTCCCTTGATCGCTTATCTGTTCAATAAACTTGGTGGGGAAAAGGTCTATATGAAGATGGACTTATAGAAGGGGTATTATCAAGTCTGGATAGCGGAGAGAGATGAAATGAAGACAACATGCATAATGCGTTATGGATCATTCAAGTGGTTGGAGATGCCATTCGGTCTGAAAAACGCCCCAGCCTTGTTCTGCACCCTTATAAACCAGATCCTACAGCCTTACTTGGATCGGTTTATAGTGTCATACTTTGACGATATTTTTATCTATAACAACTTGATGGAGGAGCATGTGGAGTACCTACATACAGTTTGTCGGGTTTTCTGAGAGAACGAGTTGTATGTGAAGCGAGAGAAGTGTACCTTTGCCACCGAGGAAGTTTGGTTCCTAGGCCCTCTCATCGGGCATGGAAAGCTAAATATGGATAAACCGAAGGTTAAGGAGATTATGGAGTGGGAGACCCCGACCGAGGTAACATAGTTGTGATCTTTCCTTGATTTAGTAAACTATTATCGTTGGTTCATCGAGGGATATTCAAAGAAGGTTGCACCGCTTGACATACCTGCTTAATAAGAGGAAGATATGGGAATGGAATGAACGTTTCAAAGAGGCCTTTGAAGAGCTGAAGACTGTGGTGAGCCAAAACCCGTCCTTGCCTTACCAGACTTCAGTCTACCGTTTGAGTTGCACACGAATGCATCCAAATTTTCCATCGGACAAGTGCTGATGAAAAATGGGCATCCAATCGCCTTTAAAAGTCGCTGAACGATACTGAATGGTGATACACAGTTCAAGAGAAAGATACGACCGCCACAGTCCATTGCTTATGAGTTTGGAGATACTATCTTCTCAGGTGACACTTCTTGATCAAGTCGGATAACGTGACGATGAGTTACTTTTAGATTGATCACTCAGGTTTTAGCCTGATAAACTAACTGCAAGTTCACAGTTAATAATGCAGTATTAATGCGGATCAAATCCACAAGGACCAGATACACAATTCAATTCTCAGTTCAAATCAAGCTAGAAGACACATAGATCTGTTTGTAAAGAAACTAATTAATGCTGTAAATAAAGAGAGATCTAAACTATAGGAGAAAAGTGGGGAAAACGGCCATTTCATACCAAACATATCGCGATATATTTAGTCCATACCTGACTTATATCACCGTGCAAAAATATACCTGAACTTTCAAAAATTTCAGATAACATACATGATGTTTATCTTTTTGGCGAAATCATACACTAATCGCCATATTAGCTGGCACGTCATCTAATTTTGTTGACGTAGATGATATGCAACTAATTTTGCTAGCAAGGATGCCACATGTACAATTTTTTTTTAAAACAAATAGTCGTTTTATAAAAGAAAATTTAGAAAATGTAACATTTTATAAAATTATATTATTTAGTATTTTAAAAAAAATAATAATAAATTTTTAATTTCATATAAGAGATATATTCGTAAATCTTATATAATAAATTTACATCATAATTTATTTAAATGTAGTGTTTGGGTAACCGTTAGGTTCAGATTGAGTTTTTTGGATTTCGGTTCTATTTTGTAACACGTCTTAGAATCCATATACTGGTATTTTGTACGTATGGATTGGGATCGAATATAACACATAGGGTTCGGGTCCGTTTTGTATCACATCCTACAATCTATAAAGTAACCATATATCATCCGGATTTGAGTTATATCGGATCGGTTCAGATAACCCGAAATAAAATCTAAAAAATAAAAGAAAATTAGAAGAAATATATACTTGCAACAATAGCTTTGGATTTGAATCATTACAACACATAAATAACTCTTATAAGGACATTATTGTGATAAGATCACAAAATTTACGAATATATCTTTAGTTATAAGATTAAAATTTTATTATTTAATTAATTTTTGTTAATTTTACTAAATATATAAAACTATAAATTTTATATTTTCTAAACAAATATTTTTATAAAACAACTATTTTGAACACACATATTTTGTCAGGGAATCAATGAAAAACCATTCTTAAACTCATAACACAATTTTATAATCTTTCCACTGTCGTGGCTCCAATTGCTATGTCTAAACAACCTAATGAACTAACTGTCATTGGACTTGGGAAGATAAACATGCATAAATAACAAGTTATTGTATGTTCACAAAGCACCCAACATCAACTTTTGCAGGACAACGACATTTTTCTCACGAGGATTTGTTTCATTCAATTAGACCAACTTTCACTACCTATAATCAATTTAAGATCAATGAACTAAGTGATCAATGAAGTTCACGTATGAAGAACAATCCATGTGAAGAACTCTAATGTAAATTCCCTAATCTATGAACCCTAAACATTCAATCTCTTCAATTCCATTGAAAATCTTTAGTCTAACAATAAAATTACTCAGACATGGAATCAGAAATACAAATCAATAATGTTTATAGTTTAAATTAAGGCTTAGGAGAAGGGGGAGGAGGCTGAAGAATATCACTCACTATGTGTTTAGTTTTCACCTTGTCCAAACAAAATAAACATGTATGGGATTATAAAAACAATGACTTGTAATATGCTCATAAATCTTCCTCTTTAATATCAAACTTTTAAGAAAAAATACTTATTCACTGCAGATGGAAAGTATCATTTAGAGGCTATGCTCTTCTTGCTGGTCGTCACATTACTGTAGTATTTGCAGAGAACAAAAGAAGCCCTCGAAATTGAGAACGAGAATGATCAAGGTAAAACATATATATTATTAAATATGCTTGTTAATTAACATATTAAAACATTACTTTATTATGTAGTATTGAATGTTTTCAATTAAACTGGATAACCATAAGTTTGTTACATGGTTTCTATATATATTACATCGGTTAGTGAAAGGAAGCTAAACCAACGGTTCAATAGATAACCGGGATATGATGTAATACACCCCCCTCAAGCCTAAGGAATGTAACTAGTATGTGGAATGAAGAGGCTTGATGTTGACATCCGAGCAAGAAGCAAGTTGAAAGGACCCGGCTGTAATGGCTTTGTGAGAATGTCAGCGTGCTGATTAGCACTTGAAACATGCAAAAGACGCAAGAAACCATTCTTGACTTGATCCCTAACCTTGTGACAATTGATCTTCCACATGATTAGTAGCAATATACATAGAAGATTTGTTATCACAAAACAGCTTTGCAGAAGTGGAGACCCGAATATGTAAGCTCGTAAGTAACTGCTGCAGCCACAAGAGCTCACAAGTCGCATGAGCCATGCTGTAATACTTGGCTTTGGTGCTACTCCAACTGACAATATCCTGTTTCTTCGACTTCCATGTGATCAAAGAAGAACCAAGATACACGCAATATCCAGTGATCGAGCAACGACTATGCGGACAGGTAGCCCAATCAGAGTCAGCAAATGCATTAAGGCAAAGATCTGAGTAGAAGAGTAGAAGAGACCTTGTCCAGGGTGGTTCTTGATGTAACGAAGAATACGTTACACAGCCTGAAAGTGAACATCTGTCGGAGTGGCCATAAACTGACGGAGAAAATGGACAGCATAAGTGATGTCAGGTCTCGTTATAGTAAGGTAGAGCAAGCGCCCAATCAAAGCTCTATATGACGTGGGGTCATCACACAAGTCACTGCAAAGCCGAACTATAGGAACAAAGCACGGTTTGTAGCCAAGTAATTCTGCATCAGAAAGAAGAGTCAATGCGTATTTCCGCTGACAGACAGAGATACCTGCATTGGTTCGGGCAATTTCCGAACCCAAGAAGAACCGTAAATCACCCAAATCCATGATCTTGAAGTGTTGATGTAAGGTAGCCTTGAGATCCGTAACAGCAAAGGAATCGTTACTGGCTATCATGATATTGTCAACGTAAATGAGAATCACCGTGAAAGAAACACCTTGATGTCGAAGAAATAATATATTGTCCGCAGGTGATTGAACAAAACCATCTTTCAGAAGAACAGAGGTGAGACAGTGATACCATTGTCGTGAAGCTTGTTTCAAGCCATAAATGGACTTGTTCAAGCGACATACATGATTGGAAGGTAATGCACCAGAAGGAGTATACCCTTGAGGTAAGCTCATATATATCTCTTCGTCAAGATCACTATGAAGAAATGCATTGGAGACATCCATTTGAGATAATTCCCACCCTTTAATCGCGGCTAAACCAAGAAGAAGTTTCACTGAAGCCTTAGCAACCGGAGAGAAAGTGTCAGTGAAATCGACTCCCTCTTGTTGAGTAAACCCCTTAGCAACAAGACGAAATTTACGTCGCTCAACAGTACCATCAACTCGATATTTGGTTGTAAAAACCCATTTGCAGCCAACGACATTCTTACCCGGAGGTAGAGAGACAACAGTCCATGTTCGATTATCTTCCATAGCCTGCAGTTCCTCGTTCGTAGCTTTACGAAATTCAGGAGACAACATGGCTTGTTTGAAAGTTGTAGGTTCAGGGTCAAGAGAGTATGAAAGAAGGTAATGTTGATAAAGGGGTTTCAGGTTGTCATAAGTATGAACAGAGGATAAAGGATAAAGAGAAGATGTTTCAGGAAGTGTAGTTTGATGAACAAAAGAACAATGGTAATCAGAAAGGTAACCTGGGGTTTTAGCAATCTGTTGCGGTCTAGCATGAGCAGTCTACTCTGTCCAGTCACCGTCGGAACAGTCTCTCATGAAATGGAAACAGGAGGTGGTAATGCAGATGCATGAGACAAACTAGGACTGACTTGAATCACCGAATCAAGCACCACAAGACTAGAAACAGGCAAAACAGTCTTCGAAAACAAATCAAGAGATGATTAAACAGGAGAATTATCTTTGAATGGAAAAAAAATGTTCCTTAAAAACAACATTCTTAGACATAGAGGTAGCATTGGTTTGAAGATTCAAAACTTTATAGCCTTTGTAACCAGGGGAATATCCAAGAAAGACACATGAATCAGCATGAGCAGTGAATTTGTTCCTGTCCTTGTTCAGAGTAGAAGCATAACATAAACACCCAAAATGTCTAAGCAAAGAATTATCAGGAGACTTATGTGAAAGCTTCTCATAAGGAGTTTGTTTATCTAGGAGCAAAGATGGTGTTCGGTTAATAAGAAAACCAGCAGTAAACACACAATCTGTCCGGTAAACAAGAGGAACATTGGATTGAAACAACAAAGCCCGAGCTAGGTTAAGGATATGTTGATGTTTTCGTTCCACCACTGAATTTTGTTGTGGTGTATACGCACAGGAAAACTGATGAATCATACCATTTGTACGAACTATCTCAGACAAAGCAAGCTCACGAGCATTGTCAGTTCAAATAGATTTGATGATGGCATTATATTGTGTTCGAACATGATTGATAAAATAGGGAAACACACTTGAAACATCACTTTTATTACGTAAAAATATAGACATGTTACACGAGTAAGAAAATATTTATATCCTTCTATAGATTTAACAGAAAATGCCCCCCAAACATCCATGTGTACTAAATCAAAAGCAGAGGCGGATAGACTATTGTGAGACACATACAGTAAAAGCTTTTGTTTAGCAAGAGGACAAACATGACAATTATCTATGGAAGCAGATGACTTGGAAAGAGACACAATACCCGGAACATGCTTAAACTTGGCAAGAGATGGATGTCCTAGGCGTTGATGCCAAAGATGTCCATCATCAAGCAAGGGTCCACAAAAACTGAACGAAGAAGCAGTGATATCTTTATCAAGAATGTATAAGTTGTTGAACACAAAACCTCTACCAATCGTCAATCCTAGAGTAGATTCCTGAATCAAACAATGATAAACATAGAAGTGAGCAGAACATTTACTATCTTTAAGTAAACAATTAACACTCACAAGATTGAAACGAAAAGTAGGAACAAAGAGAACATTATGCAATGTAATAGATGATGAGATGATAATGTTTCCTATTTGATTAATAGATTCCTTATGACCATTGGGAAGAGAGTCTGTTACTCCAGTGACCGGAGTGAGATTATTAAACTTTGTTAGATTGGAACAGACATGCGTAGTAGCCCCACTGTCAACAATCCAAGAACCAACAGGCAAGGTATCATATAAAGAAGAAAGTGTTTCATGGTTATAGGTGAGTGTCTGGTTCTCAAAATCAAGGTTAGTAGAGAGAGAAAGAATGATACCAGATGAGGATTGAGCAGCCATGTGTCCACATGTAGTTATCGTAGCCTGTTGTACCGGAGGAACCACAGATTCTGTAGATTGAACATTGCCTTGGACTTGTTGCAGGATATGTTGGAGTTGCTCATGATTAAACTGACTGAAGTCAAACGGCTGAGTAGAGGTAGGAGTATTGTATGACACAGGTGTGCTCATGATATTTGCCACTGCAGTACTGTGCTGAGTAGGAGGATGTTGTTGCTGTTGCAACAAAGGACGAGAAAAACCACCATTCATATTTTATCCTCGAGGAGCATATGCAGTTTGTTGCTGTTGTCCCTTTGCATTTTGACCATGGAATCGATGACCAGGAGGATAGCCATGGATCTTAAAACATTTCTGAAGAACATGACCATATTGTCACAATAGGTGCATAAAGGACGCTGCTTGGGACGAAATCCAGTATGATGTTGAGCTGAACACACAGTACTCTCCTTTAACTCCAAATCAGTACTAGTACTCTGGAAAGCCACATTATCATTCCGAGAGAGAGGCTTAAGTATCTTCTAACATTCATCCTGAGTAATCATATTGAAAGCATCTTCTATTGAAGGAAGGGGCTTGATCATCAATATCTGACGACTAGCTTCATATGATTCATTAGGTCCCATAAGGAACTTAGTAACCCGGCCACGTTCTTGAAGTTTCTCCCATTGTTGAGCTGGATTACATTCACATTTTCCACATGTGCATACCGGAAGATCAACGAAATTCTTATGTTCCTCCCACAAGGTAACAAGCTCAGTGTAATACGCAGTCACATCCAAAGAACCCTGAGTAATACTCCCTAGCCTTTGTTCAATTTCATAAACTCTAGGAGCATCATCTTTCTTAAAGCTAAGAGATTCTTCCAGATAGATTCTGCAGTAGACATGTAAAGCAAACTCTGAGAAATTTTCGTAGAAACAGAGTTCATAATCCAGGTTGCTACCATGTCGTTTAATAGAGACCAAGATCAAGCATTACGATCACTATCAGTAGGTTTAGAAATCGTACCATCAATGAATCCCAGCTTATTGTGAACATTAAGTGCCATCCGAACGATCGCTTCCATGAATGAAACTCTGAACCCGAAGTAAGACGATCGGAAACAAAGATCAACCCCGCATGATCGTAACTGTGAACAAAATAAGGATTTTCATATTGATCCAGGAACTGCTGATTCGTTGTTGCAGAAGACATGATCGAATACAGAAATGAATTAAATCTCCCGCGAAGAACGAAGTTCCAAAGATTAGGAAAGAAAAATCGCAAACAAGAAAGAAGAGATGCCGGAGATGAGCTGAAATTTGAGAGCAAGAAGAAGATTGATGAAATGAAAGATCAATCGAAGCTCTTGCAAGCTCATCGCCAGGAATCGAAGCTCAAAATCAACAAAGAATCGTGAAGAAGAAGAACCAGTTTTGGCTATGATACCATATTGAATGTTTTCAATTAAGTTGGATAACCATAAGTTTGTTACATGGTTTCTATATATATTACATAGGTTAGTGAAAGGAAGCTAAACCAACGGTTTAATAGATAACCGGGATATGATGTAATATGTAGTTACTTCGATGTATATATCGTTCAATTTCAGCATATTAATTATTAATCACACTTAAATTTTCAAATAAGAACAATGGTAAAAGTGAAATACATTTGTGTGTTGTCCCTTTATTTTAATGTATAATCAAACAATTTAATACACATAAATATATGAAGTAGAACACCAACGATGTTTGGATATTTCTGCAATTAGCTACACCGTTTCAAGAAAGCTTAAGCACCAAACATCCTGAAACTCAATCGTGACTGTGTTCGCTTCGAGCTGAAAAGCAAAAAAAAAAAACTAGTAGTAGTTAAGATATAGTTTCTAGTTATTTTTGAATAGTTACTTCAACTTACCCCGAGCCAAGCTTGACCCAAATAATTTGAAAACATTTGAATGTGGCCTGGAACCCAATTTTTATTTTTGTATATAATATATATTAATGTATTTATATATGAAACAAATTATATATTAAATAAAAAGAAGAACTGATAGAAAACATAGTTTATAAATAAACTTTTAGCATATTCTTATACATTTTTAAGGATATAAACTTATATTTTTATTTATATACATAAACTTAATAACAAAACTAAAATAAGAGATAGTGTTATTATATTTTAGCATATTTTATATATTTTACGATTATAAATTATATATACATTTATTCTACAATGATTTGTATGATGTATATAACTTTTGATGTGAAAACTAATGATTTTTTTTTTGTTTTAAATAGAGTCCTCGAAATCAGAGGATCGGCTCTGAATTTACCTTCTAGTTGCTGATGGTTTAACTAAAGGCTTAGGAGGAAGGGGAGGAGGCTGAGGAATATCACTCACTATGGGTATAGTTTTTATCTGGTCCAAAACAAAAGTATGTTTCAAACTTTTGATTCTGATCATGTCATAAGTTTAAAAAAATAAAAATCAAGAATAAATGATCTTACCAAACTCCTGTATTGGAGATTGTAGAAGGAATGTATGTATCTTTGCTTTGCCAGTTTCTGATCTTTGTTCAAATGCCTCCAATAGCTATATGTGCTTCCCATGTTTACCACTTTGTTTGCATATATCTTCCATGTATAGCTGCGCATATATAATCACAGAAATAATACTACTTTTAGAAACTATTCCTACGCTAATTTCTTCCATATATCTGAACATATATTATACCATTCATATATGCGTTGCAGCCCTTCAGCGGAAAACAGATTCCAAAAATTGGGATCGATATTGCATTGCTCAAAGAAATCTGCAATCTTATCACTCGATTCTTCTCCATCGCTCGGATCAATGTGGAATCCAGAGACACCATCCATAATAATCTCGGCAGGACCACCCTGGTTGGTGGCGAATGTGACCAAACCACAGCTCATCGCTTCAATGACAGTAAGGCCAAAGGCTTCATAATGTGCAGGCTGCACAAAAGCACCTCTTGTATCGGCAATACACCGGTAAAGTTCCCCGTTTCTTGTTCGATCTGTTTGAGCTGCGATCCATCTAAACTGACCCTTGAGTTGGTATTTCTCAATCAGGGAGTGCATCTTCTTGATCTCTGAGATCTCTTCCCTGTCTTTAGACTTGGAAGGGTCAAAGAATCCTCCTACGTTTACAAGGTTGACTAAATTTCGTAGCCTCTTGTTCTTGGCGTACCACTCTGTTAATCCAGTTAAGTTTTTCACAATATCTAGCCTTGCCATTGAGAAGATGATCGGTTTCTTCTTGTCCACCAAGTACCCACTTTTGTTCATAAAGAAAATACCCAGTAAATTTTACCATTGACAAGAAATATATCACGTTAGAATTTTTAAATAAACATCTAATATCTATAGCATATTATCCTAATGATGATTTCGTGATAGTTATTTTATTGGACAATTCTCTTAAATAACACTATTTTAAGTTTTTGTCACAAAAATAGATATCAAAAAAAGAAAATGATCAAAATAATTTTTTTTTATTTTAAAAAATTTAATATTTTATTTTTATTTTTTCTAAATTTGAAACGCTAACCCCAAAATCTCACTCTTTTACTCCAAACCCTAAGTCTAGAATAGTTAATCTTAGGGATATAAGTATATATTTACCGTTTTAAAAAAACATTTTGATCATTTTTTTTCTTTATGTGTTATTTTTGTGACAATTTTTTTTAAAGATTATCCTAGGATATTTCTATTATTTTATTGAGACAGTTGAATATAAACGAGTAGAAAAGGTGAAAAAGAGAATAGAAACATACATGTGTTCATCATTCTCATTTTGGCTATACAATAGTTCTTCAATGGAAGGATGAAACTTGGTGAATCTTCGGTCTTGTGAGGTAAAAGGGAAGTATATAGAGTCATCTGCGCCAGGAGCTGCGATGTTGAATCTCGGGTCAAAGACATTGATGCCAGAGACAACTCTGTACAGTCCCGGGAGTGTGAAGCTCATGTGGCTCTCGTATTGTCCCGCTCTTTCTTTGCTGTCAAAATTTAACCGAACATGATAATTTTATAACCATGTTTGAGTTTCCTTGATGGGAATAATGCATTGTCGTCCTCGTGAAATAAATTTAAATTACCTTCCAGCGATCTCTTGATAAGTGCTAGCTATGATGAAATCGGCAGAGTTCATGGAGATTAAGTCTGCCGTAAATTGAGATGAAAAATGATATTTATGATCAAACTCTTTCCATTTGTTGTCGGAGTCTTCGTATTTAGTTTTCTCCAAGGCATGTGCAATAGTTGCCTGGATTTACACACACACATATATTTCATTTCAATTATATGAACCAAAAAAATTTCAATTATTTTGTTTTGACATCAAATGACTGTACATTATATATATATATATATATAGGTAAGTAACCTGAGTAATTCCAAGCTTATTTGCCATCAACGATGCCACCAAGTTTCCATCCGTATAGTTTCCTATAACAAGGTCAGGTTTTCCCTCCAAAATATCCAAGATTTTTGTTGTTGCATCCTACTCATGATATAATTTTACAAGTACAAAGTAGAAGTTACACAATAATACAGAGAGTTTAGTTAATAGTTAAAAAAAATCACATTCTTATATTTGGTTCACCTTGGTGAATTTCTCAAGGTAAGGGTAGATATCAAAGCGAGATACCCAACGACGTAAAATTCCATTCTCTGTTACAAATGGAATTCGAAGAATATTTGAATGTTTGGTACCAATGATGGGTTCTAATTCTTGGTTACATTTAGTATCCTTGGCGTCTGGGATTAATCTTGTCACCTAAATCAGTTTCACGATTTCAATATCATTCAAAACTTTAATGTGGCTACGACTAAGGGAGGATGGAAAAAGATTCAAAGAGAACTTACAACAAGAATCTGAGGTTTGAAATTTAGGCCTTGAGAGTTGATTCTGTTAAGCAATTCCTCTTCAAGGGCCTTGACTTGGTCAAGAATGTAAACGACCTGACCACCAGTATCAGGCAAACCAAGAACATCGTTTTGACCAAAATAGCCGTGAATTGAGAAGATGACAACGTTGAAGATTCTAGGAATCCTGGCGAAGAATCTATCAATATTTAGAGGGTCAGGGGCTTGAAGAATCTCCGACAAGATCCTCATTGTCTCTTTTACTTTCCCTGCGTTTTCTCCCCATCCTTTCTCGAAACCCCACTCCTTAAACCTGTGTGTGTGTGTGTGTGTTTACTCAAAATCAAATCAGTTAACTAATGCATCGGTTAGCAATGCATGTAAATAGAGTTTAACGGTTGACCTGAGTTCAAAAGCTTGGAAAGGTGTTTCTTTAGGCAGCTCCGATAGGAAAACATCAGCCAAAATCAAACTCATCTCAAGCTTTCTTGCTGTGTTTAGTGTCTCATTCATCATAAGTTTCTGAAAAACTTAAACGTAAGCTTAGAATTCGGGTTATTTTGTGTTATGTTCGCAATTGTGTTATTATGATTAGTGTGATATTTTTTCTTCAAAAGAATATACAAGTTTTGTTAGTTAAATGTAAACTTAACACATGAAGGAAAATAATATCATAAGAAAACGGATAAAAGTCTGGAAATTCTAAAAATGCCATATACGTTTTTTTTGAAATTATCATATAAACCGTAAAATTCCAAAGATACCACATTTTAGACAAATGAAATGTTCTGTTACAAAAAAAAAAGCAAAGACAAATGATCTTTGATTACTTTAAGGTAAATTTCTAGTACTTTTTAGAAATAATACATGTTTATTTATTGTTTTTAAAAAAGTTTTGTGAATGTCTTCATGAGAAAAACAAAACGCAAAATGGTCATTTACACAAGGAAAAAGAGATAATCAACCAACTGATATTACAGAGAAAAATATTAACCTCTCCTTGATGCTCAAGTGACAACAAGTAGTCCACGAGAGACTGTGGGTTGTCATTTAAACGGCCTCCAAGCTTTGAGGACACAAAACTGAGGCCGTTCCCTACTGAAGACGACAGCGAAAGCCGAGGCAGAGAGAAATCTAACGCCCCAAAATCGACCTCCAACGCATTTTCATCCTTAGCCCTGATTAGAAACATATATAGATCGATCAAGACACCAAGAAAGTGAATATAATTGAAAAAAAGAGAGGAAAGACTGTGTAAGCACCAGTTCTCATCAAACAGAAGCTCTTTGAGTTTGAGATATTGTGTGTTCGATAGAGCCTCCACCGAGAGATCGGAAGAGTTAACCTTCACATATTGCCAATTTCCAGGGTTTCCTCGCACCGCAAAGGCTACGTTTGGAGGAATTACCACTGCCTCCTGCAGTTTTATTCACATTTATATTGTTAAATTTAGCTCACCATATGATTTTTTTTTTTGAAAATAAATTAATATAAGCAATTTTGCGTATATAAGAAAAATTAAATATTTAGAAAAATTAAACTAAACATAATCAAAATTGTAAGATTAACATCATATATTGCCAAGTATTTGGAAATAGAAATTTATAGACCTATAAATTGAAAAATGAACTTGCCATTTTACATAATATGTTTGGAAAGTATTATGCACTAAATATATGAGATTCTTAGCATAATGTCAATCCAAGACCTTTCAGATACATAAAAAGCTTCTTGAAATGTTAGTTTCATATAATTAAAAGACTGTAAAATTAAAAGAGTATGGTAAGACCTGAGTGAAGCATAAGATCTTGCCAAGATCACCTTCCATGACTCGCTTTCTTTGGACTAAATCATTGATAACAATCTCCAGCTCATCCATCAACTGGTTCAATTTCATCAACCTTCTCCCCTTCTCAATGTACTTCTCGAGGCAACGTTTTATGTTCCCGCGGTTTTGTCCCATCGCTTCTGGGATCCCATTGCCTAATAATCCAGAAGTCATTTCCATTGTGTTATGCACCTCAAGATTACTCATAAGAAGAATAAACGTGGAGTTTCACGTTGGTTTTGGGTGCTTTCCGTAATGACAACTTTGTTTACTTTTATAGGGAAGATATGACATGCCTTTGTGAATATGTTATTTGTGTTTGTCATATACCTTTCGTTTTCGCAAGGCCATGTTTTGTCCTCCAGCTAATCAAATTACTTGTTTGTGTTTCGAAGGATTCAAAACAATGTATATAACCAAATAAATATTTGGCCACATACGAGAAATTAGGAAAAATAAATTTTGGTGAAACGAAATTCATTTAAATAGCATCTCAAGCTCGGTCACAAGTCATAATATAATAATAATAAGCTAATGACAGTAAAATATGGTATAAGAAGTAATAACTATTTTTTGGTGTAAAGAAGTAATAATTCTACTGTCGAATAAGTCAAAATAGCCAATATACAGTTTACTATTTATAAATGTTACAGAGAGTATATGCACTAATTAAACATATGTAGGCCATTTGTTTTATTTTGCAAAAAAGAAAAAAATAGATGGAAAGGAAACCATAGATATGAATAATTTATTCCATATTTTCTGCAACATGGTTTTGAAAAACAGTTTATATTATTAAGCCGTCAACAATTTCTTTTATATGATATGATATTATTGTAAAGGCATGTATACTGTATATGGTTTACAACCGTGTAGTCATCTACCTAAATTACCCAACTTAGTAAATACTAAATACCAAGAGATTTAAAATAGATTTTAATGTTTTTTCCTATATGTAGTAGCGCAGAGGAAGGAGAAAGGGAAATTCCAAAAGCATAGAGCAAGACGAAAGTAAAGGATCTGAAAGTGGACCATGCACACAGATTCGTTCCGTTTCATTAGCTGCCATAAAACGATTCTTTTCTTTATTTTATTGTAAAAAAAAACTTATACAATATACATGTGTAAGATAATTTCGTCAATAGAACAGAAAATGCCATAGCGAAAAATGACTTAAACTGGTTCTTACATTTAACACCACAAATTCCAATATTAACTTTCAAACTGGTTCTCAACAAGTTTTTTCCAAGCAAATTGGATGACCATTGGAAATCTAAGCCTTCTTCACTTCCGGGATCCTACCGAGAAATATTAATGACACACATGTGATACCGAAAAGCAATGGAGCTAAATCAGTTGGAGATTATAGACCAATTGCATTATGCAATGTCTACTACAAAATAATCTCTAAACTACTTTCTAAAGGCTTAAACAAGTTTTCGCAGACTTAATTTTAGAAAACCAATATGCTTTTGTCCAGGAACGAGCTATAGCTGTCAACATTCTTATATCCCATGAAGTGCTTAACTTCCTGAAAACATCTAAGGCGTCTAAACGGTGCTATATGGCAGTAAAAACTGATATGAGTAAGGCCTATGATCGCCTAGAATGGGACTTCATTGAGGCAGTTTTCCTACAAATTGGTTTTGATGCCCTATGGACAAATCGTATCATGCAGTGCATAAAGACAGTCTCGTATACTGATACAGGGAATGCAGCTAAGCCATGTCATCAAGACACATTAGACTGAAGAGAGAGAGAGCAAATAGGAAGTAGTATAAAAGCAGAGTTTGTTTACATTTTGAGAGTATCGAAAAAGATCAAAGTTTGTTAGAGTTTTCTTCTTCCTTTTCTCTTTTCTCTGTGGTTACTATGATTTTCTTGGGAATTTTTTAGGAAAATCTCCTCATTGATGTTCTAGAGTTGTTTCTTCTTCTAAGCTCTTCACACTTTGAGAGATGGATTTGTGTTTTATGAACATGTATCCATTGTTTGTTCTTTGATTTGGTGATATACGGAAATACCGTATCATATATTTACTTGATCAATGGCTCTGCCCAAGGCCGGGTGAGACCACAGAGGGGGATTCGTCAAAGAGACCCTTTCACCCTCCATATCTTTATTTTGTGTAGTGAAGTTCTATCTGGTCTGTGTAGGAAGGCTCAAGAAGAAAGAAAACTGCAAGGGATCCGAGTGGCTACTAACAGCCCAAGAGTCAATCATCTCCTATTTGCGGACGACACCCTATTTTTCTGTAGAACCAACACAAAAAGTATTAACTCTCTGCTGACGATACTGAAACTCTATGAACAAGCTTCTCGACAGAGAATCAACTTAGAGAAATCAGGTATTACTTTCTCAAATCAAACACCGCTACTTCTAACAGAAAATATAAAGGCAGATTTGGGGTTTGAAAAAGGAGGGGCTGGGAAGTACCTCGGACTTCCTGAACATTTTGGACGGGCGAAGAGAGACCTATTCACCACCATAGTGGACAGAATCAAACATAGGGCGATAAGTTGGTCAAACAGACACCTTTTACAGGCGGGGAAACTTATCTTGCTCAAAAGTGTTTTATCTGCTATCCCAAATCATGCTATGCAATGCTTTAAGTTACCCCGATCTCTCTGTAAAAGAATCCAGTCTGCAATGACTCGCTTCTGGTGGGATGACAAACCGGGACACCAAAAAATGTCTTGGATCAGTTGGGACATGATGACTAAATCAAAGAGAGATAGAGATCTCGGGTTCAGAGACATAGAAAGCTTCAACGATGCTCTGTTAGCTAAGATAAGCTGGCATTTAATTAACATCCTTCATGCTTATTAGCTCGGGTGTTAGCTGGTAAATACTACCATAACCAACAGTTCCTAGGCAAAGACTTACCTAGAGAACATCTTGGCTGGGCTATAGGTTATGGGAAACAGATTCTCGCTTGGAAGGAGCTGTGGCTCTCCTCTAGCTCGTGGCAAGTCCCAGTTGGCCCAACCCCTTCACTGGCTTCTAATGTTAAAATTTCTGACCTATTTCACAACGAGGATCGAGAATGGGACCCAAGGAAAATTGAGCAGAACGTCCCCCTCCTTATGGATACCATCATGATGATCAAACCAAGCAAATGAAGTGGAAAGGACAAGAGAATCTGGCTCAACCATAGCTCAGAAATTTATATGTCTATATCGGGGTACTTTGCAGCTTTGGAGAGGAATCACCCATTAGCCTTAGCCCCTCCATCTTCTCACCAAGACTGGATAAAATAGGTTTGGAAGCTAGATAAGGCACCTAAACAAAAACTTTTATTATGGAGAATCAAACATGGTGTCCTACCTGTTGGAGAGGTTCTTGTTTCAAGACATATCCTAGAATCCTCCAAGTGCATACATTGCGATGGTAATGAATTTATCCTACATATTATATTCCAATGTCCTTTTGCACAAAAAGTCTGGGAAGTGGTACCTTTTCTAGGGGAGTTTGATTCTTGTTATGTGACTTCCTTTGATGAGGGATGGAAAAAGGCACTCAAGGCAAATTTTCTCCCACCGATAGGATTGTTCAATGTCCCCCTTGCTCCTTGGATAGTTTCAGTGATCTGGACAACCAGAAATTACAATATTTTCCAACAACGTGAATTTTCTGCTCAAGACACAATGACTAAGGCTATATGTGATGCAAAAGAGTGGAAAGAGGCTCAACTGAAAGTGATACCCAGGAAATCAACGAAACCCTAATCTCGGATTGAAGGAAATTTGATTTTGTGTGTAGGTATGATGCATCATGGAAAAAAGATATTACCGCACCGGGGCTGTCTTGGAGTTTCTCCAACAATCGAAATGAGAGAATCATCTCTCACAATGAATCAATGGCGTTTGTGATCTCGCCTCTTGTGGCGGAGGGGCTAGCAATACGCGCAGCTATGGAACATGCAATCACTTTGCAATTGGAAAGGGTGATCTTAGTTTCAGACTCACTCCAACTCATCTCTGCAATCGCGGGTGGTCCAAGCTTCTCAGATCTCCATGGGATCCTATCCGATATCCAGTTTTTATCTTCATCTTTTGTTTCTGTTGCCTTTAAATTCTGCCATCGTAATACTCTGATTTTTGAAGATGGTTTATCAAAACAGGCTCTGAATGGCTTTGTACCAAACTTGGTTTAAGATTTTGGGAAGTTTACTCAAATATTACATATTTTAGGACAATTAACGAGAAGTATACAAAATTTTTTTTATTACTGCCATTTTTAAATACCTAGCGTGCCCTTTTTTATGTTATGAGAAAAAACATATTTACAAGAATGCCATTACTTTTTTATGTCACGTAAGCAAAAATCCGGCGCCACGTAGGAATTCGTTTTCGTGTTTTTATTAAGTCAGCCGTAAAGCGCTACATACGTCGTTACGTCTGAGTTATTGTTGCATTGCGGCTGAATTAAACAACGTGGCTGACTTATAAGAAAATGTCTGACTTACGTACATAAGTCAGCCGTTAGTGATGACTGATTTACAGATTTTAGGCTGATTTATGGGATTACGACTGACTTACGAACACAAGTTACGGCTGACTTATACATTGGAGGGCTGATTTCTCAAAAATTCGGCTGAGTTATAGTTAAGATATGGCTGAGTTATGTTTCTTCGGCTGATTTAGTGATCATCGCCTAGTTGAGTTACTAAATTTTGGGCTGACTTATGAGAGGTTGTTACGGCTTAGTTATATTTAATCAGCCGTAATTGGCTGGATTAACAGTAAAGTCAGCTTAATTATGGCTTACTTATTAGCTAAAGATTAATTACTAGAATATCATTCATTTGATGGCTGATTTATTTAACGATAAGGATGATTTATGATTTTTTCGTAATTACGGCTGATTTATTAGCAAAAGATTAATTACAGAAATAGTATTCTCATTTCAGCTGACTTATGTTGTACATGAGGGATGATTTATTTGGGCTGAGTTATATATTCGTTTCGCGGCTGAGTAACCGATTTTCCCTGTCATCCGCCATGTCATCAACTTGGTTTGCCATGTCATCTCTAACGAACTTTACAATACAAGTTATTTTTTCTGTCTGTTCATCTTCTTCTTCATATTTTCTTTTTCAACTTGGTTTATCTATCTGTTTATTCATCTGTTCATCTTCTTATTCATCTTCTTTATGGATCCGGTAATAATTGTTTCCGGTAACTGGATTAAGAAAAACAGATATGTGTTCAACGCCGACAGTAGAGGTTGTAGAGTTCTGCTTTTAGATGAGAAAACAACACATGAAGAACTCGCAAAATTTGTACTTGATGATTACATATTGAATGAATTAAGGCATCAGATTCAGCTTAGCTACATGTTCTCGAAAAAAGATTTGAAAACCATGGCGCACGACACTCCACCAGTTTACGTCTCTAATACTCGACAATTGCAAGGTTTTCTAAGCCTACAGAAATCAAACAGCTACGTCTCTGTGTGGAGATTATGGAGAAGAAGGATGTCGAAATGAATCGGAATTACAGAGAAAAAGAGAAGACTAAAACTTTTTCAGTTTTAGCTTAGTAGTAGAAGTTTCAGAAGTTGAATCCAAAGACAAAAATTACAGTGGGGGTTACGATGGTTGCAGTTTGGAAGAAGAACGCGAGGACAATGAGAATGACTGCTATAGTAAAGTGGAAGGAGAAAAACACAAAGTAGGCGAAGAAGATGAAGTAGGCCAAGAAAACGAAGATGATGAATTTGAAAACCAATTTGATATGTTCGACGACTCGGACGGTGTGTCATCTGAAGATGATAACTTCAGCTTATACGGTGAGTCTCCAACACAAGACGAAGATTCACCTACAGTACCTCCCAAGAAGAGATCTCAGAACTTGTCGATGAGCGGATCAAAAGGTAATTTGGAGGTTTTAAGGTTGGAGATGTCGTCGCTAAACCTTGCGGTGGGGCAACAATACGAGAGTAAAGACAATTTGGAGAGACGACTGAAACTTCTTACAGTGAGGGATCGATTTGATTTTGATGTAGACATATCCACTCCGACATTATTCATTGTTAAGTGTTGGGTAGATGGATGTATCTGGAGAGTTCGTGCTTCTACACAAGGGCAATCCCCGACATTTTATGTTCGTATTTACGATTCGGCTCTTACATGTTTTGTAACTGAGCGTTCTAATCGATCTCGACAAGCAACACTAGATATTTTAGGAGAGTTGTACAAGGACTTTCTCGGCGACGTTGGCCCGTCCGTTCACCCTATGAGTGTCGGAATAGCTATTACTAAGCAGTTTGGTGTAAAGGTAATTACTTTGATGCGGCTGAGTATTTATAACTATAAGGCTGAGTAATATGAAACATTGGGGTTGACTTATTTATACAATGTGGCTGAGTTATTATAGATATGATACGGCTGAGTAATATGAAACGTTTTGGCTGGCTTATTTATATTTGTTGGCTGACTTATTTATACTTTTTGTCTGAGTTATTATAATGTTAGAGCTGACTTAGTTATGTCATGCAGCTGAGTTATTTGTATAATTTTTCATGTGGACAGATGGATTATTGGAAATCATATCGGACGCTAAAATTCGCAAGGAAAATCGATGAATGAACACCTGATAGTGGGTTTGAAAACTTACTTTCTTACTTATACATGATAAGAAGAGAAAATCCGGATACACTTACGGGTCTTCAAATCGACGAGTTTGGAAGATTCATGTATGTGTTTCTTGCGTTTGGTGCAAGCGTAAATGGGTTTTCTTTCATGCGCAAAGTTGTGGTTGTCGACGGTATGTTTCTTAATGGTAAATACAAAGGGACGCTTCTCACAGCACTAGCTCAGGATGGTAACTTTCATATTTTTCCAATAGCCTTCGCAGTGGTTGACACTGAAAATGATGATTCGTGGCATTGTTTTTTTATGCAACTAAAACTTTTGATTCCTGACGAGGAGGGTCTTGCGATAATATCGGATAGGCATAACTCGATAGGGAAAGCAATTTGAAATGTGTATCTGTTTGCTTCTCGGGGAATTTGCACATACCATTTATATAAGGACATTTTGGGACGGTACAAAGGAAAAGATGCATTTCGTCTGGTGAAGAAAGAGGCAAAATATTTTAGGTTGTCTGACTTCACAGCCATATTCGAGGAGATTGAAGCGATTAATCCTTAACTCCATGGCTACCTCGAAAGAGCTTATGTCCGTCTGTGGGCGCGTGTTCATTTCCCAAGAGAGAGGTACAATTTGATGACTACGAACATAGCGGAATCAATGAACAGAGCACTGTAAAATGCTAGAGGTCTTAACATTGTTCGGATATTAGAATCAATACGGGTTATGATGACCAGATGGTTTGCTGAACGGAGAGAGGATGCTATATCGCAGCCAACTAGGCTTACCCGTGGTGTGGAGAAACTACTACATGTAAGTTATCGTTTCTCGTTTTGGCTGATTTTGTAGTTTCTCGTTACGTCTGACTTATCATTTCTTACGACTGAGTTTTTGAATTCAAAAGTCAGCGCCTTTATAGTTTTAAAGTCAGTCTTCACAGTTTTTATTCTGTTTTTTAATAGGGTCGTGTAACTGCCGCCAGATTGTTGACGGTACAAAAGATTGATGATTATCACACTGAAGTTACATATGGATCTTCTGGCGAGTCTTTACATGTTGTTAATTTGATAGAGAGAAAGTGCACATGCCGGCGTTTCGAACGCGAGAAATTATCATGTGTACACGCAATCACAACTGCGGAGTACATGAATGTTTGTCGTATATCCCTTTGCAGTCTTTACTATAACCGCGCTTATTTGGTGAGCGCATACGCTGAGTCGGTCATGCCGGTTGACTCAGCGCAACCGGTTCCAGAAATTGTGGCTAACCAACCGTGCTTGCCCCCATTTATTCGTCAACAACCAAGAAGACCTAAGAAAAATAGGATGAAATCTGCTTTAGAAGTTGCACTTGCAAACAAACGTCCTAGGAAAGAACACACATGTTCTCTATGTAGACAAAGTGGACATAATGCGAAAACTTTTCCGACGTAAAAGTGTAGAGTTTTGCATGTTTTTGTAGTATGGCTGGGTTTTGGATTTTAGTTTTTTTTTTGTATTACGGCTGAAATTTTCATTTTCATGGTTTTGTATAACAACTGGGTTTTGGATTTTTATTTTTTTGTATTACGGCTGGGTTTTTCATTTTCATGGTTTTTTATAACGGCTGGATTTTAGATTTTTATTTTTTTGTATTACGGCTAAGTTATCGTTTTTTGTCTCGATATTATAAAGGTCTCGGTATTATAAATGTCAGGAAATAAAGTACTCTTTATGGCTAAGTTACGTTATAACGATGGCTAAATTATTGGTTGAAATACATTACAGGTGAGTTTAGGTTTCAGGGTTTTTGTATTACGGTTGAGTTATGTAAACAATTCCCGCTCAAAACATGAAACGTCGCCATAAAACGTCGCGATAACAAAAACGTTCGATTGTCAATAAATATAAATAAATAAGGTGTCATCTCGAACAATATCACTTTAAACTCTGTATTTTTAAATTTTACTCTCTATCTCGAAATCAGTTTTACCTCTTTGAGAGAAAATGTAAACGTTCCCTATTCTTGAAATGCCTGAAGAAATTCAGGTGTTAGTGGTTGAACGTGTTGCATGTAACTCTATAAAAGTTTTTTTTTGTCTGAAAGAATCGAGCAAGTCGATGAAGGCATTAGGAGATCGGCGTAGGGTATACTATTTTTATGATGTGTTATCCGTTCCCTGGGGTCTCAAGATGCCTACTGAGTTTTTGAGATCATGCTACTCTGAGGGAAATCCAAGCACACTTTATCTAAAAGGTGTACAGTTTTTCTACACAATGAACCATGAAGAAGATGGACTTGCTTTCATGAAGCTTGCAGTGGATGCATGATATGAGCGTGTTGTGTATACACACGCTATGACTCGGAAAATCTTTTGGGATATGGAAAGTATTGTGCTGGTTTATCAAGGGAATCATTCGAGAGGATCGGGAAACTAGTGTGATTTGTGAAATGGGGATGGGGTTTGTGGCATGGTGACCGGTTCTGTGCACATAGGGACCAGTTCATTGCAGCTTTTCTTCCGTCATTCAACATTTGCCAATGTTCTCCTCTTTTGAAGCAACAATGTTACTGCTTGTGGCACATTGATATCAGTAAGGATGACAACATGTGTGACCGCTTTTTCTGGATCAAAGAGGTGAGACTGTTCTTCCGTGACTTTGAACCGATGAGCGTGATTAGGGACACAAGGAAGTGGTGAAGATGTTATTTTAATATTCTTTTGCTATGCCATAATGTATGTATTAGAACATATTAATGTACAAAAACAATGATCCTTTATTTACAGCTAATGAACGTTTCTCTTTACGGCTGAGTTTTGTTTCTCGTTATGGCTGAGTTATCATTTCTTTACGGCTGAGTTTTGTTTCTCATTACGGCTGAGTTATCGTTTCTCATTAAGGATGAGTTTTTGTTTTTCATTACGGCTGTGTTTAGGTTCACTTGCGGCTGAGTTTAGAGTTTAATAACGGCTGAGTTATCGTTTCTCAAGTTATTTTTTCTCGTTACGGCTGTGTTTAGGTTCATTTACGGCTGAGTTTAGAGTTTAATAACGACTGAATTATTGTTTATTAACGGATGCGATTTTATTACAAAACATGACTATACAAAGAAGTAGTAGTAGCAAAGTATCGCCATTCCAACCCCATAAACAACCACATTCCTCAAACACCGACCCTGATTAACCACCTACGCAAAACGAAAAAACCAGAATGGTAAAAGGAGATATTAAATCCATCTTCATCATCATCTTTCTTCTTCACTCAGGGTTTAGTTTAGAGGTACTTGAAAAGGATACCACCATGAGTGGCAAAGAATGGAGCAAAGACAAGAGACTCGACAGCAATGAGCTTGATCAGGATGTTCAACGAAGGTCCTGAAGTATCTTTCAATGGCCCCCCAATGGTGTCGCCAATCACAGCTGCCTTGTGTGTCTCTGAACCCTTTGTTCCAAGACTCTTTGTGTGCTCTGATGCACCTGCCTGAAAACCAACTCTCAATGCTTAAACAACTTGATTTCATTTCGTTTCATTTAAGCTAGTAGAAAAATCAATTATGTACCTCAGTGTATTTCTTGGCGTTGTCCCAGGCACCACCAGTGTTAGATGCAAAAATAGCAATTTGTTTACATGAAACAAGAACGTGGATGATCATATGTTTTAAGATTATCTACTTGATCATAAGAGAACAGAGAAAAGACTATACCTTCCATGTTCATAACAAGGCAACCAGGAAGAATCATTTCCTTGATGGAAGTATCAGTGGAGATCTTGACGCATGTGGCGTAGTCGGGTTTAACGGTACCTTCCATGAGTCCAGGGATGGTGTTGAACTGCCTGCGAACTTCGTCAACCATCTTAAGAGCTGCACTTCCCACACTTTTCATTGTCATGGCTGAGAACCAATCAGCAGAGCAATTAAAACAAGCTAAATTTATTCAAAAAAAAAAAACAAGCTAAAAGCTATAGAAAGTGGTTTAGACTGCAACATACCTTTCCAACAGCAGCAGTGGTGTTTCCAGCTTCATCAAGAACATCGGTTCTTTCACGGATACGGTGGCTCATTCCAGCCATTTCAGCAATACCACCAGCATTATCACTGATGGGACCGTAAGCATCAATTGCCAACCCTGTGGCGATGGTACTGAGCATCCCTAGAGCAGCAACAGCAACACCATACATAGCAGCAAAGCTGAAGCTAACTATCAAATAAAGAGAAACAACTCACTTACCAGAAGAAACGAAGGATGGAACCTGGATTTTGATGGAGAGAATCAATTTTTGACTCTATGGTTTCAGAAAGGTTTTGGTCACAATTAGAGACAGAGATAGAGTTGAGACACGAGAATTGAGATGGATAAATAGATAGAAGTTTGATTTATATGAAGGAAGACTAGGAACAAGCGATTAATTTTCTAGGGTTTGGGTTCACCGTCGCAAGAAAGAGAGAAGTGAGAGAGATTGGGTTGAAGATGAAAAAACTCCCTCGTTTAAGTTATTGTTTAGGTTAGGATCTGAATTATATCGGAGAGATTGGCGGATCGGAACTTTAGGTTGGGTTTTAGTAAATATTCTAGTTTACTAAGGGGCAATTCGTCTTTATCTGCATTATCCATTTAAAAAAAAATATTATATTAAAGGGCATCTGAGAATTTTTGAAGAGCACTGAGGGTATATGGAGTTAGTCTCTAGAAAAGGACAATAGGGTTTCTATTTATGAGAAACAGTGAAGAAAGAGTTAAATTGGAATTCAGGGAGGGTCAGTCGGTAGGGGCGGTCCTCGGGTCGGGTTTGAGTTGGGTCTTTTTGGGTTTGTTTTTTTAGATATTAGAGTTTAAGATCTAATAAGATAATTTGAAATTTTTGGTTTGGAGTCGATTCGGGTTTTGTCAGGTTCGGGTCGGATCTTAAATAGTTGGACCTAATAGGGTAATTAAAAAATTTCAGTTCGGGTTTAGGTCAGTTTTGGGTCGAGTTCGATTCGGGTCCAGCCCAAAAAACATCCAAAAACATAAAAAAATATATGAAAATATGAAAATAGTTAAATATTTAAATATTCAAAAAGATCTAAATTTTATCCAAAATATGAATAGAAAACATAAAAAAATATCCGAAAATACAAATATGAAAGTTAAAAATATGAACAAAAAGTATATTAAAACACCCATATATACCATATATACTAAAAATTTCAGGTATTTCGGGTATCCGTCGAATTTCGGGTTAGGGTCGGGTTGGGTCCAAGACCCGCGGATCCTCCCCAACAAGATCCAATAGGATAAATGATCGGTTCGGATCCTACCTGAATCCAGATTTTTCAGGTCGGTTCCGGGTCGGATCTTCGGGTCTAGATAAAATGCCCAGACCTACGAGGATGTATAAAGCCTGGTGAAAAATTAACTTAAAATATTTTGATTAAAATCTGAGATATTTTATGTTTACGATAGCGTTTACTTTTGTATCTGCAATGGTAAAGCGTTCAAATTAATATGATTATTTTTTTTTTCCCACGATAACAAATGTATCGTTTTAAATTAACAAACGCTATAAAAATACAAGTATTAAAATACAATAACATATAAAAATAATTAACGCTATAATATACTGTTAATAATACCAACATTTCTTGTAGTGTTTTCTTGAACCTTGTAAAGAGTCTGTGTAAACCTTTGTTCATTGTGTTTTAAATCTTTTTTCAATCTAGATTTTATACCTTTGAACTATGAATTATTGTTTTATGAACGGTAGTTTGATTCATAGCGAGAAACATTGTTTATCTCTATCATATTTCCAGCAGGATCACTATGCTCTTTTTGTTGGTTCCAATGTTATTACATGATGATGACCCCAAAAAAGAAAAAAATCCTAGTGCCCATTAAAATACATGTGTTTTCAATACCTTAGTCGAACTTTCATCCTAACGTCCGCGGAACCCAGAATTGACATTGAGTTAATTATTCTTGGTTTAACACAAAACTATTCGACTAATAATCAACGGTTGGCGATTACGGTCCAAAAAGGGTACAAGGAATTAAAAAAAAAAACACGTTTTGTCTGAAAATTAAATGTTTAATTTATTCCGTCAAGCAAATGCTTTTTCCTACTTTTTAAAAATCTTCATACATACATGCATACGTATTAAACAAAACACCAACCAGCTTATAAATACAATTAACCTAAAGAAAACGTGAAGAAGATCCTCTCTCCATTAAATCTTTCTTCTCTTCATTTGCCTCAAAAACCTAAAGAATAATTGTATATTAAGTACCAGAACGTATAAAGCAATCTTCAAGCACTTAAAAACATGTCCGATCACCAGAAAATTCATCCCGTGAGCGACCCGGAAGCTCCACCCCCGGCTCATCCAACGGCTCCTCTAGTCCCACGTGGCTCCTCAAGATCAGAACACGGTGACCCAACCAAAGAATCTGTGACGCAACCACCACCACAGTTGGATTCTCCTCAAAGGAAGAAGAGAGGAAGGAGAAGCTGTTGGTGTAGGTGTGTGTGTTACACGCTCCTTGTTATTTTCCTCCTTATTGTCATCGTAGGAGCGGCCGTTGGTATACTCTACCTTATCTTTAGACCGAAGTTACCGGATTACAATATCGACCGGTTACAGCTCACCCGGATTACGCTTAACCAAGATTCCAGTTTGTCCACTTCGTTTAACGTCACCATTACCGCCAAGAATCCCAACGAGAAAATTGGAATCTACTATGAAGACGGAAGCAAAATTAGCGTCTTGTACATGCAAACCAAACTTAGCAATGGTACGTCGAAAATATCTTTTTAACTTTGATATTTTCTTTGTTTGGTTTAAATAGATTTTTTTTAAAAAATTGATTTATAAGAAAACCAAAAAACATATTGGGCAAAAAGAAAGAGGAAAACTAAAACATGATATCATATGATGCATGTTGTGGCACTAACCGGGTTTTATAATATTTATAGGGTCGTTGCCGAAATTCTACCAAGGACATGAGAATACGACTATTATATTCGTAGAAATGACTGGTTATACTCAGAATGCAACCAGTTTAATGGCGACACTGCAAGAACAACAACAGTTAAACGGAAGTATACCGTTACGAATTAGAGTTACACAACCAGTTCGGATCAAACTCGGGAAATTAAAGCTGATGGAAATAAAATTCTTGGTGAGGTGTGGTGTATCCGTTAATAGCTTGGCTGGTAACAGTGTGATTAGAGTTAGAAGTAGTAACTGCAAATTCAGGTTTAGACTATAATTTCATTTTTTCTAAGCCCAAAATTATTTAATATTACTATTTTTGTTCAGAATCTGCATAACAATATGGAGGGGTTGAGTTTCGTAGTACCTCCCCCCCCCCCACCCACACACAACGCACACGATCATCACATTTGTTTCATACGTTGTCACCTTGTAATTAAATTATACACACTTTTGGTTGTTGTTGTTTATTATTGGTTGGGTTTTTGTTTCATTAAAAATAGAAAATGATTTGGAGACTCAAAAACGGAATTTTCTTTCTCATTGACCGAAAAGATAAGGCTGATAAATATTGTTTAACTATCTAGACCAATGTTTCGAGAATCACTGAATTTTAATTACTTACTAAATATTTTCAAGGACAGGAAAATATCGATTTACATTTCAACCCATGAAAAAAAATTGTTAAAGTAAAAGTTGAGTTCTTGTGGAAGACAAAGTTGAGTTCTTTCAAAAGTGTGGATTAACTGAATATGCTTTCGTATTGATCTTTAACGTGTACATAAAGTATATATACATTGTTATATTGCCTTACAACCGTCATACCTAACGGGCCAAATATACATTATATAAGCTAGCCTAATAATCATATAGTCTAGCCCAATGCTCCCTCTCAAGTTGGAGCATAGAGATTCAAGATGCTCAACTTGGACACTAAACTCTCAAACTGTTGGCGACCAAGGGCCTTGGTTAGCAAATCGGCTAGTTGATCGTTTGTACGAACATGGATAGTTGAAATAGTGCCATCTAAAACTGCATCGCGGACCGCACAACAATCAGATTCAACATGTTTCGTACGTTCATGGAAAACGGGATTTGCAGCTATGTATATAGCGGTCTGACTGTTGCAAAACAACCGTACCGACTCATGCTGTGGAAGACCAAGTTCTTTAAGTAGTTGACAGAACCAGAGGATCTCATCTAGGGCATTTCGCATTGAGCGATATTCCGCTTCAGCTGAAGAACACGCAACTGTGTCTTGTTTCTTTGTTTTCCAAGAGACAGGAGAACCCCCAAGAAGCATGACATAAGCGCTTAAAGATCGTCTCGATACTGGACAGCTATTCCAATCAGAGTCACAATAAGTCATCAAAATCAAGTCTGTATCCGCGCGATAGATAATACCTTGACCAGCAGTTAGCTTAAGAAAACGAACAATTCGTAAAGCTGCTTCCCAGTGTGCCTCTTGAGGTGCATGCATAAACTGAGAGAGGGTGTGAACCGAGTACGTAAGGTCTAGTCGTGTGATGAGAAGATATATAAGGCGGCCAACCAGGGATAGCGAGCTGGATTTGTGAGGAAAGGACTTTTATCTCGACCAAGCTCATGGCGTTGTTCCATTGGAAAAGTAACCGGCTTGGACCCGAGCATTCCGGTTTCCTTGATAATCTCAAGAGCATATTTCCGTTGTGATAAGAAAATCCCTTCGTCGTTGCGAGAAACCTCAAGGCCAAGAAAATATTTAAGCTTTCCCAAGTCTTTCATGTGAAAACAAGTGCCGAGATAACCTTTAAAAACAGAGAGTGCCTCATTATTGTTGCCACAAATCAGCAAATCGTCAACATACACGAGAACTCTCATCTCAATCGTCTTTGTTGTGTAAATGAAAAGTGAATAATCTGAATATGACTGAACAAAACCGTACTCCTTGAGAGATGTAGATAGCTTAGCAAACCAGCATCTCGGAGCTTGCTTAAGACCATATAAAGATTTATGAAGCCGACACACCTTTGTTGGATCTGAATGTCGGAATCCTAAAGGAAGTTTCATGTAGACTTCTTCCTCAAGATCACCGTGTAAGAAGGCATTATGAACATCCATTTGGTAAACCTCCCACTTATTGACTGCAATGATTTTGAGCAGGGTACGCACCGTATTCATCTTAGAAACAGGAGCAAAGGTCTCATCATAGTCTTCTCCTTCAACTTGATGATTTCCGAGAACTACCAAACGAGACTTATGTCGTAGAATGGTACCATCAGCATTGTATTTTATTTTGTAAACCCACTGATTGCCAAGTGCTTCTTTTCCTTCAGGTAAGTCAACAATGCTGAAAGTATTGTTGCGTTCGAACGCGTCAATTTCATCAACCATTGAATCTCGCCATGCTTTATCTCTCATAGCTTCCTTGTAACTTTTAGGTTCAACCCTGCTAATATTGCTGCCAGAAAAGCTTGATGGCCTTTAGAGAAGGTGGCGTGAGATATGTAATGTTCAAGAAGATATGGAGTGTTACCTGGCACCGTCGAAGACTCTGATTCTGGCTCGAGAAGAACGGGAAGTGTATTATCAGTGCAGCGGACATTGTAAAGTAAGTAATCGTCCAGTTGTTTTGGTGGTTGTTTAGATCGATGACCTCGTCCCAAAGGGATAATGTCTGAGATAGAATCAGCTGTCGGAGCAGATTCTGGTATATGTGCAGGAGTAGATATCGCGCCAGCTTCGACTGCGGGAGTAGAATCAGCTGTGACAACCGGTGTCTCTAATGCAGGGACAGGCGGTGGAGCAGTGTTTTCAGTCTCAGTAACCGGATCATGAGAGGAATCAGCCGGTTCCTCTGGACTCCCCCTGTTGTCAAAATTCGGTGGAATAAGCCAGTCATCATCAACCAAGTTCTGATGAACTGCTGGAGCAACAGGAGCCAACATACTCTGAAACGGAAAAATATTTTCTCTAAACACCACATCGCGCGAAACCAGAAATTCTTCAGTGTCTAAATCGAAGAATTTCCATCCTTTCTTCCCAAAAGAATAGCCCATAAACACACAATCACGACTCCTTGGACCAAACTTGTCCTTGTCGCGAGAACGAAGATGCGTATAACATGCTGAACCAAACACTCTCAAGTGATCATAGCTGGGTTTCTTACCAAAGAGAATCTCGTGTGGAGTACGTCCATCGAGGACTTTCGTTGGAGTAAGGTTAATGACATGAGCCGCAGTGAGAATAGCCTCACCCCAAAATCTGGTAGGTAAACTTGCTTGGAAGAGAAGGGAACGCGCAACGTTAAGAATATGTTTGTGCTTCCGTTCCACTCGACCATTTTGTTGTGGCGTTCCCACACAAGACGTTTGATGGATGATGACTTGCTGTTTAAAAAACGAGCTTAGACAAGTAAACTCAGTGCCATTGTCACTTCTCACCATTTTTACGCTCAAACCAAACTGTTTTTCAGCGTAGGCACAAAATTTTTGCAGGACTTGTCGAACTTCCGACTTTTCTAAGAGTAGATGAAGCCATACTGATCTGGAGAAGTCATCCACAATGGTTAAGAAATACACAGCACCACACGATGATGGCATTCTATATGGTCCCCAAACGTCAACATGAATCAAATCAAAACATGCTTGTGTTTTATTAGAACTGTCAAAAAAAACTTCTCTTGTTTGTTTAGCCCGAAAACATACGTCACAAGGACTCGGGCTAGACGAGTTTGATGAATTATAAAAAGGTAAAGCCGAAAACACTAAAAATGCTGGATGTCCCAACCGTTGATGCCACAAAGCTTGATCAGTAACTGTCCCAACTCTGTTTGCTCGAACTGATGCTACATCTGTTAGATAATACACTCCATCCCGTTCTTCACCGGCTCCAATCAGGGTCCTCGTGAAACGGTCATGAACAATACACAGAGTATCAGTAAACAAAGCATAACAATTCTTCAATTGCTTTAGAAGTTTAGAGACAGATATCAAGGAACAATTGAGATCCGGGATATAAAGAACATTGTGAAGAGAGATCGTCTTTGTAATAGGTAACACGCCCATGCTAGATGAAACTGTTTTGCTTCCATCCGCAAAACCCACCAAGCACGGGGAAGTGTCTATCACATCGACGAGCAATGAAAGATCCCCAGTCATGTGATGGGAATCTCCTATGTCGATAATAATGTCACCAGCAAACTTACCAGAAAGCTTGTCCTTTGTAGCATACTTTGTTTTCTCCTGAGCCATCATGCTGATTGCTTTCCATTGTTCAGCAGTAAATTCCGGAAAGACAGAGGAATGAGGAGAAGTTGCAGTAGCTGTGGTGACTATAGCTCGGTCTCTAACTGTCGTCGAACTCGAGCCACCACCGCGATTGTTTCCTCTCCTTCCAGAACGAGCATTCCTTTCAGTTACCCAATCAGGATAGCCGATAAGCTTCCAACAGAATGCTTTTTCATGTCCAGCACGACCACAATTGCTGCATATAAGACGATCTCTGTTTCGGGTTCCTGTAGAATCACCACGAGAATCAGAACTCGAGTCGCCTCCAAGCTCTCGTCGAATAGAAAGATCAGACTGGGAGTCTCGCCGTGTTGCAAAACCAATTGCGTCAGAGACTTCACGTGTTTTTGATGTGATCAGCCTCTGTTCTTCACGAATAACACGTGAGTACACATGCTCCAGCTCAGGACAAGGGTCAGAGTCAATAACCGACTGAATCACAGTCGCAAAGCGAGACTCATTAAGATCCATGACGAACTGATCTACTTTATCCTCCTCTTTATCTTTCGCGAAAGTGGCTGCTGCACCGCATGTACACGAAGGAACAGGCTTATAGGAGTAAAGCTCATCCGACATAGCTGCCATCTTTCCTTAATAATCGATAACAGAATCTCCACCTTGTCGACACGCCGCGAGTTGTGCTCTTAGATGATGAACACGAACCCTATTGCCAACTGAAAATCTTTTCTCAATTTTTCCCACAAGTTGTGGGCATTAGTGATAAAAGAAACAGTAGATCGAACACGTGGTGTGATCGACGTTCTGAGCCAGCCCACAACCATAGAGTTTACGGACATCCATGACTCCAAATCAGCTCCTGCTGTATCGGGTTTGGCTAACGTGCCATCTACAAACCCTATCTTCTTCTTAGCACGAAGTGCATTCAACATCTCTGAGGACCACTCATTGTAGTTTTCTCTGGTTAATAACACTGAAGTAATCATTGCTCCCGGATTATCAGACGAAAACAATGAATACGCCGTCATGGCAGTAGAATCACCACTGCGGTTTGTATTAGCAGCCTCGATACTCATAGTGTTTGAGACCTAAGGACTGTATAAAGAAAGCAAGCTCGAGCAGAAAAGAAGCTCTGACTTGAAGAGAAAGAAAAAGAATGAAAGAAAATGGAGAAGAAAGCAAAAAAATTAGGGTTTCAGGAATTTAGCTCTGACACCATGTGAATTAACTGAATATGCTTTCGTATTGATCTTTAACGTGTACATAAAGTATATATACATTGTCATATAGCCTTACAACCGTCATACCTAACGGGCCAAATATACATTATATAAGCTAGCCTAATAATCATATAGTCTAGCCCGATAGAAAGTTTCAAGAACCATTTTAATTCTAGTTTTCCTCTTGGTGACTACTTTCTGAACCATCGTGTTATTATTGTTCTGCGGATCTCCCCCCCCAAACGATCGATGATGATTGATTTCTTAAATTTTCCTTCACATAATTTATTTTCTTGTGTTTTTCTTTTGTCAATATGACACTAACTAGGCAGAAAAAAGTAAACCGGATGAACTGAATTAACATAAGTCATAGTTGAAAAGTAGACTTTGAACATCACGTGCAAGTTTGTCTATCATTTAGTTTTGTGTCTTTGGTAAATGTTGAATCGTAAAGATGAAGAAAAATTTCTTACATCTTCAATGTGTGTAATGAAACCTAGGCGGTCTTTTAGTCTACACACTATCTTCACCAATTAGGAGAAGTCTTTTGCATACACCACTTAAGTGATTTAAAGGGTTTTCGTGCATGCATTCTATTGCCCATATCAACACCTTGCATAATGTATGTAGCGGTGATAGACTTCTTTGAATATTCATGGTCCTCATAACTTAATTTCCTATATCTGCATTGCTGCAAAACTATCCTAAACCTAAAATTTAGTCTTGTTCTTTCGAGGCTCCATCAACAAAACACCATCTTATACTACCAGAGGGTTGCCCTATTTGTAGTAAACAGTTTTCCCCAGATTATCTAACTCAGTAATTTGCACATCTGCCCAATTGGTACCCTATACTTCTGCCAATCCCCATATGTATTTGGGTTTCCATTTTTGTTTTTTAAAATCTTATGTTTGATTTTTTCAAATGTACCACATAATCCATGAAAAATAGCCAACATCATGAATTTTTGAAAGTCTCCAAAGTAAATAATCTATGTTCAAGACCATTGGAAAAACTTCATAATTAGACAGAAACTTTGATAGCCTATGTTTGAAGTGTAGGTGGACATTCAAATAGTACATGTTTTATTGATTTTTTCTTTGCTCCACTTATACAACATTGACTATCACACTGTATACCACATGACCTTCATTTTTTTTTGTAGCTGGTAAACTTCCTGAAATTACTTGCCAAATAAAGCGTTTCAATTCTTGGGAGAATTCCAGCTTCCACGAATACGCTAAAAGTGGTTTTGTATCTGGTCCGTAAAAGCGCAACCGTAAACCCTTGGCCTGGTGAAGTTTCTCCGTTCTGTAAACTGATATCACGGTATACTTATCAGGTACTGTAAAGTGCCATCCATATGTATCCAATTTTGAATAGTGACTCACTGCCATACTTTTTATAAGTTACACATCATCCAAGTGTATGTATGCCTTTATCAAGTCCATATTCTAAGAATAATTCCCTGGATTAATCATATGCTCTACTTTAAGAGATTGATTCAAAAACTAGTTTTGTAGTTTTTGATAGTGCTCATGATCACACGAGGAGTAGGAACCTATGAATCATCCCATGCGGAAATAGATTGTCCTAAAACTACTTGTGGAACCGAAATTCATACCATCGATTTCAGTGAATGGAGGAAAGCAAAGAAAACCTACTTTCCTTGAGGTTTTGGATTCTCTGCGAGAATCAACGACAAGTGACCAAATAAATGCAGAAAATACACAAAGATAACAAAACGAATCTAGAAAAAGTAGATCTTATTTTGAATCCGCGTAAGAGCGTCGCGATTGTTAAAAAAAAATATAAATGCTTCGGCTGCAAGAGCTGTCAGTGAGTTATCTAGTTCAAGCCACCTAAAACCTTAAACCTAATTGAGTCACAGCTCGAAAACGAAACACGAAAAGGTTTTGTTGATTTCGGATTGGACCTTATGAAAGGCTGCCTACGTACCCCTTTCGAGGATCAAACCGAACGTAGTTCAGTTATAGAGTTTGAACAAGAGATCAAGCTACCTGTGCGAGTTCGTCTAGTATGAGTGCAAGTCATAGTAATCGAACTTATTGAGGATAAAGCCTAGGGTTTCTCAGTGCAGAGAGTTCGAAGAGTCTAAAGAGAATCATCCTTGTGCTCCTTGCCTTGGCTCTCCTTATATATGCTTACAAGGTTGGTTTCATTTTTACCGTTCTGCCCTGATCCGAGTGTATCCATTCACAGAAGGTCTCCTTATCTTTCTCGATTTCCATGGTTATCTAGAAACTTGACATTTATCCTCTTTTCCATTTATCCCTTCGAAAACTAAGTAAACCGTCATAACGGATGGGCTCCTTCTCATCCAGAGTTTGTAAGCAGGCCTTTGTCATGTTTGGACCCTCTGGAGCCATTTTCTGACTTAGAAGTTTTTACGATTTCTTTCAGAGAAATCGCCTTCTGCAAGATTCTAGTCTTTGTAATGTTCATTTTCTTAAGACAACGAAAAATAACTGTATAGTCATGATGATGATGGTGTCAAGTTAACTAGTGTCATTCTTATATGATTGATTCTCAAATTTTTGCGAAAGATGAGTCTTGCGGTTTTTATTGTAAAAATCCAACGGCAAGTCCAATCGAGATGAAACAAGGATTCATTTGATCAGGACTTCGAGAGTTAATGCATGTCATGTCCTGTTATGGGGGAAAGATTGAGTCATAGATTGTCCCAGCCCTAGGGCGGGATGCACTGATCTGTTGATCATCCCTGACCTAGGGAGGGGTGGTTTGATGAAGAGACATCCCCGCCCAAGGGCAGGGTGGTTTGATGAAGAGAAGTCCCCGCCCTAGGGCGCGGTGGTTTGGACCTAGGGCGCGGTGGTTTGGACCTAGGGCGGGGTTGTTGGTTCATGCATTGTCTCCGCTCTTGGGCGGGGTGTCTGGTCCATGGGACGTTCCCGCCCTAGGGCGGGGTGGTTTGGCTCTGGAGTTATTTGTGGATCGTCCTGTTTGATCGTGGAATGTTGTTCCTAAGCTTGTTTCTAAGACCTTTTCGAAGTTGTCTTGCAAAAATTTCCGAAAGAACTGGATGGCAATGTCGAACGTTGAGTTTGAGAGTGCATTTTTGGTCCCAACAACCTCGGGAGCCGTTGGTTTAAAGATTGAATGATCTTTCGTCGAGTCTTTGTTCCTCGGTAGTTTTTTAATTATTTTTTAATTATACGAGTTTTTAGTTCTTTCGATTTATGTTTTTCTTGAAAGAGAGTACTTCTTCGGGAGTTTTAGTCGTTGATTTTGCTATGACCGATTTTGACCCCAACAGTTAGCCCTCCAGCTCGTAAGATTTTATGTGTAACTTCTTATGAGGTAGTGATATACTTGTTAGGTGGAATCAATGGCTAAAAGGCCCAATGGCAAAGCCAGTTATTTTTGGTAGTTAAAATGGTTCATTCTCTCTTCGTTCCTCATAAGGATGGAGCATGATAAGATTGGGGCTGCGTCTTATGAAGGATGCCTACGTACCCTTGTTCAAGGGATCAAGCCTTTCGTAGTCCGTATTGGAGTTAAGCGGTGCTTGCGTATTTTTATTGAGAGGAAGAATATGAGTTGTAATCTCATCATGTGACTCTCAATGGATCGTTATGCCTGTCGTTTGTTTTAGATGAGGGTTCTTGAAAGTTTCCGCAGAGTCTCATAAACGTGCAGGTGTAAGCGAAGAGACATATTTTAGGAATCTCGTATCATTTTGGTATTATGCCTTTGAGATGTTAGGGACCAGCGCAGTGGGTTTAGAGCACTACCTAGGCTTACTTCTGTTTTAGGATGTGCGATGACTATTTCGGCTTACGTATTTTGTTTGCGGTTTTACCTGATTCCATTTTGATATTGATATCTGCGATAAGTTCTCGGCTTATATGACTTGCATCAATCGGAAACCGAGCATCTCTCCGAAGATAATTTCTAAGTCTGGAAGTGTTGACAAAAAGTTTGGGTTTCTTTTATAGCGCTATTATCATGTGTTGGATGTACGAGAGCTATCTCTATGGGATGAATGGCTTAGTCTGTTTAGGACGTATTAGAGTTTGTTGTGATCAGCAACAAACATGATGCTAGGCGCTACCGTTTTTGAGAATTGTCGAGAAAGGAGTTAGTGTGTATGACTGTTGATCTTCTGAGATGGTGTTTTTATCGAGGAATTTTTTTTGTCGAAAAAGGGTTCTTCATGCTTCTGCGACATCTTGCGTTCCTGGGAAGAAGCGTCTTCTTTCACTGTGCTTTGTGAAGAGTCGGCCCGCCGAGATTTATTTTGTGTCTTTGTAAGGATGTTTCGTATTGCTCCAGGAGCTTTGTTACGAGTTTTTCCTTAGATACCGCGTTTTATGGGTAAAACGTTATGGGTTTAAAGGGAATTGTGTAACATATAGAACTTGGTCGATTTTTGACAAGTTGAAATTTTTTGTTACCCGTTTGGTTGTTAGGATTGAGTCTTGTCATAAAGACTTTATTGTATGATTTCCATTTTTGGGTTATACAATATTTATTTGCATAATCTTCACTTAGCATTTAGACGAATCACAGAATGTCGTTTTGCCATTTAAGTGATTGAATGGAGTGATGACACTTTCGTGTTTAACATCAAGGTCGTGTTAGCTTACGATAGTCCTTAAAGGGGATGCCGAATTCTGGTTCGAGCTTTACAGGAAGGCGTAGTCGGCCGAGGGCCAAGGGGCGTTCGTCGAGATTGATTGGCCAAGCATGTCGGTGTTTTCAATGTTAAGGTTGCCGATGGTGGTCGAAAACAATCTTCCACTTTAGGTTTCAGTTATACGATGAATGTTTCGTATAATGCTTCCTTTAGTATGAAAATTATTTTATTTTTACCCAAGGAAGACGAAGCCTAGGAGGCTTGATACATGACCCATGCGGAGTCAGTTGTGGGATGATTGCCTGCTCGGACGTAAGTGAGGGCAGTGAATGGCGAAAGCCAGTGAGCCGCATGGCAAAAGGAGAATCTGTTAGATCGCAGTTTGACGAGATAAAGTCTTATCGTCGAGAGACAAATTTTTCAGCTTCGATTTGATTTATCTAAGAGTCGTCTAAGCACTTCTTTGTAAAACCTGGTTAAGAAAGTTTCTTTGTATGTCTCGATCATATTATACAAAGGATATCTCATGTAAGTTTTACGAGAAGGCTTATTACATAAGTAAATGTAGAGTGTTCCTTGCAGGTTACTCACGACGTTTGCGAGTGTGGATCAGGTTCTCCTTATTTTAGTTTCCTTATTGCAAAGTCGTTTTTGCATCATACCGACCTTGTTTCCCGTACACTGTTTTGTATAAAATACTTTAATTATACGGAAGTAATGGGTGATCGGTTTTATAAAGATAGTAAATTGGCGTTATATGTGGAGATGTCAAAGTAGCGTTGTTTCTGAAGATTATTCAAGAAACGTTCTCGCTTTGATTTCAATCCTTTGGTGAAAGTTGCTTGGTGTCACTCAGGAAGTTTTACCAAAGGTTATTTCGTTACGATCTAGTCGCGAAACGTTTTAGTAGGTATCTTGGTCAACAGTGGTAGATCTAGTGAACGAGCGGAGAGGACGCGTTCCCTTTGTCATGCTCGCTGCTACTTGTGTTCTTGATTTTGCTTTTTTGCAAATGTTTTTGGGTGATCCTCTTGGTTCAAAGGAAACTGGAAGCTATGCTTTGATGTTTGAAGATTTCTCGTATAATTTTCGTCTGTTTAGGTATGCCGCTGGCGTTTAGACAAATTTTAGATTGTCATGTGCCTTTTAGACGATTTCGGTGCATCATTTTATTGCCTAATGTCGCAAGAGTTTGCTTTGTCGAAAGCGTTTTCTTGATGCTGAACTAATTTTTTTTGAATTATGGGAGTATACGAGTATAGTACCTACTCCCTCTCTTTTTTTTTTACGAAAGAGAATGGATGAACTGTTCTTTTGAAGGTTGTGTACGTTTTTTCTTTCGAGGATTGAGATGATCGACAATCTGGGTCGATTTAAAGACGACGTTGGGATTATGATTTTTGGTTGTTTCCAGGTTTGCGTCTTTGAATAGGTTGGTTTCTTAAGAAAAGTACTAGGAACAAGTCGCTTTTAAGACGATGTTCATGTTTATAGTTCTTTCTATTATGAAGCGAGATGAGTATGCTTGAATGCATGGTGATCATTTTTTTGGTTTTACGAGAGATTAGATCGGTTTGCAAGTTTTGACTGGACAGTTAAGAAACAATAGAACATGACATGAAAATTGCCTAAGACTTCGATTGCAAGACTATCCATCGAGATTCTAAGTTCACTAATCTTTACGACAATTTCTAAAACATTTTCATTCTTTTCCTACAAAAAATTCCAACTCTGCTAATATTTTCTAAGTCGGACATACCTTAGTCTTATCGGATATTCGGGTTTTCCCCTTCTTTATTCTTCTTCTCTTCGTGTCTTCTGACCTTAGTTTCAGTTTTCATAGTGTTTAGTTTTTTTTACTAGAACGGGTTGTATTTCGTCAAAGGTTTTCGTGGGTATTAGTAAATATTTTATTGAAAGATTATTTGGCATTTTAGGAATGACTATTTTCGACTTAATGTCAAAGAACTTCAAAAATTTTGATACTGATTTTCATATGAATTATTTTTTAACGAAATTCTGACGAGAATATTGGAGTGAGGAAGATATTTCAACGTCAAAGTTTTTTGTTCTTGTCTCTTCGTACCCCTGGTTCTACTAAATTGACCAAGTGCGCTTTGTATATTGTTGAAAAGTCTATCAAATATTTATGATTAGATGTTTTCGACTCAATGTGGCAGGATTTTGTAAAAATAATTGTGTTTCTTTGTATCAAAGGAACTTTACGAAATCGTTGAAAAAAAGTGAAGAGAAGGAGGTGATGATTTGAAGAAGGCTGAAGTGGGCGATTAGGAAAAATAAGCAATGGACACAATGTCATTCGGGTAAGGTGCCAGTTCGTCGAGCTGAGAGTGAACTGGTCCTGCCCTAGCCCTTATTGTCTTTGTTTTTCTGTTGACCGTTTCATATGATCTTGTCTGATTTCCCGAAGGTCGTCGAATTGTTTCTCAAGTTTTGTTTACGAGAACTGTTTTACAAAGTTGTTCAATTTACTATATGAAAGTTGTATCGTAAATTAATGTCTTATTTAAACTTTACAAATGAGGTTTCGTAAAATAGTGCCGAGCTTAATCTTACGAAAGTTGTATCGCAAAATGTTATCGAGCTTAATTTCGGGAAAGTTATTCTGCAAAATGTTGTCTAGTTTAATTTTACAAAAAAAAAATTGCATAATGTTTTTGAGCTTAATTTTGCAAAAGTTATTCCTCAAAATGTTGTCGAGTTTAATCTTATAAAAATTGTTTTGTAGAATGTTTTCGAGTTCAATTTTGAGAAAGTTTGTTCGCAAAATGTTATCGAGTTTAATTTTATAAAAATTGTTTCTTAAAATATTTTGTCGAGCTTAATTTATGAAATTTGTGCTGTAAAGATGTTTTCGAGTTTGGCTGTACGGGAGCTGTTTTTTGGAAAAAAACTCACATTTTGCGGCTGTTCCGCAAATCTAGTTTCGGAGTTGTTAATATCGGAAACTCTTGCTATGAAGAGATTGATTGTTGCGACCAAACATAATCAGAAGTTTTCTTGTTTTCGTGGGATTGATCCAAGGGAGTTTTGAGCATTCTTTCTGAAGTAAGCTTAGTAGACGAATGACAAGAGTTCACAGCGACACTTGAATTTTTACAAAACCTAAGGTTTCAGAAAACGTTTTAGAGGTGATGGATATAATCCCCCGTTTTGCTTTGTTTAGTCTTCTTAGCCGTTTTAGGTTTCGAGTGATTTTAAGAAATCAACTTCTTCTTTTTTCTGAACATTATTCGGAAGAAGTATATCGGTGGGGGTTTAGGAACCCAATTTGCCATGCTTCTATTTCTGCGAGTAATCTAGGGGTTCTCCGCGGTTTCGAGGAGAGCAAGTTTTATTTATCCGAAGTTCTCGGAAAATGTTTTTGGTTGAATCCTTACTCGTCGAGATTTCTCCGAATCGATAATGAGACGAATTTTACGGGTCTGGATAGATTTTATCGTTTCCCTTTTTGTCTTAACAGAGAAAACACGTGCTCATTTTGGTGCTCGTCCTGTGACGAAAAGTCGCGACTAGGTTTTCAATTTTGTTAAACACTGCGGCGTTTGCGTAAGCGTTGGCCAAAAGAGCCGTCTCTGCTGGAGTTGTTTTACCAGCGTTTTTGTGAGCTGTGAGTTTGTCTTTCACATTTCCAGATATTGCTTTGATCAAGCATTTGCGACCTGGGAGTAAGAGTAATCCACCCCTCCCTCTAGCGCCAAACTGTGGGAACCAAAACTCACATCGTCGATTTCAGTGAATGGAGGAAAGCAAAGAAAATTCTACTTTCCTTGAGATCCGGATTCTCTGCGAGAGCCAACGACATGTGACCAAACAAATGCGGAAAATATACAAAGATAACAAAACGAATCTAGAAAAAGTTGATTTTATTTCAAATCCGCGTAAGAGCGTTGCGATTGTTACAAAAGATTATAAAAGCTTTGGCCGCAAGAGCTGTCAACGAGTTATCTAGTTCAAGCCACCTAAAACTTTAAACCTAATTGAGTCGCAGGTCGATAACGAAAGATGAAAAATACACTAAAATGTTTTGTTGATTTCGGACTGGACCTTATGAAAGGCTGCCTACGTACCTCTTTCAAGGATCAAGCCGAACGTAGTTCAGTTATAGAGTTTGAACAAGAGATCGAACTGCATGTTCAAGTTTGTCTAGTATGAGTGCAAGTCATAGATACCGAACTTATCGAGGATAAATCTTAGGGTCTCTAAGTGCAGAGAGTTCTAAGAGTCTAAAGAGAATCGTCCTTGTGCTCATTGCCTTGGCTCTCCTTATATATGCCTCCAAGGTCGGTTGTGTTTTTACCGCTTTTCCTGACCCGAGTTTATCCATTCACAGAACTTTTCCTTATCCTTCTTGATTTTCATGGTTATCTGGAAACTTGACATTTATCCTCTTTTTCATTTATCTCTTCGAAAACTAAGTAAACCGTCATAACGGATGGACTCCTTCTCATCTAGATTGTAAGCGTGCCTTTTGTAATGTTTGGACCCTCTTGGGCCATTTTTTTACTTAGACGTTTTTACGATTTCTTTCGGAGAAATCGCCTTTCGTATGAGGCTGGTCATTAGTTTTCTTGAGACAATGGAGAGTAACTGTATAGTTATGACGAAGATGGAGTTAAGTCAACCAGTGTCATAGTATATGACTGATTTCTCAGATTTTTACAAAAGACAAGTCTTGCAGTTTTTTATCGTAAAAATCCAACGGCAAGTCCAATTGAGATGAGGACCCATTTGATCAGGACTTAGATAGTTAATGCATGGCTTGTCCTTGGATAGGAAAGCTTAAGTCATAAATTTTCCTCGCCCTAGGGGGAGATGGACTTATCCGTGGATCATCCTCGCCTTAGGGCGGGGTTGATCTTCAAGAAATGTCCCCGCCCTAGGGCGGATGGTTTGTCTTGGATTGTCCCCGCCCTAAGGCGGGGTGGATTGGACCGTGGAACGTCCCTGCCCTAGGGCGGGGTGGATTTGTTCGTGGATCATCACCTTGTTCCTCACATCTTTCTGAAGTTGTCTTGGAAAGATTTTCGAAAGATCTGGATGGCAATGTCGAACATTGAGTTCGAGAGTACATTTTTGGTTCCAAAAGGAGGGAAGAAAGTTAATGGGTGAAAATTCTGATTTTTTCCAAAAGGAGGGAAGAAAGTAATGATAAAACCAGATGCCTATGAAATGTTAACACATATTATGTCATGCTTTAGGCTCCCGAAGACGGTAACGAAAAACTCACGAGTGTAATTGCGCACTTTTAGTGGAGTAATATTGGAAACTTCAAAGGTACTTATTGGTATTTTTGGGATAAATTATGTCAAGATAAGGAAGAAGCAGTTTAGGATTTTGGGATCTACATGATTTCAATACTGCTTAACTAGCAAAAAAATTGTGGAGGCCTCTTGTTAATCCATAATCTTTATTTGCACGCACTTTAAAAGGCAGATACTATCAAAAATCAGATCTTATAGATCCAATTAGGTCATACTACCATCATATAGTTGGAAGAGTATACTTCATTTTGATCTCTGGTTAAAAAAGACTAATCAAAAGAGTAGTGTTAGGGTCAAAATCGGTCATGGCAAAATCAACGGCTAAAACTCTCGAAGAAGTACTCTCTTTCAAGAAAAAGATAAACCAAAAAAACTAAAACCTCGTATTTTTTTTTTTTTTTTAAATGATCGAGGTACAAAGTCCCGACCAAAGATCATTCAATCTTTAAACAAACGGCTTCCGAGATTTTTGGGACCAAAAACACACTCTCGAACTCAACGTTTGACATTGCCATTCAGTTCTTTCGGAAAGCTTTGCAAGACAACTTCAGAAAGGTCTGGGAAACAAGCTTAGGAACACAATTCTACGATCAAACAGGATGATCCATAAATAACTTTTGAGCCAAACCACCCCGCCCTAAGGCGGGGACGTCCCATGGACCAGCCACCCCGCCCAAGGGTAGGGACAATTCATGAATCAACCACCCCGCCCTAGGGCGGGGAAAATCCAATACAAACCACCCCTACCTAGGGTGGGGACGTTGCTTGAAGATCAACCCCGCCCAAGGGCAGGGACGTTCCAAGCAGAACCAACCCACACTAGGGCGGGGACGATCCACGGATCAGTCCATCTCCCCCTAGGGCGAGGAAAATTTATGACTTAAGATTTCCTATCCAAGGACAAGCCATGCATTAAGTATCGAAGTCCTGATCAAATTGGTCATTGTATCATCTCGATTGGACTTGTCGTTGGATTTTTACGATAAAAACCGCAAGACTCATCTTTCAGAAAATTTGAGAAATCAGTCGTATACTATGACACTGGTTGGCTTAACACAATTTTCATCATAACAATACGGTTACTCTCTGTTGTCTCAAGAAAAATAATGACCATCCTCATACAAAAGGTGATTTCTCTGAAAGAAATCGTAAAAACGGCCTAAGAGGGTCCAAACGTGACAAAGGCCCGCTTACAAACTCTAGACGAGAAGGAGCCCATCGGTTATGACGGTTTACTTAGTTTTTGAAGGGATAAATGGAAAAGAGGATAAATGTCAAGTTTCCGGATAACCATGGAAATTAAGAAAGATAAGGAAAACTTCTGCAAATGGATAAAATTGGGTCATGGCAGAACGGTAAAAACACAACCGACCTTAAAGGCATATATAAGGATAGACAAGGCAAGGAGCACAAGGACAATTTTTTAGACTCTAGAACTCTCCGCACTTGGAAATCCTAGGCTCTATCCTCGATAAGTTTGGTTTCTATGACTTGTACTCATACTAGACGAACTCACACTAGCAGTTTGATCTCTTATTCAACCTCTATAACTGAACTACGTTCGGCTTGATCCTCGAAAGGGGTACGTAGGCAGCCTTTCATAAGGTCCAGTCTGAAAGCAATAAAACGTTTTCGTGTATTCTCCGTCTTTTGTTATTGAGCTGCGACTCAATTAGGTTTAAGGTTTCAGGTGGCTTGAACTAGATAACTCGCTGACAGCTCTTGCGGCTGAAGCCTTTTTAATCTTTTGTAACAATCGCAACGCTCTTACGCAGATTAAAAATAAAATCTACTTTTTCTATATTCGTTTTGTTATCTTTGTATATTTTCCGCATTTTTTTGGTCACTTGTCGTTGCCTCTCGCAGAGAATCCAGACCTCAAGGAAAGTAGGATTTTCTTTGCTTTCCTCCATTCACTAAAATCGATGGTGTTAATTTCGGTTTCCACAATTCTTTCACTGAGATAACCAAAAATCTGAGTTTTTGATCTCCCAAAACTTTCTGGAATACCTAAATAGATATCCTTCCTCGGACTGTCTGAATATCAAGTACATTTACACTATTAGGAACCTTATGTGATATGTCCCAGAATTTACCACTTTTAAGCCTATTATAGGCTATGTTTAGAGTCTTCATTATGTACTTTGAGTTTGTTTTAGGTCATTTAAAGGTTTAGGTGCGTTTTAGAGTACTTTGGTGATTATGGAGCAAAATGGAGGTTAAAGTAAAGAAAACCCGTAGCTGTGCAGAAAGTGGAGTCGCAACATGATGTGAACGTTGATTGATGGTAGTGCAAATTTTGATCCTGTCTTAACTTTCAAGAGTTGCTCTTTTATCCACAAGTTATTTTAATTTCAAAAAGTCTATGGACGTGTTTAACCTATATTAGTTTATTTTCCAGCCACTATTTTGGCAACGCTTCATTTTAGAACAGAGAGATTAGAATTGGAGAGACATATATGAACTCTTTTAGGGAGAAGATTTTGATCTCCCTCTATTACCTTATTACTCTATTCTATTCATGCAATTTATTCAGATTTTATGATATTCTTTATGCATATGTCTGAGTAATCTTCAAGGGCCATCAAATGAATTGTTAAAATGATAGAATTACTAAGAAAATTAATTTCTTCTTCATTTGGTTAATTTTAATGCTAAATTTAGGGTTGATCACCGTAAACCGAGATCCTAGGATAATTGAGACACACGAGAGCATGATCAATTACTTGAACCTAACCTAGATGAACTAAATGATTAGGCACAAGGAGAGTTGGTTTAAGCGTTTAGTGAACATATCAAACTTGAGTTCAATGCTTGTCTGAAGTTTGAATTTGCAGCAAGAGTTAGAATCCAAGAGTTTATACATTAGATGATCTCTGCATCGAGAGTTGATTGATCATTATATGAGTTTGAGTCCGAGAACAGTTCTTAAAATCAATCCCTGGTAATCTGTTAGTTGGGATTTCTATACCTGCGAGTTCTCCTAAGTCTAGCTCCCTTTACTTTGAAAACTTACACTCAAATCATTTATCACTTATGTTTATTGTTTTCACCATTATTGTCTAGCTTAACTAGAAAACCAAAGTTTATTGTCAAATCATATAGTCCCTGTGAATTTGATCCATAAGTGTTGCAATTGATCTCTTATTTGAGAGAGTTGCTCTAGGATAATTTGAGCATATTAAATTTGGCACCATTGTGAGGGACTCTTTCTTTTTGTCATTAGATTTAGTTTAAAGTTTAGTCTAGATTTTTTTTTGTTTACTAATATGTTCTTTCTCTTCTGCTTGTGGAAGCACATACTTTTTGAGAGAAGATTAGTTTCAATAGTTAGCGTTGATCGATGTTGTATAAGCATCGCTAGATAATACCCAGCAGAAAGCAGAGATGTTTAAGATTATAATTATCAAGGCCGATGAGAAGGGAATCTTGCGAGATCCTAACGGTCATGCTTACGATTCTGAGTGCCAATTGATTCAAGAACAGGGGGCTGAAATCCCTGATGAAAATATGCTCCTATAAATAGTGGGATTGAATGCCAGAGAGCTTTGCAAGACCACAACAGACCTGATCATTTATACTCTAACAGGTCTACAATTCGATTACTAGAAATTCAGGGCGGTGACGTTCAGCTGGACCCCGAATACCTCAATTATGTGGGTCAGCGTACTTTTCATGGTCTTCCTGAGGAACACTCAATGGATCACATCAGAATGTTAGAGGAAATAGCATCGGTGATCAAATGCACTGGAGTTTCTGAAAACTACTTACTTTGCAAACTTTTTTCATGGTCTTTGATATATGGTGTTTTGACATCTTATATATATTTTTCCAATTGGTTTTCAAGTCTTTATCGAGTCTTTATCGAGTCTTTCTGGTCCTTTCTGAGTTATTAAAGGTCTGGAGTTGTATTGGATGAGAGATGGATCACTTGGAGCAAAAGAGGAAAAAGAGTACAAATTGTGGATTTTCATGCGGAGCAGCCGAGTGCCTGCTCCAGCGGCAGAGATTTATACGGAAACTACAAGATATTTGAATTTCCCTAATCAACCCATATTTCTCTCTGAGTCGCCAATGACCATTACATATATTATCTTCCTCTTTTCTATTACATACTACGCTACTTTTGAGAGAAAAAAACACAGACTATATAGCTTTAGAGATTTGTGATTTGCTACTTTGTAAAGGGAGAAGGCCATCTCTCTCGATTTAGAGAAGAACCCCATGAACCCTATTTCTATTTATCTACAACTGTATTACATGCTTTGTTCACTCTTGATCTCTGTGTTTTCTTGCTTCATGGTTGAGTAGTCAACTTGTTATGTTTAAGGTGTTAGGGATCATGGATCAATGAAGTAGACACAAATAGGATTGTTATTCTTTGATATTTCTATCTATTGCTATACTTACTGTTTGTGTTACACTAGCCATTTAGCATCTAAACATAGGTTTAATCTAATCATCAAAAGTGTTTTAGGTTGTTAAAAAAGCATAGATAAGCGATTTGTCCTTAGCCAACGAAAGCTGATGTTAAGGCAAATTGTGAACCAATTGATCTTAATGCTTGTCACCATTCTCTAATCCAAACGACTGTTTAGGTATTAGGATTGCTTGATAAATTGGTAGACACTGCGGCAGTGGGTTTATCTAATCTTGTTGTTCAAGTTCGAGATTGGCTTGTATGTTTTCCATGAATAGTTGTGTGGCCCATAAACCTAAGTATATTGATGAATCCCCCTTAACCTAGCTCTTTAATAATCTGAAACCAAAACAACTCTGATACTTGCTTTATTTTAATTATTTTATTTGTATTTAATCGATTTGTTTTAGCTTGATATTGTTTCCATAGAAAAAAGTGTAAACTGGTCATCTGGAATTGAATCTCAATTACTACATCTACACTGTTAGCTTGCAGTAGGAAAGATACAGTTTTTAATGTATCAAGTTTTGGCGCCGTTGCTGGAGACCAGATTTTTTACCTTATTTTCGGTTGCATATTTAGTCTAAGACCTCTAACTTGCTCAATCCAATTTGTTGCAGCTAATGTTCTAGGTTCATGACCAGCAGACATACTCGGAGAAACGTATCAGGAGAATTAGTCACACTTACCAACCAGGAGCTAGAAAGGTTAGAAAGAAAAAACCGTCAACAGCCAAGGCCGACCACCGCCACAATGGGCGATTAAGGCAACCAATAGAATCTCGCTGCTACAATGCAACAGATGCAACAACAAATGCAGTAGATGCAGCAGATGATCCAATCTCAACCGGAAGCTGCTAAACACGCCACACAGAAGCATTAACAAGAGCAAGCTGCTCCAATCGGGCAGAAAAACCTTCTGCGTAAATTTCCTACTAGGCGCTATACCATTACTCCTCCAACCTGTCTGAGGCAGGACTTCGAGATCAAGCATGCTTTGATCGCTTTGGTGCAGAGGAAAGTGTTCCATGGTCTCCCGGCGTAGATCCCGATGGAGCATATTGAAAGCTTTGTCTGCAGCTTTACTCGAGCAAATGGAGTACCACCTGACTACATCAAGTGCATGCTATTTCTGTTTTCGCATGATGGAAAGGCTGCACGTTGGCTAAATTATCTCCCTACCGGGTCTCTTACTTTGTGGGAGCAGGTTCGATCAGCGTTCCTGAGCAAATTCTACCCGAAGGCGAAGAATACATCATTAAGGAGCAAGATCTCCTCTTTCAGATAGCTCATTGATGAACCTTTCTGTTACGCATGAGAGCGTATTAATGACTACCGCAGAGAATGCCCTAACCATGGATTGGATAATGATTACCTCCTAGGCATTTTCTATGTTCGAGTTGACTGAGAATTCTGAAATTCTCTAAATTCCATGAGCAAGGGAGACTTCATGACCCAATCGACTGAAGGAGCAATCGAGCTGATCGAGAACATGGCAGCAAGCTCGTCCAACAAAAATCAGGAGAGTGATCACTCCAAGAAAGTCAACAGTGTCGATACCCAGAAGATAAACGATCTTACAACCAAGGTTGATCAGCTACTAAAGAAAAATCAAGGGAAATTCTTCATCATGGAAGAAGCTACAACTGAGCAGATTCATATCACTCAGGAAGCTGCTTCAGAGGCTGAAAAGAAGGGGGATGATCAGCAAGAGGTTAGCTACATCAACATATAAGGGTATGTGCAGAACTGGAACTACAATCATAACCCCAATGTTAGGTACAGTCCGCAGTTATTCTTTTATAGGAGCAACAATGTGGAGAACCATGGTGATCAGGTGCAGAGCAATCATGCACAAGGAGCTAGGTATCAGAAAAACTTCCCGCAAAACTTCTAGGGTAGAACCTTTGTTTTCAGTCAGGCACAAAACTGGTTCGTGGGTCAGAATCAAAATCACAATCATAACCAGCAGAATCCGCAGAGCAACCAGAAAGCCGCTCCGTCTGCAGCCAGCGGTCCGCAAGATGAGCTGAAAAATATCAACATTATGATGCAGCAGTGCTCCAGAGTTAGCAGGTTCATGTCAAGGTGTTGAATCAGGTTACCACAGATATCAACACCAGGATGGACAACATGTTCACCGAGCTGAACACCAAATATGATATTGTTGCCAACAACATAGGGAGAATGGACGTTCAGATTGCACAAACAGTTGAGAGTGTCAAGAGGCAGCAAGGAACGTCCCCTGGAAAACTGATAAAAATCCTAGGCATGAGCACTTTAATGAAATAGAGCTCAGTTGTGAGAAAGCTGAGGGATAAGAAAAAAATTTGTTTTTTTAAGACTGCCTTATGCGCAGAAGAGAGAACATGGCCCCCTGCCGCCTGAAGAATAACTGCTCCCGACAAACCTGCTGACACTCCACCAGTTCGAGTCTATGTTCCAAAGATTCCATATCCAGTTCCATCTATACCATCGATGAATCCCATTAGTGTAGAGCAGCTGGTTGTATTTAGGAAGATGGTGAGAAAGCTTCCTAAAAAGATCTCATTTGAACATGCTTGGGAGATTTGACCATTGCATATGTTCATCAAAAACTGTGGAGAGACTCAAGAGGAAATTAAGGCACTCTTTACTGAAGCATTGCCACAATCACTCAAAGTATTGCCTAAGGTTGATGACCCTGGAAAGTTTGCTTTTCCATGTTCCATTGCTGGAGTGGAATTTGTGGAAACTCTTTGTGACTATGGGTCTAGTGTTAATCTTGTCTCAAAGGCGATTGTAGACAAGCTGAGCATTGTGGATGTTGAGCATTCTCAGGTGACTCTGGCTTTTGAAAACTCTTCCACATCAGTCCCTTATGGCACCATTTGCAGCCTTCCTGTCCAAGTAGGGGGCTGTATTCTCCATGCCGAATTTCAGATTATCGAGATGAGGAAGGGTTATGAAATGCCTTTTATTTTTGAAAGACCATTTATGGCTACAGTGGGGGCAATCATCGATATGCCTAATAAGAGAGTCTCCTCAAACATTAACAAGAAATTTTTTTACAAGGCTGTCGCAACTAGATCTCCCATCCTACACACCTCTTGCATCTCAGTGGTTAGTGGAGAAAGGCTGGAAACTGTTCCTAAAGAAGGAGCCTGGTGATAAGAGTGAGATCAAAGAAGACCTGGATGGAGATCCCAACACTGGTACCAAAAAACTCAGTGGGAATGCAAAGGTGAATGAAAAGGTCCAGAAGAAAAGGGTCAAGCGCGATCCTACAATGACTTTGATATTGAACAAGTGTGATGAGGTAATCATTGAGTATGACCTATTCTCACACATGAGCTAAAGGATAAAAGTGAAGCTGCTGTGAAAGGGTTGTTGAGCAGAGTCTTGAAGCTGAACATAACTGATTGTGGAGTTTGTTTTGGAATAAGCTCTCATGCTCAACCAGACTGAGCCCTATTACCAAGTCAAGCTAGTGACTTAAACCAAACGTCTGGTGGGAGGCAACCCACCGGTAAGTGTAAATATAATTTGATCTTGTTTTTTTGTTTGCTTATTGTTGGGTTTAGTTTGTTGAGTCTCAGGTCAAAAAATCAGAAAACCCCAAGATACTTCAAAATTCTGGATTTCAGAAACTAAGCACCCTGCCCTCTGAAAAGAGTGGCCGCTCTAGGCGGAGATCCTAAGTTGGAGCACCCAGAATTTTGGGGAGCACCCGCTCCACTCAGATAAGTATCTGGACCAAAAATGTTTATTCTTGATTACACATTCGCTCTGATTTATTTTCACACCGAGACGTTGTGAAGTAAGTCTAGAGAGGGTCTTTGTCATTTACTAACTCGTTTCTTTTTTTTTGGTTCTTCTTTGAGTCAGTTTGAGTCATTTTATGGTTGAGTCAATCAAAATTTTGTGGGAACTATGACCTTATTTTGTAATGATCATTAACCACCTCGTGCTTTAGTTATTTTATTCAGTGACCTTAGCAGTGACGAAAGACACACATGTGGACCTTGAATACTCTGACATTATCTAATCTTATCTCCATAAGATTTTGGCTTGTTGAGGTTACACTGGAAATACTTAGCTCCATTTAACTTGAGTCTAATATTGACTGCAATTCTTCTTGTTATGGCATTGGATCAGGGAAATGAGAATACACACAAGACTTCTTATCCTTTTCTATCCATTTTTCTGATCTTGAGTGGCTAGCTCATTTTTAGCTAGTTCTCACCTAGCACCCTAACCTTTATTTCACCTTTATGAATTTGTTTTTCAGTGTTATATGTGCATATATGTGCAAAAAGATCAGAGAGAAAAGGATCGACGCAGCCTCTTACTCGTTACTGCTGCAAAAATTGAGAGAGTTGAGGTGATCAGGCGGATTAAAGGGAGCAACCACTCCATAACTAATGAACCGCACAAGATCAGGGGTGGAGAACCATAATGGTTGCGCAATCAGAACCACTAATGGAACATCAGAACCACTAGTGGAACATCAGAACCATCATGTATTACCTCATTCTTTGTCACATCACCACATGTTCGCTCAAAAAAAAAAGAATAATGTGATGGAGAAGGGAACAAATTCAAAGAAACATGAGCCACTGGGAAACTCGAGCAAAAGAATGGGTACCAAGTTGAAGGAATGAAGAGCAGGCGGATAATGAAGCAGTCGCTCCAGAGGAAGCAAAAACAAGTAGAGGCTATGAACATCAATGGATCTATCTTCTCTTACCAGTTTGTGCGGTATCTTGCATCCACTACAAAGAAATGGTAGCCCCTAAACACTCTTACCTCCACCATCAAATAGCATGTTTAATACATATAACTGTCTACCATGAATGATGCTTGTGATGAGAAGCTAATGCTACTCTTAATTGAATGTAAGGAGCTTGATCTGAAAAGTGTCGCTTTCGTAGGTTTGAGATATAGAGTATGGAGCCGATTTTGAACAGTTGTCAGTGGGGTTTTGGTAAGGGTGTTCTGTCCTAGTTTTACTACTTGTATAGTTCGAAGATTCGTGATTAAAGTATGGTTGCTGAGAATAGGAAAGTTTCCACACTTTCAAATCTTTCTCCATGTTCTTGATACTTGATATTGTTTGAGGACAAACAAGGATCTAAGTCAAGGGGAATTGATATATGGTGTTTTTGACAACTTGTATATATATTTTCCAACTGGTTTTCAAGTATTTATTGAGTCTTTCTAGTCCTTTATGAGTCATTATAGGTCTACCGTTGTATTGGATGGGAGATGGATCACTTGAAGCAAAAGATATATTCTCTTCCTCGTTCTATTATTTACTACACTATTTTTGAGAGAAAAAAACAGACTCTAGAGCTTTAGAGATTTGCGATTGGCTACTTTGTAAAGGGAGAAGGTCATCTCTCTCGATTTAGAGAAGAACCCTATTTCTATTTATCTACAATCGTGTTACATGCTTTGTTCACTCTTGATCTCTGTGTTTTCTTTCTTTATGGCTGAGTAGTCAGCTTGTTAGGTTTAAGCTGTTAGGGATCATGGATCAATGAGCTAGATACAAATAGGATTGTTATTCTTTGATATTTCTATCTATTGCTATACTTACTGCTTGTGGTAAACTGGCCATTTAGCATATGAATATAGGTTTAATCTAATCATCAAAAGTGTTTTAGGTTGTTAGAAAAAGCATAGATAGGCGATTTGTCCTTAGCCAACGAAAGTTGATGTTAAGGCAAATCGTGAACCAATTGGGATTGCGTGAAAGTTAATGTTTGTCATCATTCTCTAATCCAAACGACTGTTTAGGTATTGGGATTGCTTGATAAACTGGTAAACACCATGACAGTGAGTTTATCTAATCTTGTTTTTCAAGTTCGAGATTGGCTTGTTTGTTTTCCATGAATAGTTGTGTGGCTCATGATCCTAAGTATCCTGATCATTGACCTTGAACCTATCTCTTTTATAATCTGAAACTAAACCAGCTTTGATACTTGTTTTATTTTAATTATTTTATTTGCATTTAATCGATTTGTTTTATCTTGATATTGTTCCCATAGAAATAAAGTGTAAACTGGTTCTCTGGAATTGAATCTCAAATACTACATCTACATTGTTAGCTTGCAGTTGAGAACACACAATTTTTAGTGTATCAGTCTCTTAATGGAAACGCGAGAAACTTGCTGAGACAGTTACTACCATGAACCTTGACTTGCTGGAAGGATACTAAAAACACCGTCATCAACATTTTCTTTTACGACACTAGATATTGGGAGCTGAGGAATAAGAGCTCTACGTTCTCACAAGGTAATCATGAAGCTTTTAAAGATTCTTAACAGAGATTACTAGCGAGAATGCCCAGATCATGGTTATTCAGAATCCCCAGCTGATTAGCATTTTCTTTAGATGTCTGGATCTGAACTATCAGACACATTTTGATATTGCCAGTGAAGGAAATTTTAATACCCAGAGTCCTAAGAAAGCTAAGAGACTGATTGAAAACATGACCTCTAGGAAAGGTTTCAAGAGATTTAATATTAGAAGAAAGGGCTTGGTTAAGGTTGGGGACGAAGAAAAAATAGCTGAAATAAAAGCTCGTTAGAGTTCTGTCCAAGCTCTTCTTGAAGGACAAAAGCAGTTTCAGATGGCTGATGGAGTCGAGATTTAATCACTTGAAGAAAAAGAATATGTCAACCTTATCAACAGAACTGTTTTTCAAGGTCAGTAGTTTGGTAAGCAGCAAGGAAACATGATATCATATAGCTCCAAAGCATAATCAAAGATGAATCAAGTCTTTGCAGAACGACAGAAGATGGTTGTGAACTTTGACTGGAAGATAGGTTCTTTATACTCTGAATTGTTAAAAAATGTTTGAAGCTTTGAGTGACCATGTTAAGATTCTGGGCAATCAGGTTGCACAAACTGACGAGTCTTTAAAGAGGGAAGAAGGATTTCTTCCAGGGAAGAAAGATTTGAAGGATATCTTCCAGGGAAGAAGGATTTCTTCCCAAAAAAACTGACACTAATCCAAAGCGTAATGTAAATGTTGTCCCCTTGAAAAGTGTGAAACAGCTAGCTCCAGACTTAAGGAAGGATATCATTATAGATGAATATGTGGAGCTCGAAGATAATGGAGATGTAGAGCTACAGCCAGCGTCGCTCGATGCGCTCGTCGCGCCAGAGCATTGTTCGACGCCCTCCCCATAATAGGAAAGATCAGATCTTGCTGAAGAGCCTGAATCTTCACAACCCAATGATGAGGGTCAGGGGGAATCAAATATGACGGTCTGGAATCTCGTCTTTCTCCCAATAATGTTTGATCATTTGTCTATTCACAATGAACTCCTTGCCACTAGAGTTCAATAGGACAATAGTGTTGGAATTCATGAGTGTTTGTCTCATTTTAAGAGAGTATTCAGTTAACTTAAAATTGAATTTCATTCAACCATACAACGTGAACTCACCATTCAAAAGAAGAGACAACTAACTTGTGTTTGAATCCTCAAATACAGCTTACAATATACCTAAATGTCCTAGAGAGTACAGTAGTTATATGAAGCAGAGAATATCTAGTTTGAATCTAATCTTTGAGAAGTAACAAAAGATTTAGAGTTTGTGCACTTAAGATAAATGAAATTTAGAATTAGTAAGCTAGAGTAAGAGAAGAAGATAAGTAAGAGTTTGTTGAGTGTTCAACAAGTATTTAGCTGCCTTAAGGCAGCCTCTAAATCATGATACACAAAACCCTTACACTGTCAATAGTGTTTAGATACAAGAAATAGAGGCCACAAAAATAGAAAGAGAAACTTGTATATTGATTTTGATAAGGGTTACAAGAGGCGAAGTTGTCTTTAAATAGACAATGTTGTTGGGGATAGATTACATCTATCCACATAGGCTCATTTAGGCATGAACTCGGCCCAAAATCAGTAAGGAAGTCAGCCCATGAAGCCCGTCAAACCGACTTCGACAATAATAGGAGGTGTATATATATAAGGAGGTTGGAATGAAGAAACAGACAGATACTTCAAGGGCAAGCCTAGAACTAGAGTTTTCATTACTCTTTCTTTGTTCTAACCTTGTTCTTCATCAAACATCCCGATTTTTTTGTCAATAAACTCCTTGATTTGTTCTCTAAATCGTCTCTCTGATAAACCCACCATCGAAATCGATCACCGATCTAGGGTTACCGATTTCGAATTCAACAATTGGCGCTGTCTGTGGGGATATTCGAAGAGTAACGATCAAGAACATCAATCAAAACGATGACAGGATTGCCAACGAACCAAGTAGGTCAACAGCCAGTCGACCTAAATACCGTCTTGGTCTCTCTTGCCGCCGTCGTTCAAAGACTCGATCAGCAAGATGCCGCTAATAAGGCGACTCAAGAACATCTCGAGGCAATCGCCGCCGCTTGTCTACCTCCTGCACAAGCAGACGACCAAGATCCGGATACTGCCCGACGACGTTTGTTCCAAACTACGATACGGGATCAAGCAGCCGATCAAGCAACCAACGAAGATCTTCTATGTCTTCAAGGAACGATTAAAGACATGTCGTCCATAATCCATCAAGCCACGAGTTTTGCACCAGAAATCGATCGAGTCTTGGAAGCAACTCAAAAAAATCCGTTCACCAAGAAGATCACCGACGTCCGAGTGCGACATCAAGACAAACTCCGGATACCGTCTTTCCGCGGAGACTCTGACCCCAGTGACCATATGACCAGCTTTAACATTGCTATGGGTCGAGCCTATTTCTCCACGGAAGAACGAGATGCTGGTTACTGTCAACTCTTCGTTGAAATATTAGCAGGACCGGCCCTCACCTGGTTCTCTCGGCTAACGGCGGACTCAATCAGCACCTTTAAGGAACTTTCTACCGAGTTCCTCAAGCATTATTCCATGTATATTCGCCAAGGGGCCTCAGCGACCGACTTGTGGAAAATCTCTCAAGGACAAAAAGAATCCCTTCACGACTTCATGGAACGGTTCAAGAACCTCGTCTCCAAAGTCGACGTTCCGGATAAAACAGCAGTAGAGGCTTTACGTAACGCATTATGGATTAGGTCGTACTTCCGATCTGACCTTTACACAAATAATACGATTACCCTAGAAGACGCGCTCCATAGGGCAAACTGCTTCATCCGAATGGAGGAAGATAACGCGGCCTACACCGCAAAGCAGAACGCGTTGAAGGCTCAGTTGACACCAAAAGCGACGACCACCTACCAGGAACCTTGCCAGCATCAACCTAACGAGAAGAAAGGAAAAGTCTTCTCGGCAACTGAGGAACCCGATGCACCCCCCTCCACATCGAAAACCGAACGACCATGGAACGTGTGGGACAGAACTCTGGATAGGAAGCCCTTAACATATGATGAAACTAAGTTTTGCACTTACCACAAAGCCAAAGGCCATGACACTAAGGAGTGCAAGCAACTTGCAGAAGCCCTATTCTCGGCATTCAAAAACGGTGCCGTCACGCCTGACCCACCAAAATCAAAACAAAATCGAAAGAAAGAGAGCTGGACAAAGAACCAACAAGTTAATGCCAAGAAACAAGAATCTAACCAAGCAGTCCACCCCGATGATCAGGACGCATCTGCTCCACCCCGACACCGTGACGATACCGATACGGAAGATGAAAGACCGCAAGTAGCTCGACGGATTAACCTTATCTCAGCAGCCCCCTTAACCTCCTCTTTTACGGAGAACGAAGACAACCCGGATCTCCGAGATCATCTCCAGCGTAAGCGCTCTACAACCGACTTGCGCGATGTTCTCCTTTAGAGTAAAAAATCGGGGCCTTCAGAGATCGAAGACAACCTGGATCTACGGGATCATCTTCAACGCAAATGTTCTATAACCGATTTGCGAGATGTTCTCCTTCGGAACAAAAATTCAGAACCATCAGAGGTCAACGACAGTTGCGACCTCCGAGATCATTTGCAGCACGCTCGTTCCACAATTGATCTACGAGATTTTCTCCCTCCAAGCAAGAAACCAAAGTTTTCGGAGGACGATCTCCGAAATAAACTTACCCGCAAGAAAAGTACCGCAACACCTGACCTGCAGGAGACACAATCTGACAAGCGTCCCAGCGTTTTTCGCCGAATTAATGTAATTCGCGGCGGATCACCCCTGTGCAACAGTTCGGTAAAATCAATAAAAGAGTACCAACGCAGAGCCGTAACCGCCCGATGATGGCCGACGAAGCATGAAGGAGAAACCTCTATAACATTTTCGGAAGGAGACCTCACCGATATAGATCAGCCACACAATGATCCGCTGCTAGTCGAATTGCAAATCGACACTTGCGAGGTCACGCGGGTACTCATCGACACTGGAAGCTCGGTAGACCTTATCTTCCAGCAGACCTTGGAAAAAATGATGGTGGATCTCAAGGATATCAAGCCATCATCAAGAGCCCTTACCGGTTTCAACGGCTCATCGACATTCTTATTGGGAACCATCTGCCTTAACGTCTTTGCCGGAGGAATAAGTAAACTCGTTAAATTCTCCGTCATTGACACCAAAACACAGTATAACGCGATCATGGGTACCCCATGGCTTCACATGATGAAAGCAATCCCGTCAACATACCATCAATGTGTAAAGTTTCCTACCAGGGAAGGTACCGTCTTCACGCTTAAAGGGAACCAACGCCTTGCACGAAGCATGTTGATCTCCGATTTCAAAAGCCAGCAGGTCACTTTCCTCGTCGAACCAGAGAAGAAATTATCACCACAAAAAGAGGAAACAATCCAAGTCGGTATTGATCCTGATCATCCTGACAGAACCGTAGGAATTGGCTCTGAACTAAGTATCGACCTCACAACCGAATTGACCACCTTCCTCCGTGCAAACAAATTGACGTTCGCCTGGACAACAACCGACATGCCTGGTATTGACCCAACTATCACATCACACCGACTCAACGTCGACCCGACGTACAAACCCATCAAGCAAAAGCGATGAAAACTCGGCCCCGAAAGAGCTAAAGCCGTCAACGACGAAGTCGATAGACTTTTAGGGGCGGGGTCCATCGCCAAGGTAAAATATCCGGTTGGCTGGCCAACCAGGTCGTAGTTAAAAAGAAGAATGGGAAATGGAGGGTGTGCATCGATTTTACCGACCTGAATAAGGCATGCCCAAAGGATAGCTTCCCTTTGCCTCATATCGATCAGATGGTGGAATCCACGGACGGAAACGAGCTACTTTCGTTCATGGACGCCTTCTCAGGCTACAATCAGATTATGATGCACCCGGACGATCACGAGAAGACATCATTCATCACGGATCGCGGAACATATTGCTACCGAGTTATGCCATTTGGACTCAAGAACGCAGGAGCCACCTATCCACGACTCGTTAACAAAATGTTCGCCGGCAAGTTAGGAGTCACTATGGAAGTCTATATCAACGACATGCTGGTCAAATCGTTCATCGCCAATGACCATATTCAACACCTGTCTAAGTGTTTCGATACCTTAAACAAATAAGGGATGAAACTGAACCCGGCAAAGTGCACTTTTGGAGTTACTTCAGGAGAATTTCTTGGCTATATTGTGACGAAACGAGGGATCAAAGCAAATCCGAAGCAAATCTCTGTGGTTTGGACTTACCCGATCCCAAAACATCACGGGAAATTCAACATCTTACCGGACGAGTTGCAGCACTTAACCGTCTCATCTCCAGGCCCACCGATAAGTGTCTCCCTTTCTACGAGTTGTTGCGTGGAAACAAAAGATTCCTCTGGGATGAGGTATGCGAACAGGCCTTCGCGGCACTAAAACAGTACTTAACGACTCCCCCGGTATTAGCAAAACCAGATGCAGACGACACTTTGTATCTTTACATCGCAGTCTCCTCTTCGGCAGTGAGCAGCGTTCTTATAAAGGAAGACCGAGGAGAACAGCATCATATCTTCTATACCAGTAAACGTCTCACAGATGCCGAGACGAGATACCCCACCCTCGAAAGGATGGCCCTCGCCGTAGTAACATCGGCAATGAAACTGCGACCTTACTTCCAATCCCAATCTGTTGTCGTTCTCACTGACTTACCTTTGCGAACCATACTCCAGAATGCTAACCAGTCAGGGAGACTTTCTAAGTGGGCTATCGAACTCAGCGAATACGATATCTCGTATAGAAGCAGGCCCGCAATAAAGGCTTAAGTATTGGCCGACTTCATCATCAAAATCCCACCTGATCAAGCAGCTGACCTCGATATCCCAGTAAAAAGTTGGATCTTGCACGTCGATGGAGCATCATCCAACAAAGGATCATGAATAGGTGTTCATCTCCAATCACCCACCGGAGAACTCATCGAGCAGTCGTTCCGACTCGGCTTTGCGGCATCAAACAATGAGGCCGAGTACAAAGCATTAATCGCATGACTTCGTTTAGCTAAAGTAGTGGGGGCCAAGCGATTACAAGCCTTCTGCGATTCTCAACTCGTCGCCAGTCAGTACAGTGGTGACTATGAAGCCAAAAATGGGAGAATGGATGCGTATCTCGGTGTCGTCAGAGAGTTGACCTCAGAATTTGATCACTTTGAACTCGTCAAGGTCCCCAGAAAAGATAACTGCTTCGCAGACGCGTTAGCCGCATTGGGAAGCAATCAGCGAGAACAAGTCAGACGGACGATCCCCTTCCACACAGTTGAAAACCCGAGTATTTCGTTACCAGTAGGTAAAGACGTCCTCGCCATCTCTTCTAGTATCACCTAGATCGCAGAATCGACAACCCAAGACGTTGATTGGCGAACCCCCTTCCTGGATTATCTAGACAAAGGGATACTTCCGGAGGATAAGTGGGAATCCCGTCGACTCAAAGCAAAAATCTCCAATTACGTCTCTATCGACGGTAAGCTACATCGATGGACCGCAAACAAAGTACTCCTTACCTGCCTCGGAAGGAGAGAAGCAGAACTCGTTATGATCGGAACCCATGAAGGGGAAGGAGGCAACCACAGTGGAGGCAGGGCTCTCGCGTTAAAACTTAAATCTCAAGGGCATTATTGGCCCAATATGGTCACGGATTGCGAGGAATATGCGTCACGGTGCGAAAAATGCCAGCGACACGCGCCCAACATTCACTCACCAACCGAGTTGCTAAAAACCTCCGTTTCCCCATATCCATTCATGCGATGGGCAATGGACATAGTCGGCCCTTTACCGAGCTCTAGACAAAGGCGTTTTCTACTCGTTTTAACCGATTATTTCACAAAATGTGTTGAAGCTAAAGCCTACGTCCAAATCACCGAGAACGAGGTTCAGAGTTTTGTTTGGAAGTACATCATCTGCCGTCATGGACTTCCTTACGAAATAGTCACCGACAACGGATCCCAGTTCACGTCGAACAAATTCCGGGACTTTTGCGAGAAATGGAGAATTCGACTTAGCTTCTCTACCCTACGGTATCCTCAAGGAAATGGCCAGGCTGAAGCAAGCAACAAAACTATCATCAACGGGATCAAGAAAAGACTAGATCTCAAGAAGGGACACTGGGCTGACGAATTGGACGGAGTACTCTGGTCCCATCGAACTACACCTCGAAGCGCAACAGGAAAGACACCGTTCTTGCTCGCTTATGGAGTCGAAGCAATGGCCCCTGCCGAAGCCAATGTTACTAGTCTCAGGAGGCTAAAGATGCCTCAAAATGTAGCCTTGAATCACGAAATGATGATCAACGCCCTAGATCAACTCGAAGAACGACGAGATCAAGCTTTACTACTGATTCAGAACTATCAACATCTTGCCGAGTCCTATTACAACAAGAAAGTGAGGTCTCGACCATTGCAACTCGGCGATCTCGTCCTTTGTAAGGTCTTCGAGAATACTAAGGAGTGGAGAGCAGGTAAACTCGGTACAAACTGGGAAGGTCCATACAAAATAATGCATGTGGTCAAACCGGGAGTTTACCGACTTGAGACGTCTTCCGGGGAACAGATCCCACGATCTTGGAACTCGATCAACCTGAAGCGCTACCTCGGTGCTTAATGAGAAGAAGAAAGAACTACGAGTGACTTGATCCCATCTCGGGTACGTAGGCAGCCTCTAATCGGGTTCGGTCACAAAAACAAAAAGAAAAAAGAACTACGGGTGACTTGATCCCATCTCGGGTACGTAGGCAGCCCTTAACCGGGTTCAGTCACAAAAACAAAAAATATATTATATATAAATAAACATACATATATGTATATAAACGAATTGGCTCATTCCGATCATTTAAACCGATATGTTTTTCGATCTCATAACAACAAATCCACTTGAAACTCATATTTTGAGGTCAAAAGTCGGTACTAAACCACAGTAGGCGAACACGTCGAATGGATTTACTTGAAGTCGAATGATGTACGCGATATCACAGTAGGCTATAAAGGAAAAATTTGCTCGTTAACTTAGAAAAGTTAAACAAGTACGTTCTTTCCTATTTGTACGATCAAACGATGTCGGCATATTTGACGAAATAAAGTCCTATTCGTTTATTCTGCAAATAAAAGAATTAACAGTGAAAACACACGTCGGTTAATTCTATACCCCAAACGACAATCAAAGTCGGCTGGCGGTAATCAAATGAAGTAATCTCTCTAAAAGTAAAGTTAAATTGATAAAAAGCGACCATAATGCAAAAGGCCATACTCGGCCGGAGTTATTACAAAAAGAGGGGGAAAGATTACAACAAAAATAAGCTAGGTACGAAGGTCTTGGATATCTTCAGGAGAAAAGACCGCCATGTTAGAGCCGTGCTCATCAAGGTCGATAGGAAGGAGGTCAATCTCGGAGGCGTCCACAATCTCCATATTTTGAAGCTCCTCCAAGAAATGGGCTTCATCGGTCCTCGCCTTTTGAAGAACCTCCTCCACCGACAGACCTTGTGTCTGGATCTTTTCTAAACCCTCTCGGGTCCCCTTTGCCTGCGAGTAAAGGGCGAGCTTCGACTGGATCTCGGTTTGTTCTCCCAGGAATTGACTCATCCTCTCATACGTCGGCATAACCTTTTGCCTCAGAACGGACTCAACTTGCAGCCTCTCCTTCTTAACCTTGTGCTCCCGAGACTCTCTCAGCCTCCTGGTCGTCGCCTCGAAGTTCAGCGAAAGTTCGGATTTCTCCTTTTCCAGACCATGGCACCAAGAATCGAGGAGCTCTTTCTCAGCCTTCAGCGCCGCCAACTCTGTGGATAAAAGCTCGTTACAAGACCTTTCGAGTTTGGCTTTCTCCAAAGCTTCGTTCTTCTCAGTCGTCAGTCCCTCGACCTGTCGTTCGTAAGAACTACACTTGTACGCCAACTAGGCGATTTCCTTTCTCTTCTTCTTCAAAGACTTAGTTTTCGCCTCTAGCGAAGTCTCCTGAGCTCTGAGGTTCACCTCATAATCTCTCACCATGAGGTTAGCATTCCCAAAAAACTGACAAAGCAAAGGAGAATCAACAGAATTAAATATAGACCGGAAAAGGTCGGTTCTAAAGAAGAGAAACTTACGATGGCAACAGCTCGAGCCATCTCCCGATAACGACTATCTTGGTGAAGTTGGTCCAGTTTTGGCATCCCTCGTTTCTTGAGTTTAATCTAGCGGAACATACGGGCTGGAGCTTCATGATCTTCGATGAAGGGGACATCGACAGACCGATACTTGAAGTCGATAGCTTGAGGATACTCGACTGTCTTTCCGCCTTGGGATGCTGAAACAAGACCTTGGCTTCGATCTCCCTGCAACCCTTCGACTGTGGGGTTTTCGTCCACTGGATGCTCTTCCATCGGCATCTCGGTAGGTCCTGATGCTCCAGCCTCACTGATAGGAACGACCGGAGGTTGCCCTTCAGCAGAAGGATCCTTTTCCTATTGTTCGTCACCAAATTGCTCTTCGGATCCTGCGGGTGGAGATCGATTTGGACTCACACGCAGGGGAGCATCTCGCACACTCGAGTCCCGCTTTCGTTTGGCGGGCCTGCTTACATCGGAGGATCCTCGACCGTGTTTTGGGGTACCGATCGTGTCGGCATAAGAAGGAAGAGTTGAGAGATTTAACTTGCCCATTCTACGACCTCGGTGCTGCGATGAGATCTCGGTTTGATCTTCGGCTGCTGGGTGGAATAGAAAAAGTCAGGATCTAAAAGTGCACTTTGACAATGTCGGTAAATATATAGTTAAACATACCTTTACTGATTCTTTTTAAGGCGGCTTGGATACGAGCTTCACTGATATCCGGCCAGTGCTGATGGCTCAATGTTCTGATGGCTTCGACTTCTTCAAGAAAGGACTCGGTACCTCCTTGGGACCACTTAGAAAGACGATCTGCAACAAAGAGGAATCAGATGAAGGAAGATCAGTAGAAGTGTAATAATTTAAAAGAACGAGATCGTACCAATGTTAGCATTGAAATATCCGTTTAAAACTATTGAGGGATCTTTGAAGGATGCTTCATTGATCTTGACATAGAAGTAGCGATGATTCTAGAAATTGACTTTCGACGGTTTTCCAGTAATCACGTTGTACTTAGGGACCATCTTCCCATAGAAGAATCTCGTCTTGCCAGTGATACTTGGCATTGTGAGTTCTTCGAAGAGTCGAACCGACATCGTTACCCCTAGCTCGGCAGCCAGAACCGTCAAGGTCACCATGATCCTGATCTCGTTCGCGGTATATTGCCCGAGAGCGATTTTTCGCCGGTTGTAATACGTTGTCAGGAACGCGGGCAAAGGCCACCAGAGCGAACAATTCGTGAACCATGACTCGTATACTGTGGCATACCCTGCTGGAGGAGTCCAGGGCCTTTGATGCTCTGCCGAAATGAGGAAAGAGAACCCAGCAGGCGGGTTTGTTTGAAAGATAAGTCTTCGGACGCTTTTGAAGGAAGACTTGGTTGGGAAATGATTCACCCAGTTTTGGTTCTTTTTGACGCTACGTGTGCATTCTTGTTCTGGATCTATCTCTTCATCCAACTCGAAGTCGGTTCCCGTCCATCGCATCGGAAAGAAGTCGGCCAGAGCAAAGCTGATCTTCTCGGCCGAGTTTTTATCCTTATTGGACGAGTCGATGTCAGCACTGGGAGTAGCCGGACGATCTGATTCCGGTTCAACGTCTTGCTCCACATCGTCGGCAGGAGCGTGACCAATTGCTTCTCGATCTTCCAGCTCTATACTATATCTAACGGTGTCGCGTTCGTTGTCATCGAGCAGGGCTAAATCTGCGGTTGTTGGTCTCAGATCATCCATTCCTCCGAGCGTTATCGTTCTCGGTCTGAGTATCAGCGGCGAGCCGGAACTTTCTGAATCGGAACCGGTGGCGACCGCCTTTCCTCTCGAAGAACACCGGCGAAGAGGGGAGGACATTCTGATCGGAGAATCAATATGTAGAGAGAGAAAGAAGAGAGAAGGCAGAGGGAAAATACCTTTGATTCTGAAGTGAAGCAGCAAGAAGATACCAAAATGAGGATTGAGCAGAAACTTTTATAGATATCTCGGCGCGGAAGACGAGCAGTTGTCATGATTAGGTCTAGGACCCTATAGATTGTGACACGTGTCCCACTATCTCCGAATCTCGAGAGTATTACTTACTTTGAGTGACACGAAGTGGGAGGCGTGGACTCGAGAAATAATAATATTAAATACAGATCGGTGACCGAGAACAAGGTTGATGCTCAAGCGAAAGGAAGTCGGAGACAGCCAACTACTACAGTTTTGCCGAGAACACAGATGACCGAGATCACGCCTTAAATTCACCCAGTTAAAGAACTTCACCGAATAAACAGCAGTATGTTCGATGAACTGGGGGGGGACTTATTGTTAGGGATATATTACATCTATCCACATATGCCCATTTAGGCATGAACTCGGCCCAAAATCAGTAAGGAAGTCGGCCCATGAAGCCCGTCAAACCGACTTCGACAATAATATGAGGTGTATATATAGAAGGAGGTTGGAATGAAGAAACAGACAAATACTTCAAGGGCAAGCCTAGAACTAGGGTTTTCATTACTCTTTCTTTGTTCTAACCTTGTTCTTCATCAAACATCCTGATTTTTCGTCAATAAACTCCTTGATTTATTCTCTAAGTCGTCTCTTTAATAAACCCACCATCGAAATCGATCACCGATCTAGGGTTACCGATTTTGGATTCAACAAATGTGTAACATGAAACAATTACTAAAAGAGGAAAACATAAAGAAATAATTTTGTAGGGAATGAGAATTTTCCAAAGGGGACACAACCAAAATTTGGCTTGTCCAGGAAGAGTAGAAAGGGACATGAAGAGAGGCACAGTCTCCTTAGGTTGATAGTGACAGCCCATCTCCCTTTTTTATCCACTCATGTGATTTTTCTCTTCTCAATTCAAACGAGCCTCTCTCATTTAAATCCAAACAGGTTTCCTTGACTTCTTAAAGGTTTCCAACGTCCCCTTAAACTTTCCCTCTTTTCTTTCCTTCCACGGTAGGTTAGGTCAAGATGAGTTGCTTGTGGAGCAAGACTGTACGAACCTTGATCCAGCTTACATTTACTTCTCTTTCTTTCTTTATTCTAACACTCTCCCTCAAGATTGACCATTGGAGATCCTTGAACAAGCTTGGAACTGAGAGTACTTGCCTCATTAAAAGCCTAAGCATAGAGAGTACAAGCATCTAAGCCTGGGGATTGGCCAGTGAGTTTATGAGCCTTACGATCAAGTTTGGGGACTCATATACTTTGGATAATGGCCTTTCTTCAAAGGTAAGTCAGGCACCAATGTCTTCCTTGCTTCACACTCAAAACTACTTAGAACTCTTCATGTGGCTGGTTCTTTGTCTTCCCCTTTCTTCTGATCTCTTTCCATCATCAAAGGGTTTGATCCACGATGAGACTCTTCTCATGAGCTCCAAGTACCTGATTCAAACAATGCACACACACATGCATCAATTCTCAAGGGGAAAACCCTGTCCACCCTCTTGGCATCAGGTAAGTCACTTCTAAGAAATCTCTCCATGGTTCAGGAATATACATCTTTTGTAGGCTCTGAACAATATGGGCAGCCTGTAAAACCAACACTAAGACAAGTATCAATTGACAACAAGAATCAGAACATAGGTTTTTACGAAGTCTGATTTAAAACACATTTCACACAAGCGCCGCAAGCAATATATATCATCATGTTTCTATCCTAGAAACACTCTCTGAATCCTAATCATCAAGATTAAGCATTCAGACAACAAGACAATCGATTTTCCTAAGGGCAGAAGCAAGACAATCTTTCAAGACAAATTAACTTCAAAACAGTTTAACAACCTTAGGCAAATTCTAAACAAGATTGTGAAAATAAAGATTTAGTAACCATAGAGTATAAGGAACCAGAAAATAAATAAAGAGTAGAGAATGATGTAACCAAAGTGTTAGTAGCAAAATAATGAAAGAATGTTGGAGAATAAGAAACATGAGAATCTGATAATGAGAGAATGCAGAATTTGCTCAAGAGTTCTAACGGACAGAGTTTTGCTCTGTTTTCTTGAGTTTTGTGGAAGCATTAACAGCCATGAGCACCTAATATTCATCAAGATTTTTGTGCTTTAGTAGCTGAAACACAATAGACCATTGGACAATCAATTTATCCATTGATCTTAGGCATGTGCCAAGGGAATAACAGAGAGAAAAGAGGTGAGTTTGATCCCAAATAAGAGCAACCTGGCTATTATACCATGTTGGAATTCATGAGTGCTTGTCTCATGTCAAGAGAGTATTCAGTTAAATTGTAAATGAATACCCTTCAACCATACAACATGAACTCACAATTCAAAAGAAAAGATAACCAACTTGTGTTTGAATCCTCAAATACAGCTTACAATACACTCATATGTCCTAGAGAGTACATTGGTTATATGAAGCAGAAAATATCTAGTTTGAATCTAATCGTTGAAAAGTAACACAATACTTAGAGTTTGTTCACTTGTGATGAATGGGATTTAGAATCAGTAAGTTATAGTAAGAGTTTGTTGAGTGTTTAACAAGTATTAGGCTGCCTTAAGACAACCTCTAGATCATGATACACAACACCCTTACATTGTGACTATTGTTTAGACAGAAGAAAAAGAGACATGCCACAAAACTAGAGAGAGAAACTTGTATCTTGATTCTGATAAGTTACAAGAGGTGAAGCTGCCTTTAAATAGACATTGCGCAATATTAAACAATTACTAAAATAGGGAAACATAAAAAAATAATTTTGTAAGGAATGAGAACATGCCAAAGGGGATACATCCAAGGTCTAGCTCATCCAGGAAGAGTGGAAAGGGACAGGAGGAGAGGCACAATCTCCTTAGGTTGATAGTGACAGTCCAACTCCCTTTCTTATGCACCCATGTGACTTTTCTCTTCCCAATTCAAACCAGCCTCTCTTATTTAAATTCAGATTTGTTTCCTTGACTTCTTGGCGGTTGCCAACATCCCCTTAAGCTTTCCTACTCTTTTATTGCCTTGCAAAGTAAGTTAGATTAAGATGAGTTACTTGTGGAACAAGACTGTACAAATAGTTTCAAATCGACTTCTCTTTACTGTCTTGGATTGAACATTGATCCGACTTGCTTCTTCTTCTATTTCTTTCTTATTCTAACAAATAGCACCATGTGGTTTTACCTCCTTAATGGTGAAGGGGTCTGGCAAGAAATAATTGTAAACTAAAGTTATTTATAAGTACATGGTCATTGGATTCAAAATGCCAAGAGATGATCTTGTTATCATGATAGACTTTTGTTCGCTCTTTGTGCAGCTTTGATTTCACATAGGCATGATACATGATCTCATATAACTCATTCAGTTGTACCAATCTTCTCTCTGCAGCTGACTTCATGTCGAAATTTTGTTATCTTTACTGCCTATGCTGCTTGGTGCTCTAGCTCCACTAGAAGATGACATGCTTTCTCAAAAAGCAGATGAAACAATGTAATCCCAAGTGGCGTCTTAAATGTAGTAATGTAGGCCTATAGTGCATCATTCAACTTTGTAGACCAGTTCTTTCTTGTCATTCCTACTGTCTTCTCTAGGATTTCCTTGATCTGGCGGTTGGAAACTTCCACTTGTCTGGTGGTCTGGGGGTGATAAGGAGTAGCCACACGATGATGTACATCATGCTTCTTCAGTAGCTTCTTAAAGACCTTGTTGATAAAGTGAGAATCACCATCACTTGTAACAACTCGAGGTACTCTAAATCTGGGAAAAATGATTGTTCTGTACAACTTACTACCACAGAAGCATCATTATTTGGGCTGGAAATTGCCTCCACTCACTTAGACACATAGTCTACAACAACCAAGATGTACTTATTCCCATGAGAAGAAGGAAAGGGTCCATGAAATCAGTTCCCCAGAAGCCAAATACTTCCACCTCGAGGATGAATTTTGTTGCATCTCATGTAGCTTAATGATCTTTCCTCTCCTCTGACATGTATTGCACTGAGAGATAAATTTATGAGCATCTATAAACATCGTAGGCCACCAGAAACCTGCTTGAAGAACTTTGGACACTGTCTTGAAAGTAGAAAAGTGACCAGCATAATCATATCCATGACAGTCAAAGAGCATATCAGTAACCTCAGACTCGAAAATGTATCGTCAGTAAATGTTTTCAGAACAATGTTTGTACAAATAAGACTCATCCCAATAGTACCTTCGGATTTCCCTTAAAATTTCTTCTTTGTAAAGTTTTTATAGTCATCAGGCTCAACATCATCAGCATGGTAGTTCACAATGTCTGCAAACCATTATCGATATGACTCAGTTTATGTGACTCTATACACCCCTAGACTTGCACTTTTACCTCGGAGAAAATATGTGTTTGTCTGTGCAAGGCGTCGATTGACACTGATGTAGGTGTCGATCGACACAAAGTACTTTTGTGATTTCCCGTATGCTTCATCCAAGGTGATCGCCACTGCTGTAGTGTCAATCGATACTGCATCAGTGATAGTTCTCAAACTCCCGATAAAACTAGTTTTGGTCATGTAGACATTCTCATCAGGCATAAAATCGACTATGGGAATGTCATCATCAACTCCGATCCGTAATAGGTGCTTTGCGACTCCATTTTCCCCTCATTTTTTGTGCCTAACCTCAATGTCAAACTTTTGGAGAAGTATAATCTACCTGAGAATTCTTGGTTTTGCATCTTTCTTTTGCATCAAATACTTAAGGGCAACATGATCAGTATGCACAATAATCTTAGAACAAACTAAATAAGGATGGAACTTCTCAAATGCGAACACTACAGCCAACAACTTATTTTCAGTAGTTGCATAATTCTTTTGCGTCTCATCTAGTGTTTTACTAGCATAGTAGATGGCATGGAGTTTCTTGTCCTTCTTTTTACCAAGTAAAACACCTACCACAAATTCACTGGCATCACACATAATCTCAAAAGGAAAATCCTAGTCCGGAGATTGCACAATTGTAGCAGACACCAATGATTTCTTGATCTCTTGAAAAGCCCTAAAGCATTCAGGGGTGAAATCAAATTTGACTTATTTGCAGAGGAGAATAGTTAGTGGTCTAGCAATCATGGTACAGTTCTTGATAAATCTCTTGTAAAAACCAACATGTTCTAGAAAACTCCTCACATCCTTCACATTAGCAGGTGCTGGCAATCATGTCATGACTTCAATCTTGTCCTTGTCGACCTCAATACCAGCTGTTGAAACCTTGTGTCTAGAACAATCCCATTAGTGACCATCAAGTGACACTTTTCCCAGTTTGGAACCAAGTACTTCTCTTCACATCAATGAAATCCTTAATCATATCTGTAAAGATAGACATTATACATATATGTAGCGCTGGGATTTTAAACCGACCCGAATTGGCCGAACCGAACCGAACCAAAATTAAAGAAACTCAGTTTGTACTCATTTAAAACCTTAAACCGATTGGTAACATCTAACATTGCATTCCGTTATCGGTTATATTGGTTCGGTTCACTATAACCAAACGGTTAACTGAATTAAGAAAAAAAAACAAATCTACTAACCTTCGTTAAGTCACGCTAAACCTAATATTCCTCATCTTCATTTTCTTTTTCGGAAACAGCGGAAGTTTAAGCCTCTTCGTTTCTTCGCAGCAATTTCATCTTTTTTCATAGCATCTCCTTCTTGACTTCATCTTCCTCTCGTGCTTGTCTAAGAGGTATAAATCTAACTTATTTTCCTTTACTTCTTTGTTTTTTTTTCATTTCTCTGCCTTTTATAATGACTTCTTATTTTTCTTTACTTTTGAAGTTTTAACAACCTGCCCACTATGTGTGTTTTGTTTTACTTAGGTTTATATACTTTATGTTATTTTGGTTGTGGCTGATATATTTTTGTTTAGCTGTTGCTTGTACTTGTAGTGTCTTTAAAAATTAAAAATTGCGGATAGTAGTCCGTTAAAGACATAACTGTTACAATATTTAAGTGTTTATATATAACTGATTGTGACTGTTTCTGTTTGTGCAGATGGATTCAAGTTCTTTTGATGATTGGAATGATGAAATGCTTGACAGTGAGATTCAAGGAGAAGAAGCTTCAGAAACTTCTCTTACTGGAAAAAAAAAAAAAGAAAAGAAAAGAAACTGGAAGATCAATCTCTGATCTTCCACCAAAACCAAGGAAGAAAATTGCCCATAGAGCAAAGTGTTGTGAATACTTTATCCAAAGAGAAGATGATCCTGGACAATGCAACTGTTGTTTGTGTGGCTTAGAGATAGGCTGTGATGTAGTAAAACAGTTGGAACCAGTCCCATGATAAATCACATAGCACGTTGCAAGTTGTATAAGGCTGATCAAGAGAGTAAGACTCAAACAAAGTTGACTGGGAATAGTAGTGGTCCAGCCTTAACCGTTAGGTATGATGCAGCCCTATTTAGAAGATCAGTGAATGAAATGATTATTCTGAGTGCGTTGCTGTTTGCTTTTGTGGAATCAGAGGGCTTTATGTGTTTTTGTCTTAATGTACTTCCAATGTACACGGTTCATTGTAGAAGGACAGCTACAAAAGACATCTTTGCTAGGTTTGTGTAAGATAAAGCAGATTTGAAGAAGTTATTCAGCTTCAAAAAGCAGAGAGTGTCGCTAACAACAGATATATGGGTAGCGCCTACTAACTCGGTTAGTTATATGGTTGTGACGTCGCGCTGGATTGATGCAAATTGGGTATTGCAGAAAATGATCCTTAGCTTCAAGCCTGTCACAGACCACAAAGAAGATACAATCGCTGAACATCTGATTTCATGCCTAGCTGAATGGGGTATTGAAAAAGTCTTCACAGTGACAGTTGATAACGCTAAAGGAAATGATAACGCGTTGAAGTTATTTCACGGATTATTTGCGGCTGAAGGGAGAAGCTGCCTTGGTTAAAAATGGGGTGTATTTGCATATGCGTTGCTCTGCTCACATACTTAACTTGATGGTAAGAGATGGTTGAGCACATGTGACAGATTATTATTGCCATATGCAATGCTGTAAAGTATGTGCGATCGTCTGGACCAAGATTGAAATCATTTGAATTACGGGTTGACTCAGGAAAAATTTCAAGAGGCAGCTTATCCATGGACTGCACTACTCGTTGGAACTCAACATACCTTATGTTGACAGATGTGATTAAGCTGAGTTGCTTTTGAGAAGATGTTGACTGAAGATAAGCTCTATAATGAATACTTCTTGGAATTGGATGAGAATGGACTCGAAAGGGTTGGACCACCCATTTCTTCTAGTTGGGATGAAGTTCAAAGATTTGTGAAGTTTCTCAGGATGTTTTTCAACTGTACTTTGGTATTTTCAGCATCTAAGACGGTAACGTCTTCCATCTGTTATAATGAGATCGTCATCATTGAAAGAAATCGGATTTCCTTGAGTAATAACAGAGATGAGTTAGTTAGAATGGAAGCAACAAGTATGAGAGAGAAGTTTGAGAAGTATTGGGATGGTCTTTTGAACATGAATCCACTAGTTATTATTGCTAGTGTTTTTGATCCAAGGAACAAAATGAAGTTTGCTTCACATTGCTTTGATAAGCTTTATGGGAAAGATAGTCTAGAAAGTAATCGCCTTAAATCATCTATTAAGAGTGTTATGCAAGAGCTGTATGACGAGTATGTTTTACTAAGCAAGTCGGCTGGTTGTGAAAGTGCTGCAACTGGAAGTGAGCATGCTGATTTTGAGCAGCCAAGTGTTGTTTTCGATTTATCTAATGATGATGAGTATGAGAGGATGGATTCATTATACTCAGAGATGGTTAAGGAGACAGCGTATGATGAAATAAGCAGTGAATTAGACATATAATTGCTGGAAAAGGCTGTTACATGAGAAAACAACAGTTTAGGATTGAATTATGATGTCCTATCTTGGTGGAAACGTAACAGCTCTAAATACCCAATCCTATCAGAGTTTGCAAGGGATGTCCTTGCCATCCAGGTTTCTTCGGTTGCGTCCGAATCAGCTTTTAGTACTAGTGGTCGGATACTAGATCCTTATAGAAGTTGTTTAACGCCTTAAATGGTTGAAGCTTTGGTATGTTCACAACAATGGATTCGGAGTTCCATTTCTGATGCAAAACTTGCTTCCTTGGTGCAAATGTTTGAGGAACTAGCTTTCCATGATGGACTGGGTAACTTTATTTTGTTTGTTCTATGTTTCTTCATTATTTATTCTAAACTAATGTGTTTCTTTTTTTGTGAATTTGCAGAAGATGAAAGTATCGCTTGAAAGACGTACAAGCTCACGTGAAACAACTGAATGTATTTTTTTTTTTTGTATTTGATTCAGCTTGAGTTTCAACATGTGTTGTTTGGTTAAGACTTCTAGATGCAAGTTGTTTTCTCTTCCCTGTAATGGTTGTGAATTTTTGATGTGATCATCTTTGATAAAGTACAACTTACGTTTGAAACATGTTTTTGAATGTGTTGTAAAATACTAATGTGTTTCAGGTACAAATAAACCACAAGTCATTTATTAAATTTTGCCCATCAATTAAAGCATCACAACTAAACAAAATAAATGTTTTTGGCCCATCACAATTTAATGAATTATACCAAATTAATCGAACTGTACCGAATTAACCAAAGTTTATTGAATTAACCGAAGTTAACCGAACTAATCAAAGTTTACCAAATTATAGAGAATGTAAACCAAAATCACAACAACTTTTAATAATTTTGGGGAAAAAATTTAGAAACCAAACTAACCGAACTATTAATTTCTTTGGTTCAGTTTGACAATATTATTTTATTCTGAAATAACCGAAGAACTGAAGTACCCGAACCGAAGTACCCGAACGATCCGAACTCGCATGCCTACATATATGGAAGGTAGCATGAGCATTACAAAATCCAAAAAGGGTCTTGCAATACGCAAAAGTACCGTAGGGACAAGTAAGAGTAGTTTTCTCTTGATCATCTAGACGGATAGAATTTAGAAGTAACCCTGAGTATCCATTCAGAAAGCAGCAGTATGGTGATTCGCTAGCCTCTCCAGCATCTGATCAATGAAAGGTAAAGGAAAATGATATTTTCCTGTTGCAGCGTTCAACTTCTTGTAATCAATACACATCATGTGCCATGTGACAGTCTTTGTAGGAATCAACTCATCCTTCTCATTCTTCACCACTGTGACTCATCCTTTCTTAGGAACCATGTGCATTGGACTGACCCAATTGATGTCTGAAATTGGATAGATAATCTCAGCTTCTAGGAGTTTCATGATCCTTCTTGACAACCTCTTTTAAGTTTGGATTCAGTCTTCTCTAATGATTAATAGATGACTTTGACTCATCCTCCAAGTGGATCCTATACATGCACAAGTTTACAGAGGTACCTGAAATGTCATCAAGAAAATAGCTAAAAGCTTTGTGATAATTGCACAACTTGCTTAGTAGTAAAGAGAGTTCCACATTATTCAAATTAGCATTGATATTGAAAAGGTAAGAAGAGTTCTCACTGACGTATGCGTACTTAAAACCTGCAGGAACCTGTTTGAGCTCAACTTTGAGTGTTTCTTCCAAATTCCAGTCGTTGGATTCGTGACGGTGTCAAGCAACACCAAATGGGTGTCGATCAACACTCTTTCAAATCCAGAGCTCTTCTTTAGTGACAACATGCATCACCTCCTCATTTGTATCCATCAACCTAATATACCCAGTAGAGTTTGAATCCTAAATCATACATTAAATCTATACGCCAATAAAGATAAAGTTGTTGATGGAAGTGTACGCTTATAGTGTACTATGGTGTATGATGACAGTGTACATTATACTATATGTTGAAAGTGTACACTATAGTGTACGCCAACCGTGTATATCCTAAAATATATATATATCTAAAACTCTACAATACCTTAAGCACTATACCATAAGCTATATACACCGAAACACCGATAAAGGTGAAAGTGTATGTTGGAAGTGTACACCAAAGTTTATGCTGGCACTGTACACCATAGTATAATATGGATGTATATATCCAAAATAGATAACTTCTAATACCCTAAGCACTATACCATAACATGCCCTAAACACTGTACAATATACCTAAACTTTAGTAAGACACTAAACTTTTTACTCTGAAAAATTAATTAATCAAACACTAAATCCTAAAATGTAACAAAATAACTTAGCTAAAAGACATCATCCTCCTATATATATTATTTGAGAAGTCACTTTAGTGATTTTGCTTATGTATCTTTCATAGGAGAGCTCTCTATTTAATTGTTTTAATTTGATCGGTTGGCAATTTTTTATTTTTTATTTATTAATTTAATTCTTAAAAAAACAAAATCAAAAATAACCTTACATAAATAGCCAAACAAATCATATTTTACAATAATGATTTTCACAAATATGTATTTAAGTAAATTGTGTCATCAATGCTCGATTTTCCTATATTTTGATGTTTCCAATTATATCTAGAAAATGATAAATACAATATTTTTAATGTTTCCAATTATATATAAGTAGCATTGTAACTTTTGGTAAGTTATAAAAATAAGTAGATAAAAAAATTTCAAATAATATTACACATAATAACTAATTTTAGAATTAATGTTGAAATAAAATTTGTACTAAAATATATTTTATTCATATGTTTAATATATGACTTAGAAAATGATAAATAAAATATTTATTGTAATACAAATATGTGTATATACTTTATTTGTATAATTGGTGTAGAATATTTTACAATGATTCAGTATACATTTTTAAAATTTATGTCATAATTTCTTACTATAATGTTATCACACTTTTTGGTGGACAAGAACATGATATGATGTAATCAATTTTTATTTTTTTTAAATAATTATTATATAATTTTCTAACCAAATTTGATTGTACATTTATTCATATGTTATTAAGAAGCTGAGTTAAATTTATAGTGAATAATATTTGGATGGGAGATTTGGATCATATTTAGTTTATATTACTGATTTTTAAATTAAAATATCAAAATTTATATCCTGAATGTAACATATATTTTCTTATATTTTTCGTCATTTTTTATAACTTAATTTCAAACAAATAATAAATATCTATCTATAAACTAATAAATTATTTTATGCACTTAAAAATTAAATTTGACTGGTTAATGATTTTAATGTTTGATTTATTCAGTTCTTAAGTAAAAAAACTATAAAAAAAAAAACTTTTACCAATAGCAAAATATATCATACTTAATAATAATGGCTATCACAATTATATATTTAAGAAATTTGTGTTACCAATGCTCAGTTTTTATGAATTTTAAATATTAATTATATCTAATTAGCATTGCAACTTTTTAAAAAAGTATAAAAAAATAGATAAAAAGTTCCAAATAATATTACATATAATAACTAATTTTAGAATAAAATTTGAACTATAATTTGTATCACAATATATTTATTTCGTATAAGAGAGATTTAAAAAACTTTCATTTGCATATAATATAGATAATAAAAAGGACAATTTACTGGTTAGTAATTTTATTTCTTATATATTATATAGATGATAATAATATACAAAATTATATATAATATAATTTAAAGTGAAAAGTAAAAGTAACACTAGACAAGAAACATATTTAACTTTTTACAATAATAAATCTATAAAATCAAATGCTACTGCAAAAGTTGATAAATTATTTCTTATATTTTGAAATAATTAGTAAGAAAAAAAGAGATTTAAAAATTTTTCTTGTATGTTATATGAGATAACTAAAATAAAATAAAATTAGTATTTTTGGTTAGTTGCGTATTGTATAGATAATAATATACAAATCATGTATATATAATTTTATTTTAAGTAAAATTTTAAATTAATTTAGATGTAAAAAATAAATTAAAGTTACTTTTAATGAACATATAAAAAACATATTTTATAAAAAAATAAAAATAAACTTTTATACATTTTTAAAAATATACTGTTTAAAGGTTCTTTAAAAACTTTAAACTTTCTTTTGTATGTTATAAAAATAACTAAAACTAAAATAAATTAATATTTAATAGTTTTTGTTACTTACATATCTTATTGATAATAATATACATAAAGTAAAAATAATCATATTAACTTATAAACCATATTAATTATAAATATGTGGTGTATAACGGTTCGAGTCTTCTTTCCCTCCATGTGTCCTCGAGCGCTCCTCTCATAACTGTTTTAATTTATCAAAATTATTATACTGACTATTGTTCATAATGTCTATGAACTTTCCGTTAACCATATTTTTTTGCTATTTATATTAAATTCTTGCATTTCCGGACTAAGAAAAGAGAAAGGATAAATTCTTGTTATTTATTTTCATTTAAACTAAAAATAAAAAATAAATATACTATTATTATTAATTATATTATATTAATATTACTATATTTATTATAGTAGTATGTTTTGATATTTTTACAATGTTATAATGTATTAATATTGATAATTTATTATTAAACTGCTGCAGTATCTTATAATCAACCAGTCATAAATATTGCGCAAAGCCGCAAACGTAATAATTTCTAACCGACTTATGAGTCATATGAATCTGTTAATAACGCTAGAAACCACAACTATCTACACCCGTAAACTCTGCAACTGCAACATCTGCGTTTCAACCAGTCAAACTCTCAATTAGTCTAGTTTGGGGCTGTTCGTTTCTCCAAATGAGCCATCTAGATGGAGATGAGAGTTTTGTTCGTTTAGGCATTAAAAGTACAAGTCATATGGATGGTTCATCTGAATGAGTGTTAAAAATTTAGGCTTAATTTTAAAAATAACTTGCTTATCCAAATTGTTACCATCTGAATGAAGATGGTTCTGTCAAAATGATATAATATATATAATACCCCTATTTAATTCACAAGTTACAAACTTAAACCTAATATCATTTTATCACTCAAAGAATGACAAAACCATAAAACCACATTTTCACCAAAACAACGAAACATATTTTTTGCCAAAACCACAAAATGTTGTTTTCAGCCAAAATCTCATTTTTCTCGTAAAAAATGTACTTTCCCGCCAAAACACATTTTCCCGTCAAAACCACAAAATCACATTTTCACATCAAAACACATTTTCCCGTCAAGACCGTTAAAATAAAATATTCCACCAAAATCGTATAATGTATTTTCCCGTCAAAACCGTAAAAATTTGTTTCCCGCCAAAACCGTAAAAACTTGTTTTCCTATCAATACCATAAAAACTCGTTTTACCGCCAAAACTGTAAAAACTCGTTTTTCCGCCAAAACCATAGAAACGTGTTTCTCCGCTAAAACCGCCAAAACGTGTTTTTCCACCAAAAACACATTTTCTGGCCAAAACCGTAATAACATGTTTTCGCGCAAGAACCCTAAAAAGCATTTTTTTTGTCAAAACCGCAAAAAAAAAGTATTTTCATCAAAATCGTAAAAATGGTTTTTCCGCCAAAACACTTTTTCAAAAATATCGTAAAAACGTGTTCTCCCGTCAAAATGCGTTTTTCCGCCAAAACGTGTTTTCCTGCCAAAAACGCAAAATCGTGTTTTCCAGCCAAAACCGTAAAATTATGTTTCCCACCAAAACCGCAAAAAAGAATTTCTCGTCAAAAGCCCAAAAACGCATACTCCTGTCAAAATCGCACAAATACTTTTCCGCCAAAACCGCAAAAGTGTGTTTTCTTGCCAAAACCACAAAACACGTTTTCTCGCCAAAACTGCAAAACACATTTTTCGCCAAAACAGCAAAAACACATTTTCTCGCCAAAACAGCAAAACACGTTTTCCCGCCAAAACCGCAAAAACTTGTTTACCCGCAAAAACCGCAAAAACTCATTTACTTGCCAAAACGGCAAAACGTGGTTTTCTGGCAAAACTGTGTTTTCCACTAAAACCAAAAAACACAGTTTTCCACCAAAACCGCAAAAATGAAAAAACACTTTTTCTAGCCAAAAACGCAAAAACACGTTTTCCTACCAAAACTGCAAAAACTCCTTTACTCGCCAAAACCACAGAAATGTGTGTTCTCCGCTAAAATCGTGTTTTCTCATCAGAACCAAAAACATATTTTCCGCCAAAACCGCAAAAATGCAAAAAGTGATTTCTATCAAAACCGCAAAAATGCATTTTCTCGTCCAAACCGTGTTTTCCCGCCAAAACTACAAAAATACGTTTTCCCACCAAAACCACAAAAATGTATTTTCCCGCCAAAATTGCAAAAATGTTTAACCAAAAAACATAGTTTTTCGCCAAAACCGCAAAAATGCAAAAACGTATTTTTGCTAAAACTATAAAATTGAATTTTCTCGTTAAAATCGCAAAATTAAATTTTTCGTCAAAATTGTTGTGAACATTTATTTTTCTACTAAAACTGCAAAAATATATTTTCTCCCAAAACTATAGTTTAAAATAATTATATTTTAGAATTATAAAAATTATTATAGTGAAACAAAAAAAAAATATAATTAAATCAAAACAAGGTTATATTTGTAATTTTTTTATTAAATTCATTGGGATGAAAATAGAAATAAAGAAACGAACATAAAATCAATCCAGATGACTCGTTCAGATGGCTCATCTGAATAAAAAAATGAACAACTCCTAAAATTTGAATGAATCATCTGGATAAATTATAGATAGAACATGTTATAGAAGAGGTGGATGGAGATGACAAATGGAGAAACAAACCGTCCTTTCGTAGTTTTATTTATTAGACTAGTCATCCCATAATCACATGTAGGAAAAATAAATTGGAGCTGGTGATCAAATTGACTCAGCCGCAATTAAAAAAGGCATCCGGTTTGGTTTATAATTGAAAACCGGTGTTTAACCACTACATATTATGATGATTATTATTCTCCTTATTTTCGGCTAGTAGTGTCAACGCATCTTTTGCATCTAATCGGAAATGGCGCAGAAGCTTAACTTGGATAATCTCGCCGTCTCTTCAGACGTTTACCGCTCTAGTTTCCCCTCCACCTTCACCTTCGGCGTCGCCACTTCCGCTTACCAGGTTGAAATTCTTAGTTAAGAAAAGATGAAACTGTTTGTGTAGAAAAAGGCTTAAACTTTGATTGTTTTACAGATCGAAGGAGGGTGGAATGAAGGTAAAAAGGGGCCAAATATATGGGACAAGTTCACTCATCTTGAAGGTATGCGCTTCCTTGCAGCTTATCAATAACAAAGACTTAACACTTTGTGATTTAGGAAAAGTTCTTGATGGAAGTAATGGGGATGTCGCTGTGGATCATTACCACAAATATAAGGTTTGAGCAAAAGGAACTTCTTTTTCCTTTTGTTTTCCTATGCTTTCCTTATTTCTTCAATAATTTTCAGGAAGACATTGAACTTATAGGAACGTTAGGATTCAGCGCTTACAGATTTTCCATTTCTTGGTCTCGCATTTTCCCTGGTACATTCTTATATTTCCTTCTTACGAGTTTCTTCATCTCTATTCTTTAAGTGCGTGGTGGTTACTTGTGATAAGTAGGATCACTAATCATAGTGTAGCTTATGTTTCTTCAAAGTCGTTTCCTTCCTTTAACAGACATGAAATCTTGTGTTCTTTATACTTGGGACAGTAAAAATAATTCTGTTGCAGTGTTTGTTGATTCAAGGCTTATTTTCTTTGGTTTACATTTGTTCTAGATGGTTTGGGAACTGAAGTCAATGAAGAAGGCATTGCTTTCTACAATAATATTATAAATTCGCTTCTTGAAAAGGGTATTTTCTCCACCCGCAAACGAGCCTTTTCCACTTTCTTTAGATGATCATCTCACAAGATGATTACTCTTTCAGGTATTCAGCCGTTTGTCACTCTGTACCATTGGGATCTCCCCTCACATCTCCAGGAATCCATCGGGGGTTGGATAAATAGGAAAATTGTGTAAGTAGTAAATCTTGATATCTGTCTGTGTAAGATCATGAAATAAGACCAGCCCTGGTTAATTGATTGTTTTGACACTAACTCTTTCTCTTCATGTACAGAGATTATTTTGGCCTCTATGCAGATGCTTGTTTTGCCAATTTTGGTGATAGAGTGAAACACTGGATTACATTAAATGAACCACTTCAGACCTCTGTGAATGGACACTGTATTGGGATATTTGCACCTGGAAGAAAGGAAAAGCCCTTGATCGAGCCATATTTGGTCTCACATCATCAAGTTTTGGCTCATGCAACTGCTGTTTCAGTATATAGAAGCAAGTACAAGGTATAATCACTACTCTATTCTCCAACCATTCTCTACTTTAGTTTCTTATCTGGGACCTTTGGGTATTGGAAGATGCGTCAAGGGTTCTGTTGTTGACAGCTAGTGCGCATCACAGTTCTTGTTATTTACCAGTATGCTTTCTGATTCTAGGAAAGTCAAGGCGGACAAATCGGTTTGTCGGTTGATTGTGAGTGGGCAGAGGCAAATTCGGAGAAAATGGAGGACAAGGTTGCTGCGGGTAGGCGAATTGACTTTCAACTTGGATGGTAAGTAAGAAAGTGCATTAAGTTCTTTTCTAAATTTAAAGATATCTTATTCCTGATGTTTTGAGCTATAAAAATATTGTAATATAGGCTTTTCATATGTTAAGTTTGTATTTTTTTTTTTTTTTTTTTTTTTTTTTGTAACAATGTTAAGTTTGTATAAATGTCACAATTGTTTTTGAGAAGGTGTAATATCAAATTTCCATTGACTTGGGGTTGCTTGGTGAGCGTAAAACGTTGTTTCGTCCTGCAAACTTTGAAGTACATCACTCCTTGAATTAATAGATTAAAATCTTTTTACAGGTTCTTGGATCCTTTGTTTTTTGGAGACTACCCTGCAAGTATGCGCCAGAAACTTGGAGATAATCTTCCTACATTTACCCCCGAGGAGAAGGAGTTTATGCTTCAGAACTCATGGGACTTTCTTGGCATTAACCACTACACTTCGAGGATAATTGCTCATGTTTCAAACAACGAAGCTGAGAGTGACTTTTACAAAGCACAAGAATTGGAGAGGATTGGTAACAAACACAAACACTGAAATTTATATTACCATTAGCATCTTCTTACTTCTTTCCTTGTAGTCATCTCTTTCTTTTCTGTGCACAGTTGAATGGGAAGATGGAGAGCCTATAGGCGACAGGGTAAGAACTCTCTTCTTAGTCTCCGCTCAATGCAGTGACTATGTTAACATTTCTGCGCATATACTAATGCAAGTATGCATGAGCTAGTGATCAAGTAACCAAATTTGTGCCAATTACAGGCAGCTTCGGATTGGCTTTACATTGTGCCTTGGGGAATCCGGAAGACTTTGAATTATGTCAGCGAAAAGTACAACCACCCTTCAATATTTATTACTGAGAATGGTACTTATCTATCCTTATAACTCTATAGTTCAATTAAATGCAAAGTCTGGTAAGAAGAGCAGAAAAGTTTTGTTGTCCATGTTAAGTTGGCATTTGAGCAAATATACTTTGTTTTTGTTATGTCGCACTTCTTTTATATATATCCTGAACATTGGATATCTTGTTACAACACGACAGGCATGGATGATGAAGATGACGGATCTGCCTCTATCCATGATATGCTCGACGATAAGCGTAGAGTTGCCTATTTCAAGAGTTACCTTGCCAATGTCGCTGAGGCTATCAAGTGAGCCAACATTTCTCTTTATTCTCATATGTTTACTGGCAGCAACTCATGAAACAAATAATTAGGTGGGAATATATCAAGTAATTAATTTTGTTAATAACAAAAACTGAAACAGAGACGGAGTAGACATAAAGGGATACTTCGCATGGTCGTTGCTGGACAACTTCGAGTGGGCGCAAGGTTTCACCAAGAGATTCGGTTTGGTATATGTAGACTACAAGAACGGTTTAACCCGTCACCCAAAATCTTCTGCTTATTGGTTCATGAAGTTTCTTAAAGGTGATGAAGACAACAAAGGTAAAAAGGAATGAAAAACAGAGAAAGGAAATCTAAAACTACTATTACATTTACATTGATTTGCGTTGTGTTGCTATAAATTTGTACCAAAGAGATTAGTCGATGATGATGTTGGTATAGAATCATTACAAAACAAATGACTTATGCCACTCTTTGGTTTAAAGCTCATATTCTGACTAAGTCTATCGTCTTTATATGTATTATCACATGAAAAATATATTTACCAAACGTGGCTTTCTATGGATTTGGCCATGGATAGTTACAGAACATTCATGGTCTATACATTTATGTGGAAATCAAATTAAATCATTCCATGTGATACATGTTCATGGCATTTTAAATTATTCAATTTAAATCATTCCATGAGATGTCAGGAATATATTTGACAAATTTGAAATCCATTTCACTTGCTTGCAATGTGCCCATACCATTGGCTTTCCGCAATATTTGGAGCTTGACTTGTCTTAGCTTTATTCTAATACAGTAACTTTAATGACCCGGTATAGCAAATCGGTTTGAATTATTTCTCATTTCTTTAATTTTACTAGGTATATACCCCTGCGTAAGCGGAAGAAAATTATACGTGATTATTTTATACGTACATATATGTTATTTTAACCAAAATAAATTCATAAGATTTTGTTAAATATAAAACAAATTTCATAATTTTAGCTTAAACATAAATAATATGAAATTGGTAAATCATGAATCATTATATAAATTAATTTTAACTTCAGATTTTTAAAATCTTTTGATGTTGTTTTAGTTGTAGCCTATTTGTGATTTTTTCTTATTACGATATGGTCTGTATTTTTAATTTTTGGTGTGAAAAAATTATAATAACAGTTGATTTAAATGTATTGTTATGATATTCAACACTTGAAGATTAAAAAACTTTTCTTTAATTCCAACTAGATTTGGATCCGCGCGGTTCTTTCATTTTTATTTACATAAACATTTTGCTTTTATTTCAAGAATGGGATATATTCAAATATGTATATCGATTTTTCAAATATTAGTATGTGATTCAATTTTATTGGTCAAATTTATCATTTCAAAATGTAAAATATATTTGTATATTTTTAATACTCTACTTTTCTGACCTTGATATACCAGAAGATTTCTGACGCAGCTAATTCATCTCAAAGCTTCTTCACGTTCTTCTCATTTTATATTTGGAGTTGCTCTTGTTTTCTCTAAAACATTTTTGCGACCAATGACTCCAAGATGCGTTTGCGTAGGTCTTCGCCGAATGAACGTATTCTGAAAAGTTTACTATAGTTTTCAAAGATTCCTGACCATCACTCGAACCTGATTCACAACCAAGATCGAGTTTGATAATTCAACCAAGACCCTTCTTGGATCCAACGCCTCCAGCATTGTTTTTAGAGAGGAATCATGCTTATGAACTTCATTGACTTTGACGTCCATAACAAAATGGATTTTTACTCCCTCTGATTATTAGAATAAACCCATCAAGACTTTTTTTTTTTTTTTTTTTTTAACCCATCAAGACTTTTTTTTTTTTTTTTTTTTAACCCATCAAGACTTGTTCTTGAACAGCCATAGAACCGGAGACTGACTTTCAACTGATAGTGAAACTATATGTCAGTACACATTAACTTCTTTACAAACTCTTCTCCCCCAGCTGTTCTGAACCTTCATTACTCAACTATGATCTCGGACACCGAATCAAAAACCTTTTAAGAGGATTTAGTTCTGCATGTACGGAATGTCTCTGCCGAATTTTAACTTATCTTGGATTTGTTTGGTCGCCCATTTGATGTCTCCACCAAAAGTGGTCAAGTCTGAAAATTCAGATGAGATATATTGTGTAAGGTTGAAGAAGATCTAATAAAACACAAACCAATCGTTGGAATCTTAATCCCCCGTTAAATATTAAACCAGTAGTGTCATGAAGTTCCCAACAAAACTTGAGGTCAATCAAATAACTTTGGGATCCCCACACATTGCTTTGAATAACTCATCTCAGAACTGATTTTTGCAACAACCCTTTAATAAGAACAAAGCACTTTATTGATCAATATCAAAGGAATTACAAAGAACCCAAGCGTATAGGCATGCAAGTCCAATGTTCGATACTCACACTCTGAGTAATCAACTTTCTTTCACAAAAGCGATAAAAGAAAATATCTAATGGCCCTTGTTATATATACCCAAGGTCCATTTACAACTCTATTACAAACAACTATTACTTAGTAACTAAAGCCAACTCATCTTCTCCCCTGATCTTATTCTTCTCTTCACCTCTTCCTCTCTTCCTCTTTCTATAGTAAGCCCTCATAGGCATATTAATACCCCCCGTTTCAATCACCAGCTTGCCCTCAAGTGGAAATGCTGGAAACTGATTCTTAAACTCTGTCGCACGCATCCACGAGTTCTCATGTTCCGGCAATCCGGTCCAACGAACTAATACCTCGAGAAAGCCTTGCTCATCATAGCGATGATTGAAAATCTCCTGTGGTATCACCACCAACTCATTATCAGTTGAAAGAACCTCAAGTAAGGAAGTAACCACATGATCCTTTCCAATCATCGGTTTAAGCTGAGAGATATGAAACACAGGGTGTATCCTGGAACTGTCCAGAAGCTTCAGACGATATGCCACTTCCCCAATGCGCTCAATGACCTCAAAGGGACCATAGTAGCAAGCTGCTAACTTCTGACAAAACCGGCGACTGACAGAATGTTGTCGATATGGTCTCAATTTCAAATAAATCATTGTTCCCACCGCAAACTCAAGAACTCTTCGATGTTTGTCGGCATTGCTCTTCATGATAGCTTGCGCATGCAGTAAGTGTTCTTTCACGTCTTGTAAGACCGCATCACGTTCCAACAACATCTTCTCAAGTTAAGAGTTCTGAGTTCCTCCCTTCTCATATTGAATCAGCGAAGGAGGTTCTCTGCCATAGACTAACTTGAACGGAGAACACTGTAGCGACGTATGGAACCATGTATTGAACCAAAACTCCGCCCACGCTAGGAATTTGAACCACGTCTTAGGATGTCCTGACGAGAAGCACCGAAGATAAGTCTCGAGACATCTATTAGTCACTTATGTTTGACCATCAGATTGTGGTTGAAAGGCGTACTAAACCTCAACTGTGTCCCTGAAATCCGAAAACATTCCTTCCAGAAACTGCTCAAGAAAATTTTATCTCTATCAGAGATGATCGACTTTGGAAACCCGTGAAGTCTTACTATTTCTTGAACAAATTCCTGTGCAATCTCCATAGCAGTGAACGGATGTTTTAGGTCGATAAAATGGCTGTATTTGCTCAATCTGTCCACAACAACCAGAATCACATTGATGCCATTGGACTTAGGAAGGCCCTCAATGAAATCCATTGATATATCCTCCCAAATTCGAGAAGGAATAGGGATCGGTTGTAATAGTCCTGCTGGGGAAAGTGTAGTGTACTTGTGGGTCTGGCAAATAGCACAGTTGGCCACATAGTCTTGCACTAACTTTCGCATATTCTTCCAATAAAACTGACTTTGAATCCTCCTCAGTGTTTTCAAAATGCCCGAATGACCCCCCATCAAACTATCATGGCATTCTCGCAAAATTAGAGGAATTAATTTCGAGTTGTGCGGAATAACCAATCACTGCTTATAGTACAACCTTCCATCGACTACTGAATATCCATGTTTCACCACTTCTCCTGCCATCACTCTCGACAATAACGACTGAATCTCATTGCATTCTTCAATCTCTTGGAACAAATCCTGCAGCTGTAGTGTTGTAGGGACCGTCAATGATAACAGAAAAGATGACATCTCACTGGCTGCAGGGTAAACAATGCGAGAAAGACCATCAACTACTTTATTTTCTGCTCCCACTTTATACTCGATCTCAAACTCATATCCTAAGATACGAGTCAGCCAACGCTGATAATCCAATGTAACTTCTCGTTGTTCCAGTAAATGCTTCAAACTCTGTTGATCAGGTCTGACTACAAATCTTCTCCCAAGCAAATAATGCTTCCACTTCTGAATAGACAGAACAATAGCCATCAATTCTCTTTCATAAATTGGCTTTAGTTTCTCCTTGTCAGTCAAACCGTGACTGAAATAAGTAATTGGGTGGCGATCCTGCATTAGCACTGCTCCCAACCCATAACCTGATGCATCTGATTCAACAATAAACTCTTTAGAAAAATCAGGTAAGGTCAAAACTGGAGCTGTGACCATTGCAGATTTTAACTTCTCAAAAGCAGCTTGTGCTTGATCAGACCAATCAAATTGCTCCTTCTTAAGAAGTTCTGTTAAGGGTTTCTCTATCAACCCGTAGTGATGAACAAATCTTCTATAGTAGCCTGTTAACCCAAGAAACCCTCTTAACTCCTTCACAGTTCTTGGAATCGGCCACTTTTGAACAGCAGCAATCTTGATAGGATCCGTAGACCCTCCATGAACTGAGATCACATGACTCAAATATGCACTTTTTCTGTTAGCAAACAACTTCTGGTCTAACAACACTCTCAAGACCACTTCCAAATGCTTCACATGTTCTTCGATCGATCGACTATAAACCAATATATAGTCGAAGAAAACTAAAATAAATCTTCTCAAGAATGGCTTGAAAATCTCATTCATCAAAGCCTGAAAGGTTGCTGGAGAATTTGTAAATCCAAATGGCATGACAATAAACTCATAATGGCTGTCATGAGTTCGAAAAGCAGTCTTCTCAATATCTGTCTCCTTCATTCGGATCTGATGGTAACCAGAACGCAGATCCAGCTTTGAAAAATACTTGGCTCCATGTAACTCGTGTAGCAACTGGTCGATCATCGGAATAGGATATTTATCCGGTATAGTAGCTCTGTTCACTGCTCTGTAGTTAACAAAAAATCTCCAAGATTTATCCTTCTTCTTAACCAACAAAACGGGGCTTGAGTAGGGACTGTGGCTCGGCCTAATGTACCCTGCCTCGAGCATTTCCTGAACCAACTGCTCCATAGCTTCCTTGTGAGCATGCGGGTATTGATACGGACGTACACTAATGGGACCCGACCCATGCTGTAAGTTGATAGCATGCTCTCTACCTCTTACGGGAGGAAGTTCTGTTGGTTTATCAAACACCGACTTATACTTCTTCAATAACAATCCAATCACTTCTGGAATCTGTTCTGTAAACTCCGATACTACTGAACCTTTGTTTTGCTGAACCTCTGTAGCAGGTTGTAAGGATTTTAGTGACATCTTCTGAGCATGTAACGACGGATCTTCTGTTAAAGTGACCTGCTTGCCATTGTAAACAAACGACATCACATGATTTTGCCAATCCATTGTACACTTTCCGAGTGTTCGTAGCCATTGAATCCCCAAAATCACATCTGCTGAACCCAAATCCAACACAATGAAATCCGCCAAAAACTCCATCTCCTTCCATATCATCTTCACTCCCAAACACATCCCTGTACCCGAGACCACCACTCCAGTGCCCAAAGAAATCTCCAGTTTATCATTTGTGGTTATCTTGAGCTTAGCTTGTTTTGCAGCTGTAGGCGTGATGAAATTGTGAGTAGCACCACTGTCCAATATCACCACAATCTCATTTTTCTTCACCATGCCTTTCATCTTCGTTGTACCTGGAGATGAAAATCCCAGGAACGAGTTCAATGATAACTCCATCAATTCAGATGTGTAATCCTGCTCTCCTTCAATGACTTCTTCTAAATTCTGGTCCAAGATTTCCACTTCCAGTCCATTCAATACGGTCACAATCTGAAGATCCTTGTTAGGACACAAATGTCTTCTTGACCATTTTTCATCACACTTGAAACACAGTTTCAGTCGTTTCTTTTCTGCTATCTCCGCTTCAGTTAGTTTAAGCTGAGGTCTTTGATCTCCCACATGACTCCTCTTCTGTTGAGCTTGATAAGGTACTTCTGTCACTGCTTTCATCTTCCAACCTGGTGACGCTGATGTGAGGGGCTTAGCTGTATGCTGATTGTGAGCACCTCTGTTATGTGCCTGCATCTCTTTGCAAACCACACTATACATCAAGCTAGATTCCATTTGATAAGCCGTCGAGATCATCTCTGGCAGATCAACAGGCTTACACATATTAACTACTTTCCGCATCTCAGGTGTTAACCCATTCATGAAAATCCCTTCAAGTTGTGTATCCGATAACCCAAAAACTTGTGTAGACAGATCCTCAAAACGATGAATGTACTCTGCCACAGGACCTGTTTGTTTAATTGCAAAGAAAGGTTGACTTGGATCCCTTAAATTCTCTCTACTGAACCGAGCAATTAACCTCTCTTTAAAATGTTGCCAACTGATAAACGGACATTGACGAAGCTCACTGTTAAACCAACTCAAAACATCACCTGCTAAGCTCACTGATAACACATCCAGTTTCATCATTTCATCATAACCAGCAATCCTGAAGAATCTCTCTGCGAGAGCTATCCAGCCAAACGTATCTGTACCATCAAAGACTGGTAACTCAACTCTCCTCAACATACTATCCCTGTTACCAACAACCATACTGCGATTCGGCCTTTCATCAACCCTTAAACTACGGCCAGGTTCCAGATGAGAAACGTGTACCTGTTCTGTCGATACGTTGGGATTGATGTTTTCAGAATCATCGCTTTTCTTCGCGAATCCTCTCTTCATCATCTCACACATCGTCGCAAATTGTGACTCGATCTTCGTCTCCAGCAACTCGATCTCGATTGAGTTCGTTTCTCGAGCTCCACCTGAGCTGTAATCATCGTCATTATCGTCTTTGATAACGATTCGATTGTCATCGGCTGTTTCTCCATCATAGATTGCTTCTGACTCGCCATACTCGATCCACGATTTCGCGATTGTTCGATCTCTGAGCGCTTCACCGCACCAATTTGATAAGAACAAAGCACTTTATTGATCAATATCAAAGGAATTACAAAGAACCCAAGCGTATAGGCTTGCAAGTCCAATGTTCGATACTCACACTCTGGGTAACCAACTTTCTTTCACAAAAGCGATAAAAGAAAATATCTAATGGCCCTTGTTATATATACCCAAGGTCCATTTACAACTCTATTACAAACAACTATTACTTAGTAACTAAAGTCAACTCATCTTCTCCCCTGATCTTATTCTTCTCTTCACCTCTTCCTCTCTTCCTCTTTCTATAGTAAGCCCTCATAGGCATATCACCCTTAAGTTTCATTCCTTGCTTGTGTTTGACTGTCTGAAAATTCAAAGATATCCCTGAGCAATGCCAGGAGGCTCGTCACACAGTTTCAATCTGTTCAGAATATTTTTGATGCTCCAAATGACCATTTTGATTAGGAGCAGATATTAATCAAAAGTATTCTGATCATATTGAAACTATGTGACGAGCCTTCGTTACTATTATGCTCCAAAGGTTTCTATCATTAATCATGCTGCTAACCAAAATGGTCATTTGGAGCATCAAAAGTATTCTGACGAAGATGTTAATGAAAATATTTTGATTAGCAGCAGATGTTGACGAGCCTTTGGAACATCAAAAGTATTCTGATCAGAATATCTTTGAATTGACCATTATCTTCTTGAAACCAGAAACCTTTCAAGCACATGTTGAGCTAGTTTCTATCATTAATCATGAAACCTCTGCAAGATCTTTGCTAGATACTGATGTCCATTCTTTTGACAATATATAATCACCCAAAAATGCATCAGAACTTTTTAGACTTTTTCAATTCAAGAGCAGATAGCATCACATGAGATTCACTGATAGACCCATGGAATAAGGGCGGACTTGATCAGAATTGATCTGTTCCCAAGGAACAACATAATCAAGGCTCCTCCCAACACTGTCATCATCATCTTCAATCAGTTTTGTATCCTTCCCGTTTAAACACGCGAAATCTGCGTCAATGGCCGGAGCCTTAATCTCAAAGCTAATGCGCTTAACGGCATCAATCTGAGTCGTATCTGCATTCTCTCTCGGATCAAGATCAGAGACGTTCGTCGCGATAGCTAACTGGACTTGAAATCAACACCATGCTTAGCCTACGCCAAATCACACCTTGCATGCTCAAACGTTTCCACTACCGGCTTTGTCGCAGACCCATTACATAATCAGCCACTGAAGGGACTACTGTTAGAATTGAGAGTATAGAAGTAATATGGAAGAGAATAATGAAGATTCAGAGTGTTTGTGTGAAGAATGAGAGAAATGAGCACAAGAACACAAGAACAAGTTTCTAGAACTAAAGAGAGAAAGAATGGTGAGTTTGGAGAGAGAGTAACCAGAAATGAGAGATCATTCTCGTTAATATTATTTCTCAGTTTGCACATACATATATAGGGAAACCAAAGAGAGAGGGAACAGTGACACAAATAATAAAGGGATACATTATTTAAATTAGTTCTGGATGCCTGAAAGTGACAGGACCTAACAACTCTCTTCTCCCCATTCAGAACATGTGATGCTTCCTGTTTGAATTCAAATCCTGCCAACTCCTCTCCAACAGTTCTTTTAGTATTTGAATACACTCTAGACTAGTTCACATCACTTCCTTGCATCTCAAGGCAAGTTAGGGCAGAGTTGGTTACTTGTGATCCAAGACTGTACGGAATATCTTTTCTCTCAAGTAACCGCATCATATGATCTTCTCTTGTCTTCTCTTGTCAATGCATCTTCCTCTTTTTGGTTCTTCATCTTAATACTCCCCCTCAAGCTTGATCCTAGGAACTGATCAAACTTGGAAACATGAAGAATCTCCCTCATTAAAACTTTAGTGTGAAAAACCTAGTGAAACAAAAACACACTAAGGAAAAAGAGTAGAGGTTTCAATGCTAGAAGAGTCAGTGAGATGTGAGGTCTATGAGTCCTAACTTAGAGTGGATGAACTCACATACTTTGGTGCTTGCTGCCTTGGTGAAGACGTCAGCAAGCTGGTCTTCACTTCTTGTGTAACAGGGTAGGATGATTTGCTTCTCCACAGACTGTCTAACCTTGTGGAAGTCTACTTCAATATGTTTGGTTCTTTCATGAAAGACTGAGTTGCTGGCAATATGAATGGTAGCTTGATTGTCACAGTGCAATGTGATAAGTGTTGTAGTCTCAATGCCCAAGTCTCCAAGCAACCCCTTTATCCAAATCAACTTGTTGGTGAGCTTCCTCATGGCTCTATACTCAGCTTCAGCACTTGAGCATGACACAATCTTCTGCTTCTTGCTCTTCCAAGTTACTAAGTTGCCTCCAATGAACGTGCAATAACCAATAGTTGATCTCCTATCAACTCTATCTCCTGCCCAATCAGCATCACAATATCGTACAATCTTTGTGCTTCCATTGCAAGCCATCCATACACCCTGACCAGGAGCCTCTCTCATATATCTCAAGATTCTTTCCACCATGTTCCAGTGATGAACCTTAGGCGCCTGCATGTGTTGACTGACTTGGTTCACTTCAAAGCAGATATATGGCCTTGTAATGGTTAAATAAATGAGTTTCCCAACCATTCTCCTATACTGCTTCACATCACCATAAGGTTTGTCCTCAAACTCTCCCTCTCTAAGTACTTTGTAGCCTTCTTCCGGTGGTGTTTTGGCTGCTCTTCCTCCAGATTTTCTGCCTTAGTTAAAAGATCAAGTGTGTACTTCTCTTGAGACAGAAAGAGCCCCTCTTTAGTGTAGAGAGTATATATGGAAATTAGATTATGTGTATATCTTCAGTCCAAAACCCTCGATGTATTCTACTATATATGTGTACAGACTCATATCAATATATCATCAAGTTATCATCTTATATGGTATCAGAGCAGCAAGATACCTAAACCTAAAATTTATTTTCTTCTAGCCGCCCACCCCCATTTTTCAAATCTCGTCATAAACGTTTCCCTTCATCATCACCATGAACACTTCTCCGGCGACAAGCAATGAAACCATTAACGTCTCTGAAACAACAACGCTGCTCAACGTCAATATGAACAACGTGACCAAGCTCACATCCACCAATTTCATTATGTGGAGTCGTTAGGTTCACGCTCTCTTCGATGGATACGACTTAGCAGGATACCTCGATGGATCCGTGCTCATCCCTCCCCCGATGTTAACAACCGCCGTTGTTACGTCCGCAAATCCATTGTACTTGATGTAGAAGAGACAAGATCGTCTCATCTACTCAGCTCTTCTAGGCGCAATCTCCACCTTGCTTCAGCCGCTTCTCTCTACTGCAACAACTGCGTCAGATATATGGACAACTTTGGCGTCCACGTATGCAAAGCCAAGCCGCGCTCACTTCAAACAATTGAAGCAACAGATCAAACACTGGAGGAAGGAGACGAAGTCCATTGACAATTATCTGCTCGGTCTTACAACTCGGTTTGATCAGATTGCTCTGCTTGGCAAACCTCTTGATTATGAGGATCAAATCGAGTATGTCATTGACAGACTCCCGGATGAGTACAAGCCAATAATCGATCAGACTGAAGGACGTGACACTCCACCGACGCTTACTGAGATCCACGAGCGCCTCCTCAATCATGAAGTCAAACTTCAATCCATGCCAGCTGGTTCAGCCTCTCTTCCGATCTCCACAAATGCTGCATCCTTCAATGGAACCAAGCCAGCAAATAACAGGAACAACTCTCGCTATGGTAACACAAACCGATCTCAAAATCGGAATGCACAAACTTGGCAGCAACAACAAAGCTTCTCGCCTAGACCTGAGCAATGTCACTCCCGTGTATACCAAGGACGTTGTCAACTATGTGGAGTTTTTGGACATAGTGCACAACGATGTTCTCAGTTCTAACATGCCGGCGCTCCCTATGGAAGCAACCTCAACTCCGCTCCATGGCAACCTCGTGCTCATCTCGCTGTGGCTCCCTCGCTGAATGCAAATAACTGGATTCTCGACAGTGGCGCAACACACCACCTCACGACAGACCTCAACAATTTGTCTTTGCATCAACCGTACCATGGTGGCGAGGAAGTCACAATTGCGGATGGCTCTGGACTTGCGATCTCGCATGCTGGTTATTCTTTACTTCCTACACCCTCTCATTCCCTTACCTTGCGTGATGTCTTATATGTCCATAACCTTCAAAAGAACCTTGTCTCTGTTTACCGCTTATGCAACTCTAACCAAGTATCTGTTGAATTCTTTCCGGCTCATTTTCAGGTGAAGGATCTCAGAACGGGGGCGCGATTGCTCCAAGGCAAAACTAAGAATGAGCTATACGAGTGGCCAATACCATCAACCATTACCTCCTACCATGCTTCCCCAACGCCTAAAACCACCCTCTCATCTTGGCACTCGAGACTTGGCCATCCATCCTCTTCAGTTCTAAAATCTGTTGTTTCTCAGTTTTCTTTACCTGTTTCGGATTCTATACGAAACCAGTACTCTTGTTCTGATTGTCTTCTCAATAAAACCCACAAATTACCATTTTCCACAAATACCATCCACTCAAATCGCACTCTTAAATACCTTTACTCCGATATCTGGACATCGCCTATACTATCCTCAGACCACAACAAATACTATGTTATCTTTGTCGATCATTACACAAGATATACATGGTTCTATCCACTTCAACGAAAATCTCAAGTCTGCTCAACGTTTGTCGTGTTCAAGGCACTGGTTGAAAACAAGTTCAATACCATATCGGCACCTTATACTCTGATAATGGTGGAGAATACGTGGGGCTTCGATCATTTCTAGCCAGCAACAGCATCTCTCACTTCACTTCCCCTCCATAGACACCTGAGCATAATGGAATATCATAGAGGAAGCACCGTCATATCGTCGAAACTGGATTAACTATACTCAGTCAAGCAAGTGTTCCCAAAGTCTATTGGCCTTACGCCTTCGCCACAGCCGTGTTCTAATCAACCGTATGCCAAGTCCAGTGATTCAGAACTCTTCTCCGTTTGCGAAGCTCTTTGGTCATCAACCAAACTACCTCAAGCTCAGAGTTTTCGGCTGCCTCTGTTTTCCGTGGCTTCTTCCATACATCAAGACAAAGCTTGACACTCAATCAGCAGCATGTGTTCTTCTCGGATATTCGCTGACACAAAGTGCTTACTTGTGTTTAGAACCTCAAACTGGCCGCATATACTCCTCACGACATGTCCAGTTTGTTGAGACAAACTTTCCCTACTCCTCTCTCCCATCCACAGCTCCACCCATGCCTACGCCCTTGAACCCTGAAACACCTGCACCACCCTATCCAGTCACAGTTCCTGTCCCAAACCGGACACTCGTACACGCTCAGCCACCAGCGCCTCCAAGCTTGGATTCTCACCAGAACTTGACGCCAACGTCCTCATCCTCTACTTCAGTTTCGGCAGGACAAGAGCACCCGTCTATCCCTAGTGGAGACCAGACGAGCTCTGAAAGTAATTCTCCAGGTATGTCTCCTCTACAACCCAATCCAGGTACGCCATCTCCACCTCCTTCACCTGGACCCGTGTCAAACTCACCAAATCCTGAGCTCTCATACTCCCTGCCAATTCCTGATCAGAACCCGATACCACCACAACCAGAGAATACCCATACCATGCGAGCTCGAGCTAAAAACAACAACCATAAACCCAATACCAAATTCTCCCTCACCGTAAAAACCACCCCAATCGTCCCCACAACAGTTAACCAGGCCATGCGAGATCGTAAATGGAGAAATTCTATGTCTGAAGAATTTGATGCAGTTACAAGGAATCATACTTTTGATTTGGTCCCCCCGGCTCCTCATCAAAATGTTATTGATACCAAATGGATTCATACATTAAAGTATTTGCTTGATGGTTCCATTGGCAGGTATAAGTCGCGGCTTGTGGCAAGCGGATCCAATCAACGTTTTGGTCTGGATTATGCAGAAACCTTTAGTCCGGTTATCAAGTCAACGACCGTTCGTCTAGTTCTCGGGGAAGCAGTGTGCAGAGACTGGGTCATTCGGCAATTGTATGTCAACAATGCCTTTCTACAAGGCACACTTCAAGATGAAGTTTATGTTTCCCAACCACCTGGTTTTGTCGACAAGGATCGTTCCCCATCACGTATGCAGACTACGCAAGGCGCTCTATGGTCTTAAACAAGCGCTGCGTGCCTGGTATGAAGAGCTGAAGTACACACTCCTCGCCGCCGGTTTCTGCAACTCTGTCGCAGACGCCTCCTTATTCATTCATCAACACGGGCATCACCTGGTTTACATTCTTGTCTATGCAGACGATATTATTGTAACTGGCAGTGAAAAGTTCCAGGTTGATCGCATCATCAAAAGCTTGGGGACTCGCTTCTCTATAAAAGACCTTGGCGACCTATCCTATTTCCTAGGTATCGAGTGCACCAGAAACAATCGGGGATTACACCTTATGCAGCGCAAATATATCCACGATGTTCTTGCCAAAACAAACATGACGGAAGCTAAGACTGTCTCCACGCCGATGGCTACTCATCCCAAGCTCACACTTCTCACAGGGTCACCGCTACCTAATCCAACAGAGTACCGTATGATTGTTGGAAGCCTTCAATACTTGGCATTCACCCGCCCCGATATCAGCTACGCTGTCAACAAACTCTCTCAATTTATGCACAGACCTACTGATGTTCATTTTCAAGCTGTGAAGAGAGTTCTACGATACTTGGCGGGAACTGCGAGTCATGGTATATACATTCGACGTGACTCTCCACTCTCATTACATGCCTTCTCAGACGCGGACTGGGCTGGTGATCCAGATGATTATGTGTCGACGAGTGCTTACATCTTTTATCTTGGCTCCACACCCATCTCTTGGTCAGCTAAGAAGCAAATGGGAATCGCTCGTTCTTCCACAGAAGCTGAATATAGAGCGGTTGCGAATACAGCTTCTGAACTGGCATGGATTTGTTCTCTTCTTACAGAACTCGGCATTAAGCTTCCCGCTGCTCCAGTGATATATTGCGACAACGTTGGCACCACGTATCTATGCGCCAATCCAGTCTTCCACTCCAGAATGAAACACCTCGCCTTACACTACCACTTTATTCGCGGCAAAGTTCAATCAGGCGCACTCAGAGTGTCTCATGTTTCAACCTTGGACCAGCTTGCAGACGGCTTGACAAAGCCATTATCACGACAACGGTTTCAAGAACTGTTTAACAAGATTGGAGTCACAAGAGTATCTCCATCTTGCGGGGGTGTGTAAAGAGTATATATGGAAATTAGATTATGTGTATATCTTCAGTCCAAAACCCTCGATGTATTCTACTATATATGTGTACAGACTCATATCATTATATCATCAAGTTATCATCTTATGTTTAGAGCGGCATAATTCAATCCCAAGAAAGTACTTGAGTTCACCTAAATCTTTAATATCAAAAACAAACTTTAAGAATACCTTGGTTTCTATGATGCCTTATTTGTCACTGCCTGTGATGATTATATCATCTACATAGATTAAGATGACTACAATTCCTCTTGGACCAGTGAGAGTAAACAAGGTGTGATCAGCTTCTGATTTCCTGAAGCCTCTACCATTCAGTGTAGTACTCAACTTGTGGTACCATGCTCTTGGAGATTGGTTCAATCCATAAATTTCTTTCTTGAGTCTTAAAACATTTCCAGGTTTTACCAGGTTCTCTAGACCATGAGGTGGGTGCATATAAACTTCATCTTCTAACTCTCCTTGAAGGAAAGAATTTTTGACATCCATCTGCCACAATTCTCACTCAAAATTTGTTGCAAGAGATAGGATGATATGAATCATGTGCAGCTTGGCTACTGGTACGAATGTGTCAACATAATCCTCTCCATATGTCTGAGTAAAGCTTCTTACAACCAGTCTTGTTTTGCACCTCTCCACCTTTCCATTTGGTAGAAACTTGATAGTGAACACCCACTTGCTTGACATAGCTTTCTTGCGCTTTGGGAGTTCACTCTCATACCAAGTATCATTGATGATCATGGCATTTATCTCATCTCCAACTGATTTTTTCCACACCTCAAGCTCCACTGCTTCTGCATATGATCTTGGTACATATGCTGCATCTAAACCAACAATGAAAGCTTGATGATCATATGGGAATTGTGCAAAGAAGCATACTGTTGAAGTGGGATGAGCTACTGCTTGATTATTGAAGTAGACTCTTGTGTTCACCCAGTTAGAAGGATTTTTCCTTATCCTTGTACTCCTTCTCAAAGGTTGAACCTGCGTTTGTTCCTCTTGCTGCTCTTGTTCCTCATGAACTTGGGCAGTCTCCTGATATTGTGCACTCTCCTGATCATGAGTATCTGAACCTTGTTGCTGTTCTGGTTCTTGTTTATTGCCCCCTTCAGGATCAGGATGAGTGACCTCATCAGCCTCTTGTACAGTCTCTTGAGTAGGAGCAACTTCTCTGGTCGCCTCCTTTTCCTTTGATAAACTGATTCCAAGATTCTCCAAGATAATTCTCAGGTTAATGGCCCTATCTGATGCTTGAGACAGATCTTTGAGTTCATCCCAATTCTTCTCAGCATATAACCCTTTTCCTTCCATAAACTTGACATCTCTAGAGACAGGCACTTTTCTTGCTTCACGATTGTAGCACTTGTATCCTTTTTGCGTGGGGGAATAGCCTATGAAAATACACTTCATGCTCTTTGCTTCTAGTTTATTCTTTTGCTCCCCGGGTATTAGCACAAAGCAGGCACATCCAAACACTCTAAGGTGATCAATAGATGGCCTGTTTCGGTTCAACACTTCATAAGGAGATATATCCTTCAACACTTTGGTAGGAATCCTGTTGATCAGATAGCATGATGTCACCACATCATCACTCCAGAATCTCTTAGGAACATTTACATGGAACATCATTGATCTAGCAACCTCCATCAGATGCATATTCTTCCTTTCAGACACTTCATTTTGCTGAGGTAAGGACAACTTGTTTGGTGAACTATGCCATGTTTTGCCAAATGATTCTTGAAAGCATGGCTTGTATACTCTCCTCCATTGTCTGATCTTAGTACCTTCACATTAGCCTTAAAGTGGTTAGTAACATAAGATTGGAAGTTCATAAAAGCATCTAACACACGTTCCTTAGATGGAAGCAATGTAATCCAAGTGTACTTTGATTTTTCATCAATAAAGATGAAAAAATACTTGTGATTATCTCTAGACAAACAAGTAGAGGTCCACACATCAGAATGAATCAAAATCAAAACATTTTTCATATATTGTTACTGATGTTAGAAACACAGATTTGCAATGCTTCCCTAAGATACATGCTTCACAGTCTAGATGACTAAATGACATATTAGGCATCATGAGTTCTAATGCACATGAGTGTGGGTGGCCTAATCTAGTATGCCAAGTAGTGCTATCACATAGATTAGTACTAGTCATGCATAAAGGAGTAGTGGAGTAAGAAATCTTAGTCTTTTGGAGATGGTATAAACCATCTTTGTTGTTTCCTTCTCCAATCACCTTCCGTGTCTTAAGATCCTGAAAGTCAACATCATTAGGCCTAAAAACCACCTGACAATTCAGGTCAACAATGGCCTTTTTCATTGAGAGTAAATTAGAAGCAAAACCAGGCATATAGAAGGCAGTGGAATCCCTATCAAACAACTTCAGGTTCCCTACTCCTTCTATCTTTACCCTATCTCCATTTGCTATTGTAACATTCCCTAAGGCAGGCCTAATATCAGTAATAAGACTCCTATCACTAATCATATGATGACTAGCTCCTGAGTCTATTATGATTGGCTTAGAGATAAGGGTATGTGTACCAGACTTCTTTGAGGAGATAATGGCCTTGGCTGCTTTGAACAGTGGCTCAATACCACTCATTCTGATGGGGACATCATTGATCACAGCCTTGCTCCAGATTTCTCTTCCATTCGAGTCACTGATGAGTGCTGAATACATAGATACGCCAAATTGATCATTCACTTCTCTTCTGAGTTTTATTCCACCAGACTTGAAATCAAAGCAGCTTGGTTTGATGTTTTCCCTGATATGTCTCTTCTTGGTTTTCTTTAATCCAGGTAACAACACCATCCTTCCATTCTTGTTGTGCATATCTTTGAAAGCTGGCTTGCTTTCCCTTGTAAAGAGGTTGTGTGATGTTTGTTTTCTCTGAACTAGAGCACACACACCATCTAGGTCAGGGAGTTTCTCTACCCGGAGAACATGCTTGATCAACTGGTTGTAGGATGGACTTAGATTCAAGAGAAGAATGAAGACCTTGTCTTGTTCATATCTTTCTCTTATGACATCTGGATCAGTAGAGAAGGGCCTCAGTGTATCCAGCTCTACCCACAAGCTTCTGAACTTGCCAAAGTATTGATTAAACTCCACTTATTCCTGGCTCAAGTTGTTGATAATCTTCTTGACTTAAAACACCCGGCTCAGGTTGGAGAAGTTTCCATAAACTATTTTAAGACTCTCCCACAGCTCCTTGGCGGTTTCACAATGTGAGTAAGCCTCCAAGATGGATTCTGATAAAGACTGATGAAAGATCTCAAGTGCTAGTTGGTCTTCTTGAACCGACTTATCTTCATTCTTCAGGTCATGCGCCTGTTTCTCCTCTTGAGCCATCCTCTTTGAAGCTTCAGCCTTTATGATATGGCTGTCCCAAAGTCCATGACTCCCCAAGGTAACTCTGGCCACTCTTGACCACATGAGATAATTAGAACCCTCAAGGGTTACTGGAATAAGAATTTTTGTTTCCATTTTCATGGCTGGTTTTCTTTTATCCACTGGACAAAGATTAAAGAACCAGAGACTGGAGAATAGATTTTTCAAACAATAAAGAGTTTAGAGACTCAGATTAAATCAATAAATTATGGAGATGGAAGATAGTAAAGAGAGGTTTTGAAACAGGGTATGAAAAACAGAGTGAGAAAACAGAGTGAAATTTGCGGAAGCTGAGTGAGAAAAGAGAGGTCTCAAGAGCTTTGAGCTTTGATACCATGTTAGAAATGAGAGTGTAGAAGTAATATGGAAGATAATAATGAAGATTCAGAGTGTTTGTGTGAAGAATGAAAGAGATGAGCACAAGAACACAAGAACAAGTTTCTGGAACTAAAAAGAGAGAGAATGTCGAGTATGGAGAGAGAGTAACCAGAAATGGGAGATCATTCTCCTTAATATTATTTCTCAGCTTGCACAT
>MU105587.1:528697-602502 GCA_012274485.2 Sinapis alba
TAAAACTTGAATTCAAATGCAAAAGTGTACCCAAACATCAATCAAATGCAAAAGTAACCTAAAAGGGTAGTGAGATTACAACAAGCCCCTTATGACAAAAAAAAAACTGTATGCGTTTTTACCTTCATAGCCTATTTAAGTCTTCCGTGTTTTTTAAGTCTTCTACGATTTTGTAAGTCTTCTGAGAAGACTTACATGTAAGTCTTCTCGTTTAGTAAATCTTAAAAATAATTAATAAATTACATAAAAATATTTTGATGTGGGAAAAATCTAAATCATGTAATAATAAACATTGCTAAGTGATATAAAATATAATCTGGTAAAGTTGGATTATTTTCAACATAGATGAGTGAATGTATCATCTCATGATATTCTTTGGTCTAGGGTTTGGAAACATATGTTCTAGTATTGTATATATCTTTAGGGTTAGATTTTGGAAGCCTAACTAATTTTTTTGAAAATTCGTTTTTACATATATTTGTTTAGTTTTGTGTATATTAAACAGTTTTGGAGTTGATTTTAAGTTTAGTCTAGGGTTTACTGATATTTAGTTTGGCTTTTTGTTTAGGGTATTGGAAGACTTAAGTCTCTTAAACATATTACGCTAGAAGACTTAAATGTAAGTCTTCTCGACGTATTAGGGTGTAAGAGACTTCCCCGCAAGTCTTTTCGCATGTTTTTTGCCAGAAGACTTACCCGTAAGTCTTCTATGCCGAACCGGTTGTGAATTTTACCAATTTATTGTATCTTTGATATGCTGAAGAGTTAACCCATCAATGATTCCAACGCGATCTAAGAAAAGACTCGCAATATACTTCAGAGCACTTCGTTTCCGCTGAGCTATCCGGTCTGTCACCGAACATGTATGGTCTTTCACATACTTGGTTACCCAAAAAGTGTTCACTCCATGTTTCACACTTGCTCTAAGCTTCCAAGCACACCCATTAACACAACATTTTGCCACAAGTAGAGTTTTTGTTGTCTTGTATATTCTGTAGGAGAACCTCTTCTTCACCGCTGCCAACCGCAACTCTGAAACCAATGCATCCTTACAAACAAAACTCTGGTTGACATAGATATTGTCGTTGATACCAGTGCATTCTTCCCTATCATATGCATCTTTCAATTCCTCAAAACCCATATCATCTTCTTCTACCTCTTCCTCGTCTTTAACTTTTCCAAAAACACTGTAATCTTCAGCATCGTCAACTTCTTCATCAAAATAAGGGAAATCAGCATTCTTATCCCTACCATCTTCTCCATCTTCAGGCAAGTTATCATCATATTCTTCCCCGGCTTCATATTCTTACCCGGCTTTATATTCTTCCCCGGCTTCATATTCTTCCCTTTCATTACTCTCTTCAGCTTCAGCTTCAGATTCAGCTTCATTACTATCTTCAGCTTCTTTATTTCCAAATTTGCCTCGGCTTGATACAAAAAGACGTACATAATGCATTTTAGTTATCTCGATCAAGTTCCGAACTTGTCTATCACTTGTAACATGAATAGGAGGGAAGGATGCTGGAGCCATCTGTTGCATCATTGCTTCTAGTAGTGGAGTAGGTCAACTCCACAACCTCTGTGTTCATGTCTAGGTTATAATCTTCTTGAGCCATTTGAACAAGTTCCTCATGTGTAGAACCTTCGGTCAAAAAGAACATTCTCGCTCCTTTGACATAATCAACCACAAATTTCCAAAAATGATCTTTCACCAACCACTCTCCATAGACTACCGGTAACTGGCGCATCATCTGAAAAAAATATAATTAAAACACATTATATAACATAGAACATCAATATAACCTTCTATCATTAGCTAAAAACCATAATGTTGATAGGGAACCTCATAATTACCACCTATTAAGGTACAAATTTCATTCAGTAGCCTTAATATTTGGTTAATATAAGAAGAAAATATTTAAAAGTCTATATGTTTAGAGAAAATGAAAGTTTATAAAAAATCGACTTAGAAGACTTCCTGGAAGTCTTCGCAAGAAGACTTACGGGTATGTCTTCCGGAGAGGTCACTTTTGCAATTGGAAATTTACAATGGAAGACTTCAAGATAAGTCTTCTACAGCAGACCTCTCGGGAAGTCTCTCTTTGATTTTTAAAAAAAATCAAAATGCCGGAGAAGACTTACTTGTAAGTCTTCTAGGAAAAAAATGTTTGTTTTGCAATTGACCGAATTGTGTCAGAAAGTGGACTTTCTCAGAAGACTTACAAGTAAGTCTTCTGGGTACTATTCAACGAAAGTCTTCTCAACTTTCAAAATTAAGTCTTTGAACCGTTGGTGTAAGTCTGCTTAGGTTACTCTTGCAATTAACAATAAAAACTTAAAATAAGTCATTTCAACCAGAAGACTTACATGGAAGTCTTCCGACAGAAGACTTACGAATAAGTCTTCTGTCGTAAGTCTTTCTTGACCAGAATCCTGGAATAAAACTCCAGAAGACTTCTCTTGTAAGTCTTCTGAGAAAATCAAATTTCTGACACAATTTGGTCAATTGCAAAAACAAACCTGTTTTTCTAGAAGACTTACGTGTAAGTCTTCGCATTTTTTTTTGTTAACAAAGAAATGTTGGAAGACTTCCAGGAAGTCTTTCCACTTCCATATGACTCGTTTGAAAAAGACACCAAGAAAGTCAATTGCAAAAACTAACATGTTCTTTGACCAGAAGATTTTCATATAAGTTTTCTCCAACTAGAAGACTTATATGGAGGTCTTCAAGACGAACAAATCTGGGTAAAAAATTGATTTCATACCTTTACAACTGAGATAACCTGTGTAGCTTCTCCAATACCACAGAAAACGACCAACTTGAGCGACCCACTCGTTAATGACCAAGAACCATGGGCGCCCCACTCGTTAAATGCTTCTATGAACATTACAAAATTTTGAATCAAAACCTTCTGTATTTCTGGATGAATAAAGAGATAAAGTGAAAGAGATGAAGTTTTTTAACCTTTACAAATGAAAAAGGAAAGTCAAAATCTATTTTTAGAAGCATTAAAAGCTTCAAATTGGTTGTTCATGGTGGTTGGTGTATTGAAGCCAATGGCAATATTGTAAATACTTGATGAAGATGAGGCTGATATGGTAATACACACATTTTCGAAAAAAAAAAATTAAATTAATGGCATTTTCGTAAATTATCCAAAATTCTAGGGTGAAAAGGGAAAATCAAAATTTCAAAAAAATCAGGGGTTGGTTCTGCAATTGACTTCAAGTTTTGAGTCACTTTTGCAAAAAGCCCATGATTCAAATTCTCAGTCCATCAATAATGCCATAAGATCCTTGTTTTTCCAAGCTCAACTTTTCATTATGATGTCCACCTCGTAAATATTCTTCCATCTTCCGCAGTAAAGAATAAAATTCCTTTCACTCTCATGTTCAACAAATGTCTCACATACCATCACTTGTGGATATTTGGATGTTTATGCTTCTCTAATCTAAACCACCTTCATCTCCATAAACTGTCACCTCGATCAACTCCATGTTTGTTTCTTGGCTATCCATCTCAACATAAAGGATACATGTGTGTGGACCTCAAAATAAAAATAATCATTATCTCTTGTGATGTCTTCTTTGATGAGGATAAATTTCCTAGATCTGAAAAAGATCTCTCACCCAAAATGGTTTATCATTTTCTCGAATCGTTGACTTCTCTCATATTTTAGTCGTTACTTCAGTTTCCTCTTCCCCCACCAGCTCAATCAAACATTGTTTCTCTGTTTCCACCACCAAAAAGTCACCATCAAATCTCAACATATCATCCTATGAAAATTCGTTGAAAATTTGGCATTCATAAACCAAAACCGATTTATCACTCCTCACAACAAAAACCGATTTTATCACTCCTCACAACCATAAAGTTTCCTTGACGAAAATCCATCTTCATGCACTCAAAGATCCAGAATGGACACATGCAATGACTACTGAGTATGATGCTATGAGAGAAAATATGTGTTGTGATTTAGTGCCATTCCTCACGATCACAAAATTTCCTTTACAATAATTCATATTCATGCACTCAAAGATCCATAATGGACACATGATGACTGATGAGTATGATTCTACGAGAGAAAATATGTACTGGGATTTAGTTCCTCGGCCACTAAAGGTTAAGACTGTTTGATCGATGTGGCTTTTCAAACAAAGAAAATGATGCATATGGAACTATTAACTAAACATAAGGCGAGACTGTCGCTAATGGAAAGTCAAAGTAAGAAGGGAACGATTTCTTTGAGACGTTTAGTTTAGTAATTAAGCATGCAACAATACAAATGATTCTCAAGGTTGGTGTTTCTATCAATTGGCCAATACAACAATTAGATGTCAAGAATGCGTTCTTACACAGAGATATTGATGCAATTGTTTACATGCAACAGCCACCTGGCTTCATCAACAAATCATTCCTAAATCATGTCTAAAACCTTCGAAGGAGTTTATGTCTTGAATTGTCCCATCGAGCATGGAACTCCTGTTTTGCCAAATTTATCACTAATATGAGCTTTTTCACAAGTAAGGCAGATGCCTCTTTGTTTATTTTCAAGAAAGGTGATTGAATAGCCTATTAGTTACTTTACGTTAATGACATCCTCTTAACATTGTCAACAAAAGACATGTTGGAGACTACTATCGATTCAATGAAAATAGAGTTTCCATTGGCTGACTTATGCAAAATTCATCATGGGAATCATGGCTTAGTATAACAAAATAGGCATTTTCTTAAGCCAATGATCTTATGCTGTGTAAATCATAGAACGTGTAAATATGAAGGAGTGTAAACTTGTCGTTACATTATGGGATGTAAAGTCCAAACATTTTACTAGTTTAGGAGTTCGAATTGATAACCCAATTCAATATATATATATCTCTTGTTGGAACTTTAAGGTATCTAAATTAGTAGGTCTGGCATTCAATCCACCAAATTTGCCTTTACACGCAAGATCCAATATTTCCTCACCTTTAAAGAGAATCACACACTATATGAAAAGGACTCCCGCTCACGGTTACAACTGCACAAATGTCTGATTAATACACTCACAACTACTTTAACACAGACATGTAGTGTTGGGAATCATGTCAACCCGCGATCCGTGACCCGCAGGTTGATGAGTGTTTCTTTTAAAAAAAGATTAACCCGTTTGACCCGCAAGACAAATTTATCTAATCCGCACCCGCCCCGCCAAAATCCGTGGGTAATCCGCTTGACCCGCGGATAAATTATATAATAAAAAATTATTATTTCAAATATATTTAATAAAAAAATATTTAATAAATTTTTTTATATATTTTTTATATATTTTTTTATATATATATTTTTAAAAAAATAAAATATATTTTTAATAATATTAACGATTTTTATTAATTTTTTTAAAAAAATATTTTTTTTACAATTTTTTTTTAATTTTCTTTTAGCTGGTTCGCGAATACCCACATTTAAATTTAGGTTAACCCGCACCCACCCTGCAACCCGCCCTAACACTCCTAGGTCGACTTCTGGTTACTACATCTTCTAAAAGGTTTATTTGTATTTAGCCACATTTTGTAATTAAAATTAAATAAAAAGAAATGATTTATTAGAAGTGGGGTTATATAGAATTTATTGAGAGGGTTGTAGACTTGTAGGGTAAAGGAGAATAATGTGCGGAAGCAAGATGGTTTTTCATTTAGAATACTTAGGGCCGTTAAGGGCTTTGCTTTTGTCTTGTCGAGAAAAAAGTCTCTCTCCACTTGATTACGCTCGATTCTTAGGTTTGTCTTTTCATCGGCTCATCCCACTGATCGATTTGGGTCGAAATTGTTTTTTTTTAAATGTAAATATGTGTAAGGTATGTGCAGATGGCGAGTCTGGAGCGCCTTGATTTCTCCGATACTTGTCTGCAGAAGTCTCCCTCCGAAAAAGTTTCGACGACGAAGAAGAAGAAGAAATTGCCTTCTTCTCCTGTGATCAAACGGATCTGGAACGAGGACGTTGAGCTCTCTATCTTAAAGGTTTATTTCATCATCTCTACTCATTTCAAATTAGATCCTCCTCTTCTCACATACCGTGGATTTAGGGATTAGTCGATTACAGAGTGAAGACAAGGCACGATCCAAGTTTCGATTGGGATGGTTTCTTCCGTTTCGTGCAAGGTTCCATCCCCCATGTGAAATTCTCCAAGGAGCAGCTTTTTAGTAAGATCAGGAAGTTGAGAAGGAAGTTCGTTCTTCATATGGAGAGAATCGATCGAGGGGAAGATCCGCTCTTTACTAGGCTTACTGATTCTCAAGCCTTTGGATACTCCAACATGATCTGGGGCGTCAACCAAGCTGAAGTTGCTGCTAACGGAGGACAGACTCAAAGTTGCGTAAGTGAAGGATTCATCATTTGTTTCTTGATTGACTCGCAGTTGATTCTGTAATTAGTTATAAGTGATTTGGGTATTCAGTTTCAACACCACTGTTTGCTGATCAATCAGGAGGATGAAGAAATGAATAATGCTGGACATGTGAATGCCAACGGGGATGAAAGTAGTAAGCTTAATGGCAAAGAATCTGAATTTGCTAATGGAGGCATGGAGAACGTAATGCAGATCGAGAGTGACGTAAGTGACTCTCGATTTATCGATCTTTTTTTTTCCAACCTACAGTTTTGGTTCAGCTTTGTCAAGTTCTGTTTCCAAGTCTAAAGTTTTGCTATTGCAGTAACAGTTAAGAGTGATTTTGATGAACAGGAGAATGCCTTTAGGGAAATTGGGCGAGTGAGTAATGATGAACCTGTAAAGGATAATGAGCGAGTGGGTAATAATGATGAACCTGTAAATGAAAACGGGGCGGAGAACGGTGAGTTTGATGGCAAATCGCTTCATGAAGTGGGTGTTGACAAAACAACCGAGTACAAGACTGACGGAAAAGAGAGTCATGATGATGATGATGAGTTACTCGTTGTGGAACATGCTTTTGAGACCACGATTTTGCAAGGTCTAAGTGATTGGCAGAGGAAGTTACAGCTTAAGAAGCTGATGATGAACCTTGGAACGGAAAAAAGAAAAGAGTTAAGCAATGAATGGAAAGCATTATGTTCTGAGGAACTAAAACTGAAAATCAAGAAGCTTAGGTTTACCGCAAAACTTGTAGAGGCAGCACATGATGGATGAAACTTGGCCATTTCATCATTTTTGTTGTAATGCTGTTGTTTAGTTAGAAAGTTGGTAGTCTATAAGTTTTACTCAGTTTGCATCTGGTTCTTGTCTCTAGCTTATTTCAATTTTTTACTGAATATTCTACTAGGAAATTGTTATTCTCTTGAGAGCTGCAATATTATTTTTTCTTCTCTTGTCGCTGCCTTCTTGTGAGTTATTTGTTTGAGGTTGTATCTATTTTTATAAATATTTTTTGGATGTATAATTTCCATTATTATTTGTTTTTGTTTTTTCAGTAAATTTGGAGTATGACTTACTATATACACAGTTTCTTGAATTATACAACATATTTATGAAACAAAAAAAATTGCACAACTAACAAACAAAAATTTAAGTCCACAATACTTCCATAAAGTCGTAACAGTAACTAATTTACATCAAATTAGATATTATAGTATTTTAGAATTACAATAAACATTCTGAGCTACAAAGATAGTTATTAAATCCCAATATACATAATTAGTGTCAGATGATAAGATTATGAGGTTGATTGTTTGTGGTTTTTCAAACAGTTTTTGGTTTTTGTTTTTCTAAAATCCATTTTTTTACCAATCAAGTTTTTGAGAAAATGGATTCTCTAAAATATAGGGAAACTAGTTTTTGGAGTTAATTACCTATTTTCAAGCAAAGACCAAAAACTATATTTTCTTGGCTTTCCCAACAATGCACGTTAGGTTTTAATTTTTTTAATTAAAATATTTGTATATTTATTATGTATTAATATAATAACAAATTCACTAGAAAATATTAAATGATAAAATAGTAAGTATTCCAAATAACTAAAGGTAGCTAAAATGTTTTACATCTAAATATAATATGAAAAATATAAAAGTTCTTATCTAAGTAATAAAATTAACATAATTTTTAATTTTTAATTGCAGAATAAACCAATCTACATATTTTATTGATAACATATATAATTAATTTTTGATTTATTTATTTGGCATGTCACATTTATTTGAAATTACATATAAATCATATTAAAATAATTAGATAAATAACAAATAAAATTTAGAAAAACCAAATATTTACAGGATAATAAAATAACTAATATAATAATATCTTAAAATATAAATAAATATGACCATAAAAAACTAATATCCAAGGAAAAAAAAAAGAAATATTTTTCAATGTATCATACATATACTACATTGTAAAGCAATTTTTATTTAATAATATTACATAAATTTTGTGCTTTTTACCATATTTTATAAAATAAAATTATTTTAGTTATCTTAATATTATTAATAAACAAAATTTAGTACTAATAACATATATTTTATGTGTGTGTTTTGTAATAATATTTTATATTTTATTATATCCAGAATAAATACTTTACTACTAATAATATTTTAATTTTATTAATTTAAAAATAAAAATCAAAAACTAGAAACCAAAATCTAAAATCACCATTCATGTTTTTCAAAACTAAAATCTACAGAAAAATCAAAAACCAAAAATCAAAATCTAAATTCTAAAAATCAAAAACTAAAAACTAAAAACTAAAAACCAAAATCTAAAAACTAAAAACTAAATAAACAATCATCACCTATACTAGATTTGGATCCGCGCTTCAAAAGCTTGATTTATTTTTAGTTACAAAACAAAATTTAAATGAAAGTCTGTATTTGAATTTTGTATATTATAAAATCATATTATATCGACGAAAGGAGTATTTCATTTCAAAAACGCATGTTTTTCCATGTTAATGTCTTGATGTCTTTCAAGAAGGATAGCTAGATATTAGCCGCCATGCTTTTTGTCTTGATTTGGTTGATATATAAGTTGCTAATAGATAATATATTTATAATAGGAGAGGTCTGCGGTCGATGTAGGTTACCGCTAATTATGGTAGAATATTAGGTAGACTAGGATCGGATCCGTACCTTACGCGGGGTGAGAATAATACTAAATATTTCAGATTGTAGCAAATAGAAATGCAGTCTTCGAAATTCATAATATCAGTTTACAAAAAAGTTATTTATATGTTAAATATGAATTAACTTAAAAATAGATAATATCAAACTGTAGTAGAAATCGATTAAATATAAATGGAAGACAAAATCAAATATAATAAATTGTACACTTATGAAATTGTTTTTTTTAATTTTAACTATTCAACACATTTAACTTCATAGTGTGATACATAATAAAACATTATAGATTGGAATTTTTTGTATTAAAAACCCAAATCCATAAGAAGAAGTCTGGTTTGACAATTGGGTATTTGATGTTTTGGTCCCAGTTTTCTACTTGAAAACTATGGGCTTACACAATATGAATGGGCCCATGAAACTTGTGTATATCTCATGTATATTAGCAAATCTGGAGAACGTTTCATATTCTCAATATTTTCGAAGAAAGATTACTCCAAAGGGAATTAAGGTTTATGATTACAATCGAGTTTTGATTGATCGAAAACAATACTCCTTCAGTCTAGATTAATAAATCTCCCCTATGGCAAAAGAACTGACAAACCCAGGTGATTAATCTTCTTCTTTCTTTCTCGGCTTTACTCTATGATTGTTAATGAGTTTTGATTATTTGACATCAAAACCGATCTCTAATTCATTGTATTCATCTTTTATTTATCAATAATTGGTGATTTATGAATTGCATGAGTGGAGTTTGAATCTAGAACAAATGGAGTTTTATGACCAAAAAGAACTGACAGACCTAGGTGATCAATCTTCATCTCTCTTTCTCGTCTTTAATTTACGATTATTAGTGAGTTTTGATTACTCGACTGCAAAATTAATATCTAATACGATTGTTTTCATTTTTTCCCCAATAATTGATGATAAATGGATTGCATGCGTGGAGTTGGAGTCTAGAACGAATGGAGTTCTATCACCAAAAATAACTGACAAACCCAAGTGATCAATCTTCTTCTTTCTTTTTCGTCTTTAGTTTACGATTATTAAAGAGTTTTGATTACTCGACTGGAAAATCGATATCTAATACGATGGTTTTCATTTTTTCCAATAATTGATGATATATGGAGTTCATGTGTAGAGTTGGAGTCTAGAACGAATGGAGTTCTATCACCAAAAATGGATAATCTGTCTTTATAACCCAGGTGACCTAAAGATTGAAGTAGAAATAAACACAATAATGCAATTAGACATACAATTTGTTTGCAACCCATACATCACTTTAATTTTGTCTTCTAAATTATGATTTTTTAAATATAAATCATCACTTTCGGTTACTACTATCTTCAAATAACTTTGAGAAAATATTAATGAAGAACTTTATTTTTTTCACATATAGGCAATCAAAGTGATTTTATACGAACCAGAAGAATTGGCTATGCAGAGGAAGTTTCGTGGTGTAACCATTTGTCTCGAATACAAGTCGGTGGGAAATATAAACGAGTAAAACTCTAATTTATAGCCATCAAGTGTGTGTATTCAGGTCTTGATCCCTTTATCGTTGGTTGTATCCTCCTTTTATAGATAAACCCTTTCTTTTGTTTTCCCTAGGTCATCTTGACCTTATTGGCTGAACCTTATCTTTCGGGCCGAGTAACTGGGCCGATCAATCGGGTTGTCAAGCCGAGCTGGTGCAGTAAGCTTGTGGCAACGAGTAAAGTAGTTTTCAGTCTATCATGAGCATTGAGTCGGTAGGCGTCGATCTAAGCCGATCCGAGCTGACTTAATGGGTCAAATCTCTTATTTGATAGGCTTTGTGGAAGGATGTAATCCATCTCCTACACCCATGGCCCAACACTAAGTTAAATCGAAGAGACGCCCAACCACCCCGAGCTCAAGAACTAAGCGAAACAAGAGAGATATAAAAGGGGAAACTTGACCTACTCTTAGTACACAAAAAGCCAACACCGCCGAGAGTCATCGCAACAAACCATTGCGCTAAAACTCTAGAAAAACTAGGACCACCACCATCGTCATCCTCCTCGTGAGCGGAGGTTTAAACGGGGAAAAACGACATACCATAGCCACCAATAAGATGATAGGGGAGAAGAAACACATAAAAGCAAAGAGAAAATTAGATACTAAAGGGAGAAGCCTCCGACGCCGGCACATGCACCACGGGCCAGCTGGATGGCAGAGCAAAACTGAAATCCAGTTTGATGCAGTGAGAGGAGAGAGCAAATATATAGATATCTCAATTTAGATATATGTTGTTGATCTCTGTAGTCCATGTTATCTCTCCATTACTCTTAATTCATTACCAATATTTTATTCTTCTATTGCTCTTTCTTTATATTTATCACTTGTTTTTCTTTTCAAGTCGCTTACTTTCAAATTGTAATTAGTTCAAATTAATCTTCTTCTTTTTGTCGGCTACCCATTTTTATAGATCAAGTTTTACTCAGACGAGTAGTTCCTTTGTAGAGCACTTCTATAAGACCGTGTTTGATCTATATATGAGAAAATAAAACTTATGTTTCTAGTCTTGTTTGCTAGTTGGTCTGTTTGACCATTCTCGCTCCGAGAAATTTGAAACAGATTCGCACTCTCTAAGTTATCATGTAAACTTTGGAAAGTATCAATCTCATAAGAAAAAGTGGGCCAATCCAACGGGTTTGAAATCATATCCACTAAGTCTGAGCTGGAAACAGAATGAGGGGTTCCTCATGTCTCTCATACATGAGGTCGTCCAAAGTAGTCATTCCATCTCAGCGTGAAGGGCTGAGAGGCTTCTGTTGCACGTATGTAGTCCGAAAAATTTAATACACGTGTGATCCTTAAGACTTCACCCTAAGACACTAACACTGTCATTACCAATCCATAAAGCATCGATTTGAAAAGTTGGATTTTGAGGTATCCAAGGGAGTACTGTCTCAGCAACTGAAGTATGAGGGTCGTCATGATCCTCAACCACATCCTGGTCTTTTTGATTAGCCTTTCTCCAACTAGATGTCTCAAAGGAATCTAGTTGGAGAGTGTCGATTGGGGAAATAACTTTCTCATTAAAGAGTTTGTTATTTCTCGTCTTCCAAATGTACCAACATATCCATAGCAAGGTGTCAAATTATGGCTCCAGTTCAACCACCTCTTTTCTCTTCCAAAACAGAAAGTTCATGTTTTGGTATATAAAAGTACTCAGGAAATAACCCAGAAGGAATTGATAATCCGATAAAGCCAAAACCTGCAGAGCTAGGGCATTCATAAAAAAGATGGTTAATCGATTCTACTAGGTCACCACATCTAGAACAACTCCTATCAGTACCCAGGTGTCTATAGATGAGCCTCTCTATCGTCGTCACACAGACAGAGAGGGCCTCGTCACACAGACAGAGAGGGCCTGCCACATAAAATATTTCATCTTGCTCGGAGCTTTTATCTTCCACATATGGCTCTGTAGGCATGTGATGCTTGGTTCCAGAACACGGTCTTGTGTGAGTTGAAACTTGATTGATATAAGTAGGCTGTATCCAGTTTTGACTGAACATACTCTTGATTTTGTGTGATTCCAAACATATCCATCAAAAGCTAGTGAACGAGAGGGTTTCAATCCCAGTATCAAGTTCAGGGTGGAAATTTCCCGTAAAATATTGAGGTACCACTCCTTGGTATACTCCTTATGAAGGAATGAACAAAGAATTGAGGCAATATATAAACAATGTGTTCGGAAGTCTGGGTGGTCGAGCAGCGGAGTCTCGGAGCCATGGTTCACTCCAAACCCTCGCTCTTGACTGGGTCCAATGGTTTCCTGCAAGCCAGATTTGAGTATATATGGGTTTTGCTATCATTATACTATGTCATCCAAATAATGGTGAATACATCCGTCAATCTTCAGGGAGCCATGATTATAATATCTTCCTTTCACAATATCCTTTCACAACACATGCCAGTAGAGACGATGGAAATTGGATTAGTCTGCACAATTTTTTAGTAAGAAGTGCAATATTGAAATAATGGAGATCTCAAAAACCTATTCCCCATATATCCTTAGGGGTACAGATATCTCCCATGCAAACAAATGCAAACCTCTGCTATTTTGTTTCGAACTCCACCAAAAATTTGACATCCTGCTTTTTAGTTTGTCGATAATGTCTTGTGGAAGCAGGAAACACAACATCACAAATGTCGAAACTATTTGAGCGACTGATTTTATTTTCACTTCTTTCGCTTCTTTTGATGAAAGTCGAGATGACCATGTGTTGGTGCACCCATTGAGTCTATCATGTACAAAGGAGAAAACTTTCATCTTCGATCCGCAAATTATTTTGGGAAATCTTAAGTACTTTTCCATGCCTCCTTCAGTGAAAATACCAAGGACATTTTTAATATCTTGTTTCATGGAGTGGTCAACTCAGTTTCCAAAACGATACAGAATTTTGCCGCATTTAATCTTTATCCTGATGATTTCCCGTATATATCTAATATGGTCATAATCTATGTGCATTGGCTCACTTCCGTCTTACAAAAGAAAAGATTATCATTTGTGACTAGAAGATGTGAAATCCTTGTGCTCACCCTAGCTACGCGGAGTCCTACAATCCTCCTCTTAGCTTTTGCTCCCTTCAGAGGCCAATTAGTGTCTCCATGCACAAGATAAAAAGAAAGGGGGATAAGGGATATCCTTGCCGTAAATCCCTCCTTGGTAGGATTTGCCCACTCGGTTCACCATTAATTGAAACTAGATGTGAGACCGAAGTAACACAGCACATAATGAAGTCAACTAGTCTCTTATCAAACCTCATCTTCAACATCAAGGCTGCAATGAAACTCCATTCTACTCTATCATAGGCTTTGCTCATATATGTTTTAATAGTCATAAATTATGTCTTACATCTCGTGTTGGTCTGTAAGGCATGAATTTTTTTTTTTGCGCTAGCATAATGTTATCATTAATCAAAGTTTTTATTACAAAGGCAGATTGCTTTATCAAGATTAGCCTCGGGATGACTCTCTTGAGTCTTTTGCATAAATTTTAGAGATAATTTCGTATCTCACATTAGAAAGGCTAATAGGTCTGAATTTATTCATTTTTCTAGGTCTATTCTTCCTGGGGATGAGACATATATTTGTTTGGTTCAGTCTTGGGTCAAAAGTTCCAGTGGTGAAGAAATCTTTCAAAAGTCTAATAATGTCTTGAAGCATTTCGCGTCAGAATTTCTGATACAATTTACTCGTCATGCCATCCAGTCTGGGTGCTTTTTCTGGGTTGATATTGAAAAGGGATCTCATAATCTCCAGCTCTGATGATTCCTCTAAAAATAACCTGTTGTCGGGGAAAGATACTTGTTCAGAAATAAATCAGAGAAAGGTATCCAAATTTGACGGTAAAGAGGTCTGAAAATTATTGAACAGTAATGTTTTCCACTTTGGTTGCATTCTCTACATAATTCCTAAGTTTGTCCCTAATACTGACTATTTGATTTAGGACTCTTTGTTGTTTTATAATGGCATGGTGAAATTTTATGTTTCTATCCCATTTCTATGCCATTAATCTCTGCTTTTTTGTTCTCAAAAAGTATTTCCTTCTCTAAATAACAATATCAGCAGTTTCTCCAATCTTCCAACTCTTCTATAGTAGAATTGTCATTATGTTGAGCAAGATCTATCTTAATTGTTACTATCTTGAGAAAAATTTATCTTAGTTTTCAATTCTACAATCAATACAACAGAATTTATCAGATTTTTCTTTTTTTTCCAACTACTAACCTTATTCAGGAAAACGGTCATTTCATACCCAATATATCGCGATATGTTCAATTCATACCCGACTTATATCACCGTGCAAAAACACACATAAACTTTTGAAAATTTCAAATAACATGCATGTTGTTTATCATTTTGGCACACTCATACACCAATTGCTACATCAGCTGCCACGTCATCTAATTTTGTTGACGTGGATGCTACGTCAGCTAATTTTGTTTACAAGGATCCTACGTGTACAAAAAAAAAATTAAAAAGACCAAAATAGTCGTTTTATAAAAATATTTTGTTAGAAAATGTAAAACTTTATAAATTTATATGATTTAGTTAAATTAATGAAAAATAATTAAATAGTAAAATTTTAATCTTGTATAAGAGATATATTCGTAAATTTTATGATCATATCACAATATCTTCCGTATAAGAGTTATGTGTTGTAATGTTTCAAAATCAATGTTATTGTGCTTCATAAGTATATATTTTATGATTTTTTTAAAAAAATTAGATTTTTTAAATTTTTTAGATTTTACTTTGGATTATCCAAACCAATCTGATATAACCAAATCTGAACGATATATAGTTATTTTATAGATTATAGGATGTGATACAAAACATATATAAACCCGATGTGTTATACATGGTCTGGACTATACTTAGAAATACAAGTATATGTCATATGACGTGTTTTAAAATAAAACCAAAATTCAAAAACCTTGTCATGAACCTAGCGGGTACCCGAACGCTACAGCTAAAGAATTTATTATTTAAATTTATTATATAAAATTTATGAATATATCTCTCATATAAGATTAAAATTTATTTATTTTTTTAATTTTACTAAATATTAAAATTATATATATTTTTCTTTTTCTAAAAAGTTATTTTATAAAACGATTATTTTGCTTTTTTAGAATTTTCTTTTACATGTGATATCTTCATCATCAAAATTAGAAGATATAGCATCCACGTCAGCAAAATTAGATGACGTGGCAGCTGATGTGGTGACTAATATATGATTTTGCCAAAAAATAAACAACAAATATATTGTTTGAAATTTTCGAAAGTTCACGGTAATATAAATCAGGTATGAATTAAACATATTGCAATATGTAATGAACGTTTTCTTCATCCTTATTCAACATAGGTAACCTTTTGATGAAATTTCAAACTGGAATTTTATGTCTCCATTCCGAGATTACCACTTCTGAAACCAGATTTTTCTATTCACATTAATCTAATGCACACCAAAGCACACATTTAATTAATTTCACTACACTCGAATCAAAAAGCGTCGACTTTGGATTACTTGGTTTTCGAACAAAAATCGAAGGAAACAGAAAAAGACGAGAGATACTTTACTTAGACAACGTCTCTCTAACACACATTTTCGCAAGTATAAGAAAGAAGCACATTTACGTAGCAGAAACATGGAATAGTGCAAACTAACTATAGTGGAGGATAGAAATAGGAAGAGACTGAAAAGCAAAGGAAGAGTAAGCCTCCAACAGTTGCGACTGTGCGTTGCGAGATCCTTGAAGCCAACATGCTTCCTCCTACAACCGCCAGTGATGTACAAATAGTGTGCCCTACTGATGCCCCTATGGCCACTCCAACAGCGTTCTTGTGTGTCGCCAACTTCACAAGAGACAAAAGTGGATGATTGTTTCAACCAACCCAATTTTAATCTTAGGAAAACCGGTCAGAAGTTAGATATGAGATATGAAAAGGGACTTTTTCTCTTACAGCTATTGTAGCGATCTGGCTACGGTCGCCCCATTCGGCTAGAAAGGTTAAAATGAATGACTGCGCAATGAAAAAAGTGAAGTTCATAGTCATCTTCGAGGAAAAAATTGAAATGCATAAGAAAAATATGCAGAGCTATGATGAATAACCCCCAATATTGAACATGCAGAGCTGTAAACAACACACTCGAAAGCAACCAGAATACCTCAAGAAATATTGGAGTACAAAATCTTGAGAAAAAGCGACGGAAGGGTGTCTTCCCTTGCCCTGACTCAAGCTTCTCTTCAACCTTTACCACAGATAATGGGACGTTAGTCATAGTCATATGCCAAACTAACAGCTAGAAACAACTCCAGAAACCAATAATGGAAATACTGAAAACTTTGAATGAGAATAACCAACAAGAACATCAGGCAAAATCTCTTTCAACTAAGAAGCAAACAATTGGCAACACAGACAGATTGAGCAGCACATACTTCCTCCATTTCCTTCTTTTGATTTGACTTCGAATCAGATGATCTCCAAGCAATGTAGAGAAGTCGTAGACCGAAAAATGCATAGAGAACTGCATGTTCAAAGATGTAAGATCCTGAAGTGAGACTCAGATAAACAAAATGAAGGAACAACCATAGGACATGATATATTTTACAAACTTATAAGAAAACATGAAGAAATCAGTTTTGATGGCTACCATTGTATAAACAAATCAATATCCTTTCATTTCATATTGTCAGATAAACTTAGATACCAAGCCATACAGTTTAAGAAAATATGATCACAAGAACAGCTAAAAGGTAAAAGATGATTGGATATGTTTTAAGATTCAGTCAATACATTTTTAGAACAGAAAACTGATAGTTAGATACTCGATGGTTGCATAGCGGTGTCAAGTATTTGAAGCCAAAAGAATTTTGAGAACCAAATAAAATAAAATGTTGACAGGGGCATATTTAAGAGAAATATACACACCTGTAGCAGCGCTGTTGGTGTGTTTCCTGGATATCAAGTTTGGCACTATCCTACCAAGTCCAGTGGAAAGTATCTAAATGGAATTCAGGAGAAAACATACAGTTTTGTATTTACTCAGATTTGCATGAGAAACAAAAAAAAAAGAGTAATCTAGCACTTACAGTCATAACAAACAGAGCTGAAAGTGCACCAGACAAAACAGTAGCTTTGGGGTGTCGCATAGCCATCAGTGCCGCTATTATAAAAGTTTCATCGCCAATCTAAACAAAGATTACACTATAAATTGTTTAACTAAACCAAATAAACAGAAACAAAGCAGACGAACCTCTGTCACAAGAATCATGGAGAAACTCGAAAACAAAGCATCAAATACACCAGGGCCAGTGGTTTCGAGGTTCAAACCAAGAGCACCAAGATTGTCACCAGCAGCAGCATCAAGTCCAATTCGTTCAGTGCCAATCTTCAAATAAAATAAAACAACACAAAATCCAGATTCCAAAGAACGAACATAGAATCTAATTCGAAAAACAGATCGAGCTTTGACTTACCATTCCACGACGGCCAAGCTCTTTACCAGATCCTTCCGATTCCTTGTCAACCCCAGCGTCCTAGGACCAAAATCGTTAATACCTAAAATCGAGTGGATTCATAAAAATACGAATCCATGGAGGAAAATAGAATACCTGCGCAGATATGGCGGAAAAGAAGATGAAGCAGAAGATGGTGGAGACGAGAAGAAGGCGGCCGACGAAACCCTTACCCATGGTAGTAGTACAGATCTGTGACTGACGAGTAAGACGACGAATCTGAGAAAATGAGTTGTTACGTTTCAGAAAAGCATTGGAAGAATCGGTGAGAGCTTGATGCTGCTGCCAAACAGGGGGATTTTGAAAGCTGTGTAATGTAATTAAGTCGCATCCAAATTCACAAAATAAGCACACATTTTTAAAAAAAAAATATTAACTCTTTTTATATTGCACCTAAATGAATATACCACTTGGTGGACAAACCTTTTCACACACTTTAAACAAACAAATATATGCAATCCCACTGAATCTCTCTCTTCTCCCCGTTCTCTTTTACAATCTTTCACAGGAAAAGAAAAGAGATGAACCTTTTTTTGGTAAACATTCTTTCAAACTCCTTCACACATCTGATCATTCAGAAGGATTGAGATGTTTTTGATTTTTGTGTAAAATATTCGATCTAGATGATCGATTTAAACTTTCGTTACGGATTTTCTTTTCGCTGTGGTAAATCTTTTTGTTTTGTTCTTTCAATCAAAGCCTGAATCTGATCTTCAAGCTTACTTTATTTAAGCTTTGCTTGAATTAATAAAGTATCTGATTTTAAATTAGATTTCATGTCCGATGTTGAAGATCAGATTAATCAACTGTTCTCGGTGATTACACTTACAATATGTTTGATCTCCTTTTAATCGACGAATCTCATGTGTGCTATGGAGGTAACTTTGTGCCCTTTTTCAGTCAATCCTTAGTGGGGATGTTTCAAAGAACTTCAGGCTTAGTTCATCGGAGACGACATCATGTTCTCCATCACTAAAAGAAGAAGATTGAATAAGAGGGAGTAAGGCGACATATGAGGCGTTGTTCAACTGATAGAGTGAAAGGGTGGTGAAATTCGGCCTCTTATGAGATGACGGTGTTGGGAATGTCCTGAAATATGTTGTACTGACTCTAGTATAAGTTGTAACGTCGAGGTTCCGACAATCGTATAATATTAGGTGGTTATTAGAGCTGGAAATTTTTGAGTCAACCCGCGGGACCCGCCCTGTTTGACCCGCCGCGGGGCTGGTGCGGGTCGAGTAATTTGGATTTTCGCGGGTCGCGGAGCAGGTGCGGGTTGAGATTTTTTTTTGCAGGGCGGGTGTGGGTCAATCCAAATTTAAACGCGGGTACCCGCTAACCCGCAAAAAAAAAAAAATTAAAAAAATGTTTTTTTTAAAAAAAATAAATAAATAAAAATCGTTAAAATTATTTAAAAAAAAATCTATTTTAATTTTTTTAAAAAAAATATGTATATAAAAAATATTTTTTTATTAAAAATATTTAAAATAATAATTTTTCTTATTATTTAATTTACCCGCGGGTCAAGCGGATTACCCGCGGGTTTTGGCGGGGCGGGTACGGGTTGGATAAATTTGTCGTGCGGATCAAGCGGGTCAAATTTTTTTCAAAAAAAACACTCATCAATCCACGGGTTGCGGGTCGCGGGTTGACCCGATTCCCAGCACTAGTGATTATAAAGTTTTGCTAGAAACCGTTTATAATCTATGAATTGGGAATTCATTGTTAATATTATATGATCCTACAAGGTCATACACCTAAGCAAACTGGATACGGTTTTATATTTATTGATGCGTAATGTATATAATACAAATATATGATAGTAGTATTATATATGTTTGCATATCAAACACGTTAACGAACGTGTATTAAGCCCACTCCTCCCTTTAGTAAGACTTTGGGTTAAGCCCATTATTAACCTAATTTTGTTTATAATGTGAGGTATATAAGAGGACATGGTGCTAATGTTTTTGTGTGTAATAAAAATGTGGCCGACCAATACGAAACCCTAAGAGACAAAAGAGTTTGTCAAGTTCTTTGAGATTTGATCTCGACGGCACTAGCATCCCGTATCAATCCAGTTTGTGTGCGTGTGGATATCGGTAGAGACATGACGTTTGGAGTGCTAGAAATCTCTATTTGGTTTGTTCATCTTTCCGCTGCAGAATAACAAGGTATATCCAAAACCCTAAGATCTAATTTTTTTCAGTATTTGCATGAAATTTAGGCAAATTGAATTCATAGGTTGTTTTATAAATTGTTATAAACCGGTATGAATTCCTACAGACGGAACAAATAGGTGTAACCAGAGAAGTCTCGTCGAGAACGTTTCATGGTGGCAGGGCCGGCTTAACCCTATTAAGGGTCCTATGACAAAAAAACTTTTAGCTTTCAAAATTTATATTTATTTAATGTTTTAAAAATAAATCAATAATATTTTATATATTTTATGATGAAAATAGAACTATAATTCATATAAAATATTTTTGAAACCTATTGAATTCTATTAATTATTTTTTAATCTTTTTCTATGTAAAAATATGTATTTATAAAAAAAATTAGGCCCCTTAACTTCTAATGTACGGGAGGACATGGGCTTGGGCCCGGGGCGGTCGCACCGGTTGTCCCCCTAGTTATCTGTCCCTGCATGGTGGCTGTGATTGTTGTCTCTTGCTTGGAGAATGTGTGTTTGAAAACGTGTGTTTGTAAAACTTCAGAGGGGCGACGCGTGGATGGACACTAAGCTGCAAATGTTTCTCTTTTAATTGGTCTTATTGTATTGTATCTTACCTTTATGTAATCAATATTAGTTTGTAATTGCCCATTAGGAATCCAGTAATGGAATTCAGTTGACAAAAAAAAAAACAAATATAATGATATAAACTCAAAAAAAATTGTGAAGAAACTTGAAAAAAAATATCATATTGTGACGGATAAAAAACAAGACTACACGCTTTCAAGGAACATTGGTGAGATGAAAGAAGGATTGATAGACATTACTACTAGTTGTTTTAGAAATATTTTTGAGTAATCAAATCTGTTAGGGTAGAATTGTGCATAGTATTTTATGGTATTACGAAAACTGGGAGAAAGTGGTAACAAGCAGAAACAAGGATCAAAAGTATTATTTTATTGATCTTTAGATTCAAGACTACAATGTATTGGATAAAGAACCCTAGTTCTAACCGTCTAACTCTATTGCTGAAATCTTTAATAGTCAATCTCTTGTTTTAGGGTTTGGGGTACCTATTTATAGATAGTCGTTAGTAAAAATTTGGTTAAATTCTTCCATTTTCTAAAATAAGGAAAGATCTCCATTTAGTAGAAGTTTTTCTTTTTACCCAGAGACATGAATGAACCCAGCTCTGAAGCTGGAATTTGTCTAGGCATTAATTGAAGGCTGGTGTCCTGCTCGAAAGCAGAAGTAATTACTCCCTCGATTAATTATCCCCGAAAATTTTCACGGGTGAATTCAAGAGTTAACCTGTGCACTTTGGTTAACCGGAGTCATACCTTCTCAGCAGGTCCGTGAATAGTACGAGTATGATGTTGCTTCTTTAAAAGTTTATCTCGGGTTGCCTCAGCCTTGACCGTATGGAAACCCGGCAGTAGATGCCTAATCGTGAGTAGCCGAAGGATATATGTCATTCCTTAGGTGATATAGGCTCGATGCCGTATGAGATCATATGATCGTATGGGATTCATGAACCCGGGTTTGTAATTCAGAGATTAACGAGATTCATTGTTTGGTGCAGGGCCTTGATGGTGCATTGCCTGAGGGACACATAGCCTTCTAGGCATTTAGCCTTGAGATAGCCTGGTACGAGTGGCACATGGTCGGACCAGACAAAGGAATTGTCAACGTACTTCAGTGGGTACTTTGTTTTTCTACTTCTTGTCGTTTGATCATGGCCTGAACCAGGAGATGAGTGGTAGGATGCTACAGTTGGCTTAGATTTATGTATGGCTGATGATGATCGCATAGATTTGTCAGCATTTGTCGAGTGATTTTTAATCGTCGTGCTCGAAAACAGGGATTTATAGTCTAGAGGTTAGATTAGCGAATTTGTAGAAGAGAGATTTTTGAGAAACATAATTCACATCAAGCCAAGAAGTTATAAATAGCCCTCCCATCAATGGTTCTGGGTAATAAACCAAACATTCTCATCTTTGACTTTTGAGTGTGCAGTACACAGTCATGTTGCTCCATCACAGAGATTTAAGATGAGTTTTCAAAAAGATTGAAAAATATATGTTGGATATGAATCTTCATTGGTACTAAAGAATCTAGAGCCAACCCAAAGGATATCAATAAGGCTCGATCTGAATGCTAAAATTTAATTTGAATCTCCAACATATGGGAGATAAAATAAACAGTTGGAAAAGAAAATAAGTTAAAATGAATTTCCATTGATCCTCCGACAAAAGAAAATATAAAATAGAAGTCCCAAAAATAATTCAATTATATAGCTTAGTAAAGTAGTTGTCAGATATATTTACAGACCTAGATAAATAATGATCAAGTCACATATACCAGCTGTAAATGCTCTAATAAGAATTGATGTTATAAAAGAACAATATCAAACTGCTAGCCATGCCTTAAGCGTGGTAAACATATTGGTTCCAATGATAAAAATCCTCGTAAATGAAAATGAGCATAAATTAATAATGGTTAAGAAAAAATAAAGTTTTTGAATGATCTCTAGAAGAGATGTAAAACATGACTTAAATAATTCATGTACCTGAGACAATGAAGAGATCTCAATAAGTTATGTCATGTATGAAATAAAATGAAACTGATAAACAAATCGATGTCAATGATAAGTTTGCATGCTAAGTAGCAGTTGATATTATAAATGAAAAGAGGATCATAAAAAGAAAATCTATTGAAAAGTGTACGCAAAGAAATGATTGGCTAATTCAGAAAAAGAAAAAGAGACGAAGATATAATCTCTTGTGAAAAAGAGACATATTTAGACCAGTAGTCGATACACTAAAAGTGTAGAACAAGTGGAATAGAAATGACTCGTTACACCAAAGAAAAATCAATATGAAATTAATTGTGAAACACATAGTCTCATGTGGTAGATGTAACTACTTTCAAGTTCCTTCTCAGTCTGACAATAAAAAAAGAACTTGAATTATATGATCCATTAAAAAATGATAATCTTCGAAAGATAGAATACATGATAGATTGATGATATCAAAATCATGTTCTTGGGAACTCTAGTTATTTGATCGAATTGAAACAAAAATGTTATATGGGATATATGAAATATTAAAAGTTAATCAATACATTCATTGTATTTATCTAGAGACTATATATCACAATTTGAATATAATCAAAACTCTTGAAGAGTTATAAAAAATTGTATTTTTGAAAGAAAAGAAAACTCTTGACAATACAATATTGTCTTTATGTATTACAAACTGAAGATCTAAAAATGAGAAGTTATCTTAAAAGATTTTCAAATAATTTTATATTAAGATGCTCATATATGTTTAGTCTTGAAGTACCATATTTAAGTGTTATTGAGAAAGTTACTGATCTATTTCATAACTGAAATATATGATTTCACATGACAAGAAAGAAATCATAGCAGTAACTTTTATAGTAAGAGCATGAACAGCTCATATATACAAGACGAATGATTAGACGATTGTATATAAGGAGATTTGGCATGAAATCCAAATAGACCAAAAAATTATTGTCTATATCCAAAGATAATTGATGACCAGAAGTCTATAGACCGTATATATTATAATACAAATCAAAAGAGTTTATTCTTCTACGCTCAATTTCCTAAAGAAATATATTTTATCAAAATGTATATCCTGGAGATATTGCTGCCAGGGGAAGAAATGTGATAATATGTGTGTTGTACTTTTTTCTTATTATGGTTATCACCCCATAGGATTTTCCATGCCAAAGTTTTAACGGGGCAACAAAGAACACATAAATGATAGACTCTTCAATGATAAAAGTCTATCAACGTTCTATAGCTTTTGAGATCGAGAGAATCAAAGAAAATGATCAAATCAAAGGACGACTCATGCATTGTAGAAGAATGACGATGTCCGTGTCCTACAAGTTCGTTCAAGTGATAATTTCGCTGACTTATTCACCAAGACGCTAACCACTGCTACTTTTAAGAAGTTAGTTCATCTTATAAGATTGCATCGTCTAAAATATCTCGACATGTGTACACATGAGGGAAATTCATTGTATGTTGCACTATTTTTTCCTTAACCATGGTTTTTTCAATTGGGTTTTCCTAGTGAAGTTTTTAACGAGGCATCATTTGCAACGTTTTTGAAGTACTCTAGTATATTTGACATCAAGGGGAAATGTTATGAATATTATGTAATCTCCAGTATAGAAACTCTTAGATTTACTCATCTATCAAGGTTTACTTGGTCTCCAAGTTCTACTTGATCCCAAGCTAAAATCTTTATTGTGACTCTATATAAAAGGTTCATTATTCATGGAACAAGACATGATAATTCCTCTTTCTCTCTTCTATACTTATAACAATAATGAAGATATAACAGATAATAGACAATAAAATATTAGTATAAAAAGTAACTTACATCAACATAAAAGAAAATTAGGGTTTTATGGTTTGAAAATACATCATGATGTCCACAACTCCTTTAAAAAAAGAATATAGTCACTTGGTTCTAAGAATTGAAACATGAACTCTATGTTTATTGTAGTCAAACTATAATAACAATAGAATACCTTTTTATTAGCTGGTCATACATATTTGGATGTATTCATAGAACATGCTACACAAACATATTGCCTATTTATAGGGGTTTAAATTTTTTAGGGATTTAATTTTTTTTTTGAAAATGTTTTTTTTTTTTTGTCTACAAGACTAAGACTAAGAGTCTAACTGGTGACCCTTATAAAAATATTAGGAATGAGTAAGAAAAAAACATAGAAGAATGAAACTACATGAATAAAGAGAAAAAATATTCCTTATCAATTTTGGCTAGGAACAAATTTGTTCTATATTTCTCTAGAATTAAAGGAATGATGAGGAATAGAAAGGAAAAACTATTCTTTATAAATGGTAAAACAAATTAGGAATAGTAAGAAATGCAATATTCCCTTCAATTCTTTGGTCACCAGTTAGACCCTAAGAGGTATATGTAATTGTAATGATGTGAATATATTAGGGTTGGAAATTTTGATTTTGCCAAATCATATTAAAAATATGAACTATGTCATATTTTAAGTATGTCATGTCATTTTTTTGTGACAGTTTATAAAGATGGCAGATAAGCAAATTTTAAAAAATCACTTGGTAAATAATTACTAAAAGGAGATTGTTATTTTGTTAATTATAACCATTTTTGTTTGTTATAAATGCAAAATTCCCATCCGGACGTCTTCTCTCTCTAGATTTTCCTCTGACCTCTCTAGTCATCTGCCATGAATAGTGTCTCCGGCCGACGGAGTGGGCTTCCTCAGCCACCATCGGTCCAGTTTGTATTTTATTCTAATGTTTCTATCGTTCTATGTCTTTCTGAATTCTTGTTTGGTTGGGTTCATCTGAGCGGTCCTTCTGGCTCTGGGAGGTGGAGGCTACTAAAGCTCCGCTGTCGCCGGCTTATGACTATGGGGTGGAGGCTTGCTATGCTCCGCGTCGCCAACTCTTGACGTTAGTGCAGTTGTCTTTGTCTTTTTCTTTAAAGCCAAAGGGGGTTGGCCCTTGAAACTCAGATTTCTTGTCGAGTGTGGAAGGTTTATGTTCGTAAGATTTGGTGATTGGATGGAACGAATGAGATCTTGTTGCTGGACGATTGAAGCTCTCCGAGGGTTGTATTGTAGATCTGCTTAAAGCTTCTTCCTTTGTGTTTGTGGCGTATGGTATTGGATGAGATCTCGAATAGTCGATGGATGCTCTCCGATGCTTGGAACATAGGAGATGAAGGGCAAGCTTTGAAGATGGTGGTTCGTTGTTTGTGGTCATGTTCTCCGCGTAAATCTCTGGCGGTGGTGTAAAGGAGACGACTTTGTTTTTTCTTCGTGTATGTTTTTAGGGTTTCGTTTGGGCTTTTTTGGGCCCGTTTCTTGGGCTTTATGTGTGCCTGCGTTGGGCATTATATGTATTCAATTCGGGCTTTTGGGCTTTTGTAATTTGGGTATGTTGGACCCTCCCTTCCCTTGTACGTTGTTGTTGTTTAATATATTTATCAGAAGGAAAAACAAAAATGCAAATTTCCCTAAAATCAATCACCGTTGAAAAAGCGTAGCTTTCGCCTGTGTTTCCCTCTCTTCTCGTTCCCATATCTCCCTCCCTTCCTTTGGTTCATGTTTGAATTTAAGTTTCCATCATCAAATACCAAATCTAATTAATTACAATACAATATCAGAAAGAAAGTCAATTTAATTCAATTCAAAGCAATTTTTCTAAAAGTTATATTTATTTTATAATTGAAATTTGAAATCGGAGCGAAGGAGATAATTTCTAGTTTAAATTAACGACGAGGGAGATGGAACTGAGTGTAACTCTAAGCGTCTTGGTGGCGGTATCGATGGCCGTGATCGAATTAGCATCGGGAAACTTCGTGTTTAATGTGACGCATAAGTTCGCCGGTAAAGAAAAACAGCTATCGGAGCTCAAATCCCACGACAGGTTCCGTCACGCTCGAATGCTTGGCAACATTGATCTACCTCTCGGCGGGGATAGCCGCTCTGATTCGATCGGGTTCTCTTCTACAATCCAAAATCCGCTATCTCTAGATTATTTGTTTAATTCGTGTATTAAAATTTCAGATTGTACTTCACGAAGATCAAGCTTGGATCACCGCCAAAGGATTACCATGTTCAAGTTGATACAGGAAGTGATATACTTTGGGTCAACTGTGTACCTTGTCCCAAATGTCCTGTCAAAACAGATCTCGGTGTATGTTTCTTTCAAACTCTTTACTTGAGCTTTCAGAAAATCATTTCCCTCAACTTTGTTACGTTTGGTGTGTAGATATCTCTGTCCTTGTACGACTCAAAAGCTTCCTCCACTTCCAAGAAAGTTGGGTGCGAAGATGATTTCTGTTCCTTCATCTCGCAATCGGACGCTTGCGAACCCAACAAGAAGCCATGTAGTTATCATGTTGGGTATGAAGATGGAAGCACAAGTAATGGAGATTTCTTCAAGGATAACATTACACTGGATCAAGTCACTGGAAACCTCCGAACTGCACCCCTTGCCCAGGAAGTCGTGTTCGGGTGTGGAAGCAATCAATCTGGACAACTTGGCCAAACTGACTCTGCAGTTGATGGCATTATGGGATTCGGACAAGCTAATACCTCTATCATTTCACAACTCGCTGCCGCCCGGAATGTGAAGAGAATGTTTTCACATTGTCTAGACAACGTAAATGGAGGTGGAATTTTTGCTGTTGGGGAAGTCGAATCTCCACTAGTGGAAACTACTCCTTTGGTTCCTAATCGGTAAGTGAGACAGACCAGACCAGACCATCCTGGTTCTGTTGCTTATATTAAACCTTTCTGTTTTGTTTTGTTTTAGGCCACATTACAACGTCATTTTAAAGGGGATAGATGTAGATGGAGAACCTGTTGATCTCCCACCAAGTATAGTTAGTTTTGGTGAAAATGGAGGAACCATTATTGACAGTGGTACAACTTTAGCTTACTTGCCAGAGAATCTCTACACCTCGCTACTTCAGAAGGTGGAAACTCTTTTCCACTATTTTTTTTTTCTTAAACTTTCTAATCACACGATCCTCACATGGATGTTTTCAGATTACTGCTCGGCAACCGGTGAAACTGCACACGGTACAGGAGACTTTTGCGTGCTTCAGTTTCACGTTAAAGTATGATGACTCAACCATTTTCGATACACCAGTGCATGCATGTGTTCCTTGTTTTTTCTTGAACGGATTGATCTCGAGTATTACATGTTGTAAGATATTCTTCCTTGTTACCTGCAGCATAGATAAAGCATTTCCTGTAGTCTATCTTCATTTTGAGGACAAACTCAAACTTACTGTTTATCCCCACGACTATCTTTTCTCCCTTCGTGTAAGTCAATAGCCAACTTACATAGTTCTTGCATAATTTTTCAGAGAGAGGTCATGATCTTTTCTCTCTCTCTCTCTCTTTACCAACAGAAAGATTTGTATTGTTTTGGTTGGCAATCTGGTGAAATAACGACTCCGGACGGAGCTGATGTTATCCTTTTGGGAGGTTATCATTTTCAACTGCTTTTTTTTTTACTTTGCGACCATTTTCTTGTATCTGACTTTCACATGTGGTTTTTACATATGCAGATTTGGTGCTTTCAAACAAGTTAGTAGTATACGATCTGGATAAAGAGGTCATTGGATGGGCAGAACACAACTGTAAGTATCTGGAACCTGAGAACTAAACTAGATTACCATCGATCAATAAAAAAAAGAAGAAGCCAAAAATATGTTTTTAGGTTCGTCAAGCATCAAAGTGAAAGATAGATCAGGAGCTGTTTACTCACTCGAAGCAGATAATCTCATAGCTTCTTCTACGGTGATTAACGGTACACTTGCCACTTTTTTGTCGATACTAATTTCGCTTTTCATTTCTTTTACTTCATAGTTTTGCTAAAATGAGATGCATTGGTTTTTCATTATTTGATTCTTTTTATCTTTGTGTATGTCATGTAATTTACATAGACAACTACTAGCTTACACATTCTTTGTTCTATAACTTTAAAAAACAACTATATAGTTCAGTTACCAAAAAAACCTATATAGTACTGTTTTGGTCTAACTCTTCTCCTGTAATAAAGTTATTTTATAATCCTTTTTCAGATGGTAGAAGAAACTTTAACTGTTGATATTTGTTATGTAGGAAACCCGAGCCAGAAGAACTAAAGGCTTTTGAGGCAAATGCGCAAGATTTTTTTTTTTTTTGAAATTTAGTGATGTGGAAAACCAAAGCAAGTGGTCTATAATATTTGATTATTACGTTGCATTTTACAAAATAATCAAAGATAGAGGAACTAACAGATTTTAATAAAGAAATGAGTCAACATTGTGTTTAGAAAAGTTGTCTCCTTGTCATATATCATTATCTTTTTTTTTTTTATCTAAACTATTCTTAGATCTTGATTAACAGATTACTTTTATAACATATCGTTACTTCTTTTTTATCAGCTATACTAATGAAGGCCTTAACTTTCTCCTTTTACTTCTACTGATCGACATCTATTAGCATTTACTTTGGTGGATTTGTCTATTACAAGTGAAAATAGAATACCAAACATGGGAGTGTTGCTATGATACAATTTGATGACTTGGTTCAGATCCTTGCAAGATAATCTCACCCCAGGTGGTAACTGCATAATCCTAAGATTCCTTAGACTCGTGTATACCCAACATAAAGTATGTTAAACCTAATGTCTGATGCTGACGATGATTTTTCAGAAGATAATGCATTGTGTAGAACCAATTAAGAGTGTATGAACTTGGCATCTGAATTATTTAATCACTCAAAATCACTCTTGGTGATAGAATGGCCACACAAGAGTTTGGGGAATAACTCTTGATACACGGGTTTGATCCTTAGATATGACACACTAGGAAATCGAAATGTTCCAAAGAAACAAGAAGAATCACTCTGAAAAACAAACAAGTTTTAATCCAAAATAGTCTGATTATTTTGTGTCTCTTAGGGCATTATTATCTCCGGTCTCTTAACCGGGGTTCTTAACTCATGATTTGACGTTTTCTGTTCTTTTTTATATACTTTTCGGCTAAGAGATGGTTCTTTTATCTCTTATCCGAAGTTAAGAATCCCGGTTAAGAAACCGGGGATAATGATGGTCTTAGGCCCTTATTTTTAGTCTTACATGTTTTAGAAAATAAGAAATAATGCTGAGAAAAAGAGACTTAGATCAGGATTATCAGGGGACCTTAATTGGGTCTCTTAGACCATTAGGCTATTAAAAAAAACATTTTACTTAAGCAACATTGCTTAATTAAGAGGCAGAAGAAACGTTTCTTCTGGACACACATCACGTTGTCATCATTTTCGGAGGCGAAATCGAGGGTTCGAGAAAACGAGTTTCATTTTGACGCTTTCATCGTTGGTTGCTCTGATTGATGAAGGGAAGAGAAAATATTTGGTTCTTCTCATCGACGATACCAAATCGAAGACAATCGATGTTCCTCTCTTCGACAAAGTAAAGTTAATCGCTGGTTCCTCTCATCGACAAAGTGAAGAAAAGAAACCGGTTGCTCTCCTCAAAGGAAACCGGTTGCTCTCCTCGACGATGAAGAAAATCGAAGCAAATCATCGGTGGCTCTCCTCGACGACGAAGAAAATCGTCGGCGGCTGCTCAGTCGAGTCGAAGGTAAAGTTCTGTTAATTTTTTGTTGTTGTTTGAATCCTTCAATTGTCTTAGTCGAATCGAAAGGGTTTGCATGTGTCCGATTGTGGTCGTATTGTTCGTGTGACAACTTCGATCTTCTATGTTTTGTAAACAATTTTCGTTTCGGAGTATGAGATTTAATCGTTTCGTTTACTGTATTGATTGTGTCTATTGATCGTTTGATTATGAGATGTTGATTGTTTCTGATAATGAGATGTTCATGTGTATTGATCATTTGATAATGAGATGTTGATCGTTTCTAATAATGTGATGTTCATGTGTATTGATCGTTTGATAATGAGATGTTGATGTGTATTGATCGTTTGATAATGAGATGTTCATGTGTATTGATCGTATTGATCGTTTGATAATGAGATGTTGATGTGTATTGATCGTTTGATAATGAGATGTTCATGTGTATTGATCGTATTGATCGTTTGATAATGAGATGTTGATGTGTATTGATCGTTTGATAATGAGATGTTCATGTGTATTGATCGTTTCTGATCTTCTAGTTTCTTGAGATAGATTGTTTCGTTTACTGTATTTGATAAATTACGATTCAATTATTCATCAAGTCTCATTTGTTTCTGTCTTTATGTTTTCTTGTTTTTGATGATGAGCATGTACATGAGGAAGGATAGTCAAACATAATGACGAGAAGAACAACACATAGAAGAGCAATAGAGGTAAATCATTTCGCTTTCATCTGTTGAATTGATTAGCGTTAGATATTGGTTGAATCTCGATAATAAATGATTTGGTTAGTGAGATAATGCTTATGTATGTAATAAATAGCTGCAATTGTGATGAATGTGGTAGATATATGTCAAGTTGATTTGGTTGCTTTGTGATGAATGTTTTAGTTATATGTCAAGTTTTAATGGTTGTGTAACGTGTATTAACGCTCTTCCTTCTTCTGTTCTTCTCTTCCTTCTTCTGATATTCTCTTCCTTCTTCTCTGTCTTATCATCCTGTGATAAGATTTCTTCTCGGGTATGGATTCCTATCCATATAATTAGCAGAATTCAAAATTTGTTGACCTTCTTAATAGTCAACAAGAAATTGTCTCCGGTTTAAAAGCAGATAGTGGTGAAGTATCTTCATCACATGTGCTTTTTTTGGCAGTCACCGAATTGAAGATTCTCAGTTTGGTGAAGAGGCGCCTGCAGAACGTAGAGAATGTAGGACATGGACGCTAACAGATGATGTAGTGCTCATCAGCTTGTGGTTAAACACGAGCAAATATCCTGTGGTGGGGAATGAACAGAAATCTTGTGCTTTCTGGAAAAGAATTGCTGCGTACTTTGCGGCAAGTCCGAAGCTGGCAGGTTGTGAACACAGGGAGCCAAGTCACTGTAAGTAGTTGGCACAAGATCAATGATCTTGTAGGCAAGTTTTGTGGAGCATATGAAGCTGCAACCAGAGAGAAAAGCAGCGGTCAAAATGAGACTGATATGCTCAAACTTGCGCATGAAATCTTCTTCAACAACTATCACAAGAAATTCACCCTGGAACATGCTTGGAAGGAGTTGCACAATGACTAGAAATGTTGTGATCTTTCTAATCCTAAAACCGAGAGAAGCTCTAAAAGGAGGAAGTGTGACGAGGGTGCACAATCATCAACCTCTCAAGCAACTGAAGCTGATCAAGCAACCATTCGTCCCCCCGGGTGTTAAGGCATCAAAAGGGCATTGTAATCAAAACACCAAGGCAGAGGGGAAGTCGGTGACTGAGTTTTAGAGCATGTGGAGCATCAAGAAGGAGGATTTGGCTATGAAAGAGAGTCTGTCGAAGATGAAGCTACTTGATACTCTTATTGCAAACAGGAACCGCTACCTGAGTATGAAGAAGCGTTGAAAAAGAAGCTTATTACTGACTTGTTGTCTCAAGCTTTGATGCTCTTAAGTTTATGTTGTCTAATAAGTTCAAGTTCAAGTCTAATTAGTTTAAGTTCAGATAAATCAGTCAGTTTAAATTATTCTAAATCCGTTCAACTCGATCCAAATTAATTTAAACCAGTTAAATTAAGTAACATAAAGTATATTATGACTAATGTAGTTATATCATTTTCATTATCAATATGTGTAGATGATGTATTGGGTTGTGGCTTTTTTTTCTTAACATGCTTTGCATTTGAAATGGATAAAAATTATAAATAAATAAAAAATCTACCATTGCAACTAATACAATTTTAAAAAAACTTGATTATACATAGCTCAAATACAGTTATAACAACGATCTCATGCACATAAGATAAACATTGGTCGCAAAACACATCAACTGTAAAAATTACAAAACACCGTTTGTAAATTTTCAGACCACTTTTAGTTTAAAAAATATTCTAAAAATCGGTCTACACGGATCATAAGTGTCCTACTAGGTGGTAAATCGATCATAACCAAAACCACTATTTAAAAGTCTGATTTATACAACCTAGTCGGTTAAAATAGTTCTAAATGGGTTCAAATTGATTTAAATTAGTTTAAATAGATCTAAATAGATTTAAATCAGTTAAATTAAGTAACGTAAAAGTGAATTGTGACTAATATAGTTATATCATCTTCACTATCGATTTGTCTATAAACAAATGATGATATATTTCTCTTCAATTTTGTTTCTTAGTGTAAGTTCAAAAGTTTCTTTGATTTTTTTAAATCTTATTTTATATTTCATCAAAGTACTTTTTAAAATACACACATAATTTTTTAAAATATATAATATAAATATAAGATATATAATAATTAAACATAATTTGGAGCTCAAAGCGCTGATTTGGTCAATTGAGTGTATGATTAGATTTTGACAATTTTGCATGGCGTATGAAACAGACTGTTCAAATTTGGTGAAAATATCGTCTATATTGACAAGAAGAATTAAATACAAGCTCTCGAAACTGAAGACATTTGCATGTTCTGCATTTATTATCTTAGAACTTGTTATTATTTGCATGATGAGTATTTTAATTAAAAGCTCCCTTGCAAGTTGAATAAATATGTAATATGTTCTAAATAATAAATTAATAAATTTATTCTCTCTTTCTCTATGTAAATTTTGTGGCCCTATCTCTCTTTTTCTCTCTTGTTCATCACTGATTCTTCACTAATCTGAAAGTTTACTCTCTTATTATGTTAGAAATCTCACATGGTATCAGAGCCATGTTCATTTATATCCATTGTTTCTTTCGCAAAACTATGTTTCTAAATCTTTGTTTATGAAAAACTATGTTTCTTCTGCGAAACTCTTTTTATGTGCTCTGTTGATGATAGCTCTTTTGCTAATTATGATTATGTTTATGTTTTAAATATGGATTCTTTCTCTTATGTGTCTAGTATTTATTTTTGATAAATTTAATTGACCATCCTATGAAGATGAAGAGTCTTTCTCTCATTCATGTAACTTTTGATGGAGTTAACTACATTTTTTGGTCAATGAGTGCTATGGCAACCTTGGAAAGTTATGGACTTTGGAGTAATCATATCATCATGGATGAAGCTTCAAAGATGATAGCTCGGAAGATGGCCAGACAATTGATCTGATACATGAAGATAAGTAGGTGAAAGATGATCTACAAGCACTTGGGTTAATGCAATGCTCTTTGTTTGCATTTATTTTGGAAGCTTTTGTTCATTGTGAAACCGCAAAAGATTTATGGGGAAACCTTAAGTCTGTTTATGGATATATCTCCAAGAAACTATATGTAAAACAAGGCATCATGCCAAGGAAGATTGATCGTCAAATGGTTACAGGTAAATCCTCGTATTCTGCCTTCATAAGTGATTCAAAGGAAGGAAGTGCATGGACAAGCAATTGTGATACGCCCATTGATGATTGTTATATTATCATGAAAGAAAGGAATGAACTCAATACTTCTGCTAAGGCAATCATCTCTTCTAAGAAGTTTGGTTTACATTCTCGTGTCTCTAAACCTATCATAGGGGATTCAAGAGCTAGTCATCACATGATTTGTGATAAGAACCTGATTTGTGATTTCAAAACTTCTTCAGAAAATGTTATGATAGCAAATGGAAAGAAAATTTCTATTGAAGGAATAGGGAAACTTAAGTTGTTTGATAGGGAATCAACTACCTTGTATATGCCTTGTTTTACATCCAATTTGACTCTGTGAAGAAAGCCACAGTGGATTTAAAGTGTCATATTTTTCGACCTTATGATGTGTGATTTTCAAGATCTCGAGACAGGACAAGTGATTGGAAAAGGAAGCATCAATGATGATATGTACTATCTTCAAACAACTAAGTTATCGGAACCATCTCCTTCTCTTTGCATGATCAGTACATCTACTAGGGTTGATAGCACTATAAGGCATGCTAGACTGTGACATCGTCATACTAGAGATTTAAACTTGATGTTCACTAGTGTGATTTTTAAGAATGATGAATGTGAAATTTGCATCTTGAGAAAGCAATGTATGACAATATTTCCAAGGTCTGGCACTATATATGAAAGGTGTTTCGACATGGTTCACTCTGATGTTTAGACTGCATCTTGTGTCCAGAGAAACCACAAAAACTTTCTCACCTTCATTAATGAGAAGTCCACATATACTTGGGTGACACTGATTCAGTCTAAGGACAGCATGCTGGAAGCCTTCAAGAATTTCCAGACCCATGTCTCAAACCATTTCAATGCCAAATTGAATATCCTTAGGTTAGATAATGGTGGAGAATACACTAGTCATGCTTTCAAGCAGTGTCTAGCTAAATATATAATCATTCATCAAACAAGTTGTTTGTATACTCCTAAACCACATGGTGTAGCTGAGAGGAAAATATGCATCTAATGAAAGTAGCAAGATCAATGATGTTTCACACTAATTTTCCAAAGAGATTCTGAAGTGATGTTGTTTTTATCGCTCTCTTCTCAACATGATACAAACCAAAATCCTTAATGATATGTCTCCATTTGAGGTATTGAACAAAAAAAAAACCATCTTTAGATCATCTACATGTGTTTAGGTGTTCTTGTTTTGTGTTAATATCGGGAGAGCAGAGAAAGAAACTTGAAGCAAAGAGAACTAAAGTTCTGTTTATTGGCTACTCGTCAACGCAAAAAGGGTATAAGTTCTATGATCTTGTAACAAGAAGGGTTCTTGTGTCCAGGGATGTTAAGTTTATAGAAGCAAAAGGTTACTATGAGGAGAAGGGCTGAGATGACTTGAAAGATTAATCTCAAGCATTAGACAAAGCCGTTAATCTCTAAATTATTTTGGAGATTCTTGAGATTAATTTATCTCATAATCAAGAAAAAGGGGAGAATCATCTAACTCCTCTCAAGATACCGAAGAAGTTGATGTTGAAGCATCTCATCTTGATCATGAGGGGGGGGGGGGGAATTTGAACATGAGACACATGTTCAAGAAGAAGAAGAAAGCTCAGGAAGCCATGATCATGATGTGATGCAAGAAAAATCTGCTGAGAGTAATGAAGATGAGAAGGAAAGGCACAATGAACCAGAATCTTGTCAGATTAAGGAATAGAAGCAGGAAATGCACGATGAACCTGAAGTGGTTCAGAAAAAAAGGTTGTTAAACATCTAAGAAAAAGTACAAGAGTCAAGAAGGATCCATCAAATTGGATTAATATAAGAGTATACTACAATGCAAATGTTGTTGCTCACCAAACTCAAGTTATGTGTTTTTCGCATATTACCCCATTAAACATCAAGTGTTCATAATCAGTTTGGATGAAGGTCAAATACCAAGGTCCTATGAAGAATCTATGGAACACAAAGTCTGGAGAGATTCAGTGGATGGTGAGACAAATGCAATGGTGAAGAACGACACTTGGTATGAGAGTGAGCTTGCCCAAAGGAAAGAAAGTTATGCAAGTAGAAGGATTTTCACCATCAAATACCTTATCCTAAAGGAAGTATACACGTGACTTATTGAAAAATGCATGTAAACTTGGAGGAAAGTCTGCAAAAACACCTCTTGAAGATGGCTACAAGGTCTTGCTTAAGGGGAAGATTGAAGATAATCAACTATTTGAAGATGCTAAAATGTATAGAAGGATGGTTGAAAAACTTTTCTACTTAACCATCACAAGATCATATATTTGCTTTTTTGTGAATCAAATAAGTCAACATATGCAAACTCCAAATTTGTATCATTGAAACATGGTGGACATGATGTTAAGATACTTGAATTGATCGTCTGATCAAGGTTTTTGGATGTGATGCAATGGAAGTTCAGAGGTTGTCGGTTATTATGATGCTCACTGGACAGGTGATAGAGTTGGCAGAAGATCTACCACATGCTATTATACCTTTATTGGAGGTAATCTGGTCACTTAGAAGAGTAACAAACATAAAGTGGTATATTCTTCAAGTATTGAAGTTGAGTATAGGGCAATGAGGATGTTGACAAACGAGTTGATATAGATTAAGGGATTTCGAAAAGATTTGGGCATTGAGACTACAACTCCAATGACCATGCATTGTGATAATCAAGCTGCTATTCATATTGCTTCCACCCATGTATTTCATGAAAGGGCAAAGCACATTGAAGTTGATTGATCTTGCTATGTTATACAAGAAGTGAAGATCACTTGCAGACGTGTTCACCAAGGCAGAAAGAATGAAGACAATTGAGTCTATAAACTCAAGACTTGGGTTCATAAATCTCTCACCAAGCCGCTGATTATCTTAATAGTTGAGTCTTTACTCTTTTTCTCTTAGTGAGGTTTGTCCCACTAGATTTTCTTTACTAATGTTTTAGTTGAGGAAGGTCTTCGTTGTTTTTAAACTTGACATGTTCCTATGTTCAAACTTAAGCGAGAGAGTTGTCAAGAAGAATTAAATACAATCTCATGTTGAAGATTTATGCATATTCTTCATTTATTATCTTGAAACTTGTTATTCTCTGCATGTTGTATTTTAATTAAAGGCTCCCTTGCAAGTTGTATAAATATTTAATATGTTCTTAATAATAATTCAAGGAGTTTATCCTCTCTTTCTCTCTAAATTTTATGGTTCTCTTTCTCTTTCTTTCTTGTTCATCATTGATTCTTCACTAATTTGAAAATTTACTCTTTTATTATGTTCAAAATTTTACAGTCTATACCAGAAGAATGACCAACATTCTAGAGACTCTTTCAATGCTTTTAGACTCTCTTGCATCCCAGAGACACAATACATTGGCAGACAAACTTGTAAAGAGTACACAAGTTCAACCTACGTTTGTGATTCATATAAATACAAAGCTTTCAATTTGTGTAAAAGCCTAAATTGTTCCCTTTGTTGTAAAAACTAAAACAAGTTATGAAATGTTAATACCTAAAGAACCCGAACCGAACCTGACTCTAACCGAAAAATAATCGAACCACACTTTTAATACTTAAATAAATTGATTATTTTAGATAATATCCAAAAAAATATCCCAAGTAGATTGAAATATTTACTTAAAATACCTGAAATATCCAAAAATTATCCAAAAGTAATCAAAAGTATATATCCAAAATAACCAAAAATATTCAAAACACCATAAGTATATAAAATACCTACAAATTCTCCATCCAAATATTCGAACCAAACTAATTTTCATGTTAATTTTTAGTTATTTGGTTATACATTCTTCAAATTTCAATGGTATATATTATTTTATTTTACAATTTTGTTAATCATAAGATATATATTTAAATTTTTGATTTTTTATACATAATTTAAAAGAGTACCCGTACCTGAACTAAACTGCATGATTTGAACCAAATCTAAATCATAATATACAAATATTCAAATGGAACTTAAATCTCTAACCTCGAAAACCAGAACTAAATGCTCACCCCTAGCTTTTACATTTTCCCACATCCCAAAGATACATACACAATGGCAGACAAACTTGCAAAAAGTGCACGAGTTCATTCTACGTTCATGATTCATATAGATACAAAGCTTTCAGTTGGGGCAATAGCCTAAATTAGTTTGTTTTCTTTTTTTAATGCTAGAATAATTATCATTTTCAAATTATGAGAAATATTACAGACGATTTTACAACCAACAATTCTACATGCCTTATGAGAATACACATCTGACTATACCACATGAACTATTTTATGGGATCTACACTTGACGATACTTGTTGCGCCTAGGAGGGGTGGCACAGAGGCAGTGGTGGGGTCAATTGACCCCAGGAAAATTTGCGATTTTTTTTAAAATGTACTTTATTCTAAAATAACTATAAAATTTAGTTAAAATTTGGTATTTGACCCTATTAATGTATGTTTAAATTTTTTTCATTTATTCGCATTAATTTGTAAAAAAAAATATTTTGTTATATACATATATAATTTAAATATTAAATTTATATATTAAAACCTTAGTCAAAAATATTTCTAGCTCCACCACTAATTACGCCATGTTGTTAATCTTTTGTAAATATTTTTCTATTAATTTGCATAATTCCGTCAACTTTAAAGTTCAAATGAAACTTATGCTTTCTTGCATAGAAACGTTAATGAATCCTTATTAAAACCAATCAACCCAAGAAGTTTTATAATTAGTTAGTTTTCTTTGTTGTAAAAAATCCAAATTTTATAACTTAAAGAGTTAGAACCAAACCTAATTCGAATTGAAAAATAGCTAATCACACTTATAATATGTTGAATATATTATTTTGGATTAATATCCACAAAACATCTCAAATACATAAAATATAAAATAAGTGAAATTATTCAGAATATCTGTTAATATCCAAAAAATTATCTATAAATAATTAAAAGTAAATATATAAAAATATAAAAAAAATTATGAAATACCTACTACTTCTACATCAAAATATCTGAACGAAATTAATTTTCATGTTAGATTTTACTTTTTGATCATACATTATTAAATTTATATATATCATATATTTTGTTTTAAGATATATTTGAGTTTTTGATTTTCTACACAATTTAAAAAGTAACTGAACCTGAACAATTCACACCGAAATATATAAATATCAAAATGAAGCTTAAAATTCTAGTACCGAAAACCAGAAACTAGAACCAAACGCCCACTTCTATAGAGTAAACCGTTAGATAAAAGAATTCAGAACCCAATATTGAAAACAGAGTAAAATATTCAACACTAAAAGGAAATACAATCATCTCATAGCAGAATTATTGCCAAAATACATCAAGAAAAACAGAGTGCAGCGAAAGCAAGGAAAAAAGTTTAGAATATAAACTCTGTTGGTTTATTGTCTTTAGCTAAAGAAACACAAACACACTGAGCAGGCTTTTTATTGGAAACACGGTTTACTCACTCTTCTTCCTCTGCCTCTTCAAGCCAATTCACAAATGGCTCAAGGCTCTTCACAAAGGTTTGCCTGCAACATTTACCACAAGAACAAAACCATAAGAATAAATTGCCCATACACCGGATATTTTGTTATACAGAGCTTTCCAAATGAGTATAGTGCTATGGGACCAAAGCGCATACCTTCCCTTCGAGTTGGTTCCTTTACGGAACCAGTGGAGGATAGTGTCCTCAGCGAGGACATCCAGATCATAGAGCGACCTCACTACTTCTGGGAAAACTTTCATAAGCTTGGCGTCCTCATAGCATTGCATTTGGACCTTGTACATCAGCTCCAGCTCTAGCTTTCCGCTGCTGCAGACCGTGTTCAGAAGCGGAGCCCATGCTTTCACCTACGCACAGGTAAAAAAATATCAAGAGATAAAACCGTGATCATACATAATAGGGATCACCACAAACAACTCTTACATGAAATAACACAGACTATATGCAACTCTTACATGACATGACAGGTATAAATTGAATCTTACCTGGCGCAGAACAGAATTAGCGTTTTGCTGCTGGTTTTTACCAGACCACTGAACAGCATCCATTAAACCATCCCAAACGACACGCACAACCTCAATCTCTGGGAGTTTAGCATCTTTGACAAGCTGTTTCACCGTTTCAATGACTTCATCTACACTACTTTCCTCAGTGACCTTGCTTGTAAGAACGGTTTTGATTTCCTTCAGCTTCACCTCAAACATTTTCTTTGAATGGTACTCTACTAGATCAGTCAAGCCCTCTTTCCTGAAAATCCAAGAAGTAGAACACAATATTTGTCAACTAACTGTAATAACACAGCAAACAGAAGATAAGAATGCATCAGATGTACAATATGCTTGATTAATGAACAATGATCAAAGATGTACAATCAAACTATGATATTGAAACGAAACAAACTTCAAGGGAGGAAAACTCACGTGAAATGCTCTGCAAAACTTTCAGCAGTCCGCCTTACAGGTGGTAAGAAATCCAAAAGGTTGTCTTCCATTTTGCCACGCCTCAGAATAGAAATCAAGTCTTCAAGACTGTTCTCAACCAAATACTCCTTGAAGAAGTCTGTTACAAAAGTGAGCACTATCCCTTTGGCAACAAGATTATCCTTAAGCAAAGGCTGGAAGACAGTCTCCGGAGGTAATCCAGAGAGCTTCTGGGAAAAGGCAAGTGCTGTGAAGATGGCAAGCTTCTTCCTTTCATTTTCCTCAAAAAGCTCCAGCGACTGCAGGAATCTCCTTGTAACATTTTCAAGGTTCTTTATGAGTGACGGCCTCCTCCGCAGAATCTTCTGTATATAGACAACAGATGGCAAAATGGCTTCACGCTTGGGCTCGCAGTCGATTACAGAGTAGGGATGGCGTTCACCCTCATCAGGCTTCACTGTTCCAGGTTGTGTACGTCGTCCTATGAAAACAACCTTCAAGACAAGATCTCCCAATCATTAAAGAGATAGGGAAAACAGAAAAAGAAAGTGTAAAAAGAGAGTCAATGATTTGTCCAAAAAGTTTACCTCAAAGAAGATGTCACCGTATCTTGAGAAATTAAGATCTGTTGACTCAATACTTTTGGCAACAAGTTCCTAAATGAAGAGCTATAGGTTTAGACCAAACACATATATAAATAACAAGTAGAAGGAGGACATGAAACATACCAGATCACCAGCATTATCAAGGTAAATCTGGACTACTGCATCAGAAAAAGCTGCAGGGTCCAGAGGAGCAGCAATATTCCGCTTGCGGGTCTTAATCCGCGTACCTCTGCTCGTACAGATGAACAATATAAACATACACGTTATGCAAAGAAAGATCCACTTAAAAAGGAACTTTAATAGGAAATCCCAAGTCACAAGAATGTCATCTTAAACAGTTTTTTCAACAATCATGGGTCACTTAAGTTTCAAAAGATATAACAAAAAAAAACATACTGAAAACTGTTCAAAACATAAAACAAACGATGTTTCAAACAACATCACCCCACAAAGAGATGAAAAATACGAACAGCTTCTAAGTATACATAGAAAGAAAATGCAGAAAACCCAAACCCAAGTTCTGCGTAGTTTCAAACAACAAGTAAAAGACAAGGTCAGACTTAGAACATGAGTTTGATAAAGAAGAGACAGTTGAAACCGATGAGGGGAAACACAACTTGTCCAGATGACTTACCCGAGAGTGGGTTTCTCCTTCGAGCTGCACAAGAAAACGAACCAAACTTTTTAGCAAATTGAAAGAGAATAGGTATACAGATTTTCCTTATCAGAAGAAACCCTAGAAATCAAAAATCAAGGAACCCTAATTATCATATAGCTCGAATTTAAATCAACAGTAATGGGTGGAGACAATCTTTCAAAGAATATTGAACAAAAGAAAGAAGAAGAGAGTATCAATCAATCGCTCAGTGGGGAATCGTACCTCATAAACCAAGATGAAGAGGGATCAAAGAAGAGATGCGACTCTGTGGATCTGAGAAGCGTATCGAGTGTGAAGAAGAAAGAAGAAGGAAAGGTGAAGTAGGCGATGCCGTAAAAAGAAGACGAATATAACCCTCACCACCAAAAATATCTATCTTCTGACCCGGTTCGGAAGAAGTTTGTGATTATTATTATGTCAATGGTCGATGGGTTTAGATTAAACCGTTTTAGTATAACAAATTTAATAACAATTCTTCCATACCATTAAAACATGATTTTTTTACACTTTAAGATACACGAGGATGATAAGACCCGCGCCTTGATGAAAGTTTAATTTGAAAATTGTTATAAATTTAATAAATTTTATGTACTTAGCATAAAAATAACAAATAAAACATGTTTAAACACATGTAAAAATTGATAAATAAAAATTGTAAATATATTTTGAATGATGTATCTATCGTAAAAATCATTGAAAACAAACTGAATTATAATTAAATATAGTACAAAGTTTATAATTCTTAAAAAATAAGTGTTTCGCTACTTTTATGTGACTTTCCTCATTTGGTTTTTGTTTTAAATTATTAAAACAAAAAGATGAATTATATCTAAAAATATGGACACAAAACAATTGAAAAACTAAGATTTATATATTAAGTAGTGAACCCAAAATACATACAATATGGCCCGGCTTATATCAACTAACTAAAGCTCATTCTCGGTAAAAAGTCTCCACAATGAAATATTAAAAAATGGGTTTTTTTTGTAGGTGTATCTTAGTTATCACTTCTTCCTCGAGGTCGACCACTCAATATTCGATGAACCCTAACGAAACAAAGAAAAAGCCGAAGAGGTTTTCTGTTTGTCACAGAAAATTTCAGATTCGCAAAGACAATCGATCTACAAAGAAGAAGAAAGTAAAGCAGAGTAGTGAATGAAGTTATAGAGTAAAGTAGCAGAAGAAATCCATGTGTTGAATCACGATCCTCAATCTTCTAACAGAGTCGCTGCTAATCATCACTTCCGACAAAATTTCAAATTCGCAAAGGCTATCGATTTACTCTTTGTTAGGTTTGACTCTTTGATTTTGGTTTCTCATCACACTTATTTAACAATTAGGAATTTGATAAATATCTACCAGCTCTAATTGTAGTTCACCCATCATCAGCTCCATCTGTATCAAGACATCTAATCGGGAAGTAGTTAATCTAGACATTTACATGGTAAAGTAGCTATTTTTCCTCTGTTTTATAAGTTTACCAAATTATCAAAACATAAAACAATTCTAATCCATCAATTTTTATTTTTATTTCTAAACGATGCAATCCTTTGGGAACCCAACTAAGTTTTAAACCAGGGTAAATATGTTGAGAAGATTATTGAATCACTGATATATTGCGTTTTTAGCGTATCCTAACTCATGTTTTCAACCGTTTTTGGATTCTTGTTCTTGTTTATCGAGTCTTTTCAGGTCAGGAATGCTTTAGGATGAAGTTTTGAGCACAGGAAGCAAGGAAAAGAAGAATGGGCGAAATAGAGACCGATAGATCGATCCAGGGAGTGGATCGATCGATCCCAAGAAGCAATTTCGGCTCTTTTGTGCGGGACAAATTCCGATCGACCGAGCAAAGAGCCAGTCGATCCTCATAGCATGGATCGATCGATCCCTTCCTGGATCGATCGATCGCCTGGTCGATCCGTTTTGCACGGATTTGCAGAACATATTTCGATCGACCGAGATAAGGAGGGAGTCGATCTTCATCATGCAGATCGACCGATCCACTCTTAGATCGATCGATCCTGTGGTCGATCCAGACCGGTCTGCGCGCAAGAAAAACCGGATTTCTCGGTTTTATTCAAGTTTGAACCGGTTTTGTTTAGGGATTTCGTGAAAAACGTGTTGAACCCTATTTGTTGCAGTTGCTGAGTGTTTTTCTCAGTACGTTTTCATTTTACATTGGATTGCTTTTTGGCTTTTGGAGATTGTAAGCTCTAGGGAGAAGAAATCTATACTCTTGATAGAGAAGCTCTTTCTGAACCCTATTTGATTTCACGTTTCTATTCAATGAATCAATCTGTTATTCTATGTGTTCTTCATTTCATGTCTGAGTAATCCTACAGTTAGGCTAGGGTGAATCGAAGGGATCCATGAATCATTGAGATTGACATGTTAGATAGGGGTTAATCCCGTAGGTTCTTCATCTAGATGTATCTTATTGCTTGAACTGGACTGCGCACCTAGTTCATGATCTCTAGATTGTTTAAAATCATCAAAAATGACTGTTTAAACTCCTGAAACGAATCTAGATGAACAAGTGTTCGTAACCGACGGCAGTCGTTGTTAGGAAACTTGTGAACAATTCAAACTTGTTAAATTGCATGATTAGAATTCTAGATAAAACGGAAGTTGATCTTTAGATTTCTAATTCATGGGGTTTAGTTTACCGAAAGTTAACTAAACTATGCTTGTTGTTTGAGTTCGAGAACGGTTTAAATCTGAATCCCCTGTCTAGCATTCATAACTTGATTTATGTTTCTCCTGAGAATACCCATGGCCTAGCGTTTTTATTCATCTGTGAAACTTAATTTACATACTGTTATTTACATTTCTGAACTGAAACAATCAAAATAAATTCATGTCGCTCTAGCTTGACTTTTCTCTCGAAGATTTATAGTATAACCTTGGTCTCTGAGGAATTCGATCCCTATATACTACCGCGCACTCCCGTGCACTTGCGGTTGGTTTTAGTGGTTAAAACTTGAGTACACCAAGTTTTTGGCGCCGTTGCCGGGGACCAATAGCGTTACCTTTGATAGATCCTGATCTCAGATCAGATCTTAAAATAAAAACAACAATGATTATGCAAGAAAGAATAGAAAGAACGCACACAAAGTCCACATACTCGTGTTCTTCGGTTGCAAGAGCCTTAGACCACTAACAGAGGTTGCTTCTTGATCGTTCTTAGCTTTCTCTCTTGTTGTCTTGATCTTCTTCAGACATGGCCGGTCAACAAGATCTGCCAGAAGGATTGGGAGATAACCAAAATTTTCACATGGGTAATGCGCAAGAAGTTAACAATCCTGTTGGAAATGCTGGTGGTGGTATTCCACCGCGCCATCCTGCTCAAGAGCAAAGGAGACCTCAGCTTCGCCCTATTGGAGCTATTGATACTCCACATGCCTTCTACCAGAACCGGTATGCGATCCAGCCTCCTCCTATCAACATGCATGATTACGAGATCAAACCTCAGATCATAGCTTTGGTCAAGCAGCACATGTTTCATGGTCTGCCTTCTGAGAGTCCTATGGATCACATTGAGAACCTGGAGGAAATCTGTAGCACAACGAGATCCAATGGGGTCCCTACTGATTACCTTTGTTGCAAACTATTTGCATTTTCTCTGGGAGATAAAGCTTTAAGATGGCTGAAGTCTCAACCTGCAGGATCTATTACTACTTGGGATCAATGCAGAGCTTTGTTCTTGGACAGTTTCTACACCAAATCCAAGACAGCTAACCTGAGAAGTAAGATCACAAACTTCCAGCATAATGCTTCTGAGCCATTGAACGAAGCATGGGAAAGGTTTAGAGAGTATCTGAGAGAGTGCCCACACCATGGGTACTCGAATGAGCACATCCTCAACATCTTCTACGATGGAGTGAACTGGACTGTCAAGAACTCTCTCAATGCAGCCAGCAATGGGGATTTCATGACGAAAACTCAAGAAGAAGCTTACACTTTGATCGAGAACCTAGCTGCTAGCTCCAGCAATCAGTGTGAGGAATATGATAGATCGAGGAATGTCAGCTCTGTAGACACTAAGAAGTTTGAGGAGATGAGTGCAAAGATTGACATGTTTATGCAAAGAGATCAGAAGATGGTCAGCTCTGTTGAAGACAATGGATAGGGAGCATTTCAGCATGTTTTCTCTGATAAAGAACTTGAGGATCAACAAGCTGAAGTCAACTATGTGAATGGGCAGAATAGAGGGTACAACCAGAACTACCAACAGCAAGGATACCAGAACCAGCAAGGTGGACAGAACTCAGGACAGAACCGAAATCAGAACCAGAACTACCAACAACAAGGGTACCAGCAGAAGCAACAACATAACTCCTACCAACCCAGGAACACATCAAATGCTGCAAACTCAATCCCAGCTGCTCAAGAATCTAAACTTGAGCTGATGATGCAACAACTGATGATCAACCAGCAAAAGAGTGCTTCTGAGATAAATATCAAGGTTGACAACATCAACGTTAAGGTTGACAGCATGTACCAGGATCTGAACAACAAATGGGAATCTCTTTCAGCTCATGTGAAGAAGCTCGACACTCAAGTTGCTCAAACCGCAGAAGCTGTCAAAAGACCAGCTGGAGTTCTTCCTGGGAAAAATGAACAAAACCCCAGGAATGAGTTTGTTAATGCTATCACTCTTAGGAGTGGTAAAGAGCTGCCTCCTAATGAGAGGAGAACTGTGGAGACTAAAGAACCGGTACTGGTGAATGATGAGCCAGAAACTGTGGAGGTTGCTAAGCCAGAAACTGTGGAGGTTGCTGAACCAGTTGAAGCTAGTGTTGAGAAGGGGACTGTGGAAGTTGCTGTAGACACACCTCCTCCAGTTCGAGTGTACACACCAAAACTGCCATATCCAGTGAAACAAAAGAAGTCTCGCAGAGATTTAGAAGCAGCTAAATATAAGGAAATGGTTAGCGAATTGACTGTGAAACTCTCATTCGAGGATGCTGTTGAGATGATGCCTGCTTTGAAGAGGTATGTGAAGAGTTTGGTGACAAACAAGACTTCTCCTAAGGAGAGTGTTATGTCTATCTCCAAGAGATGTAGCACACTACTTCAGAACAGAGTTCCAGAGAAGATGGAAGATCCAGGAAGCTTTGTATTGTCATGTGAGATTGAAGGTGCTATCTTCAGGAGGTCTCTCTGCGATTTGGGATCAAGTGTGAATTTGATGCCATACACTGTGGCTAAGAGGCTTCGTTTCACCAACTTTAAGCCCACAAAAATCCATCTAGTTTTCGCAGATCGTTCAGTGAGACATCCAGTTGGTGTTATTCTGGACATTGACGTAGTGATCGGAAACTACAAGATTCCTGCAGATTTTGTAGTGCTGGAGCTGGATCAAGAGCCTAAAGATCCTCTCATCTTGGGACGTCCATTCTTAGCTACAGCAGGAGCTATCATTGATGTGAAGAGAGGCAAGATAGATCTCCATTTGGGAGACATAATCATGAAGTTTGAAGTGGATAAAATGCTGAAAAGACCTACACTGGATGGTCATACTTTTTCCATTGACCATGCTTCAGAAGATGATGAAGATGAGGAAATGACTGAGGAGTTATTGAGAGATGATCCTCTGGAGATTGCTCTTACTCTGGCTGAGAGTGAGCATGGATACTTGAATGAGGATACANCGCTCAGTGAGACATCCAGTTGGTGTTGTTCTGGACATTGACGTAGTGATCGGAAATTACAAGATTCCTGCAGATTTTGTAGTGCTGGAGCTGGATCAAGAGCCTAAAGATCCACTCATCTTGGGACGTCCATTCTTAGCTACAGCAGGAGCTATCATTGATGTGAAGAGAGGCAAGATAGATCTCCATTTGGGAGACATAATCATGAAGTTTGAAGTGGATAAAATGCTGAAAAGACCTACACTGGATGGTCATACTTTTTCCATTGACCATGCTTCAGAAGATGATGAAGATGAGGAAATGACTGAGGAGTTACTGAGAGATGATCCTCTGGAGATTGCTCTTACTCTAGCTGAGAGTGAGCATAGATACTTGAATGAGGATACAGCCGGGTTTGCTAAGGTGTTGAATTTTGGGGTGCAAATGGCACACATGGTAGCTTTTCTGAGCCTTGATGAAGGGAAATCACCTACACCAAAAGCTACTGCGGATCATCTCAACCCATGGAGTGAACTGAGAGCTCCAAAGGTGGAACTCAAAACACTTCCAGCAGGGCTAAGGTACGCATTTCTTGGTCCCAACTCTATTTATCCTGTGATCATCAATGCTGAGCTGAACAATGTTGAAACTGCTAAACTTTTGTGTGAGTTAAGGAAGTTCCGTAGAGCAATAGACTACTCGCTAGATGACATTTCTGGTATATCACCTGATTTTTGCATGCATAGGATATATCTAGAAGATGAATCAAAGAATTCTATAGAATATCAGAGGAGGTTAAACCCGAATCTAAAAGATGTTGTTAAGAAGGAGATAATGAAACTTTTGGAAGCTGGAATAATTTATGCTTCTGATAGTAAATGGGTTAGTCCTGTGCATGTTGTACCAAAGAAAGGTGGAGTAACAGTAATCAGAAATGATAAGAACGAGTTGATTCCCACTAGAACTGTCACTGGTCATAGAATGTGTATAGACTATATGAAGTTGAATGCTGCAACTAGGAAAGATAATTTTCCTTTTCCATTTATTGACCAGATGCTTGAAAGATTGGCTAACCATCCATACTACTGCTTTTTAGATGGTTATTCAGGTTTTTTCCAGATACCGATTCATCCAGATGATCAGGAGAAAACCACATTCACATGTCCTTATGGCACATTTGCTTATCGCAGAATGCCGTTCGGTTTGTGCAATGCACCTGCCACGTTCCAGAGGTGTATGATGTCTATTTTTACTGACATGATTGAAGATATAATGGAAGTATTCATGGATGATTTCTCTGTCTATGGATCTTCGTTTTCCGTTTGTCTTTCTAATCTGTGCAGGGTACTTAGGCGGTGCGAGGAAAAGGATCTGGTGTTGAACTGGGAGAAGTGCCACTTCATGGTCAGAGACGGCATTGTCCTTGGACACAAGATTTCAGAAAAAGGCATTGAAGTTGACAAGGCTAAGATCGAAGTGATGACGAGTCTACATCCACCTGATTCAGTAAAAGGAATCAGAAGTTTTCTGGGTCATGCGGGTTTCTACAGGAGGTTCATTCAGGATTTCTCCAAGATTGCAAGGCCTTTGACTCGTCTTCTCTGCAAAGACACTAAGTTTCACTTCAACAGTGAGTGCTTGGAAGCTTTTCACACCATCAAGGGAGCACTAGTCAGTGCACCAATTGTCCAACCACCGGACTGGGAGTTGCCTTTCGAGGTGATGTGTGATGCCAGTGATTACGCTGTGGGGGCTGTCTTGGGGCAGAGGAAAGAAAAGAAGCTTCATGTCATTTACTACGCAAGCAGGACACTCGATGATGCTCAATGCAACTATGCTACTACTGAGAAGGAGCTGTTGGCCATTGTCTATGCTTTTGAGAAGTTCAGATCCTATCTTGTTGGATCCAAGGTCATAGTCCACACCGATCATGCTGCATTGAGATATCTACTCTCAAAGAAGGATGCAAAACCGAGGTTACTGCGATGGATTTTCTTACTGCAGGAGTTTGACCTTGTGATCAAAGACAAGAAGGGAATTGAAAATGGAGTTGCAGATCATCTGTCTAGACTGAAGGTGGAAGAAGGGTTACCTCTGGCTGATACTCTTCCGCATCTTTGACAGATACGTCATTCACAGGTTATGTTACTACCTATACACGGTCATTTTCTACGTTCGTAAGGTTTCCACGGAACCAAAAGTCTCTAACGGTTGATGGATCGACGTCTAGTTCAACCTCTTAAGTTTACTGGAAATGACAAGAAGAAATTCTTAAAAGATGTCAGACGCTACTTCTGGGATGAGCCATTTTTGTACAAGTAGTGCGCTGACAATGTTTTCAGAAGGTGTGTCACTGAAGAAGAGATTCCAGGTATCTTATTCCATTGTCATGGTTCCAACTACGCTGGACACTTTGCTGCAAGCAAGACTGTTTCGAAGATTCTACAGGCTGGTTACTGGTGGCCAAAAATGTTCAAGGATGCCCATTCCTTTGTCTGTAAGTGTGATGCATGTCAGAGACAAGGAAACATCAGCAAGAGAAACGAGATGCCTCATAACTTTATCTTGGAAGTTGAGGTGTTTGATGTATGGGGCATTGATTTTATGGGTCCATTTCCATCCTCCCACAACAATCAGTTCATCCTTATCGCAGTAGACTATGTCTCTAAGTGGGTAGAGGCAATAGCAAGTCCTACAAATGATGCCAAGGTGGTTTTAAAGATGTTCAAGTCCATCATTTTTCCAAGATTTGGAGTGCCAAGGGTGGTGATTAGTGATGGAGGAACACACTTTATCAACAAGGTGTTTGAGAATCTTCTCAAGAAAAATGGTGTAAGGCACAAGGTGACGACTGCATACCATCCTCAGACAAGTGGACAAGTTGAGATTTCTAACAGAGAGATCAAGAACATCCTGCAGAAAATAGTTGGTACAACTCGAAAGGATTGGTCAACCGAGCTAGATGATGCTTTGTGGGCATACAGAACCGCCTATAAGACCCCCATTGGCACAACCCCATTTCATCTGGTTTATGGAAAACCATGTCATCTTCCAATGGAGTTGGAGTACAAGGCAGCTTGGGCAGTCAAGCAAATGAACTATGACATGAAATCTGCAGCTGAAAGAAGGATGATTCAACTCAATGAGTTAGATGAGTTCAAAAACTTAGCTTTCAAAAACTCAAAGATCTACAAGGAGCGCACTAAAGCCTATCATGACAAGAAGATCATTCCAAGGACTTTCACTGCCAATGATCAGGTTCTACTTTTCAACTCTCGTCTGAAGTTGTTCCCTGGAAAGCTTAGATCTCGATGGTCTGGTCCATTCACGATCAAAGAAGTGAAGCCTTATGGTGCAATTGTGATGTGGAATCATGATGGTGGTGAATTTGTGGTTAATGGTCAATGCCTGAAACCATATCTAGCCAATTCAGAGATCCCTAAGGGAGAAGCTGTCTCTCTTGGTGAACCACCTCTAGCATAGAAGGTGCCAAAGTCGAGCTAATGACGTTAAACAAGCGCTTGGTGGGAGGCAACCCACTGGTATGTGTACATATTTTCTTCATATTTTCTTTTTCAACTTGAATTTTGGTTTTGTTTTTAGTTTTACAGGTAAAAAAAAAAAAAAAGAAGAACTTGGGCAAGTACACGTCAAGATCGATCGATCGGTCCTAGACCGATCGATCTGATGGTCGATCCCGAATCGTAAATTTTTGCAGGACAGTTTTCGACCGACCGGACGCACGAGCCACTCGATCCATCGATCGATCAAACGGCGATCGATCGATCCCAGTTCTGCCCGATCGATCTGCTGGTCGATCCAAGAAGCGCAAAAGTCCGGAAAATTGCAGAAGTAAAATCGATCGACCAAACAAACTCCAGTCGATCGGGAACGGATCGATCCATCATGGATCGATCGATCCAAATTGGGGATCGATCGATCCCGGCCCAGGTAAGTGAAATGCAAATCGATTTCTTTGGTTTTTTCCGGTTTAATTTCACTTAATTTGAACCGAAGAAACACGATTCTGAGATGATAAATCGATTTTTGGATCAAACATACCTCACTTCTTCTCCTAAAACTCGAAATCAAAGAGAGAAAAATGGTTCCCAAAACCCCAAAATCATAACTTCTTCAATTTCACTCTGTTTTTGACGATTTTTGGGTCTAATCCATATGATTTTGCGAGTTCTATCTGAATCTGTCACTATCTCCTTCGATCTGCAAAGGTATGAAACTCGAAATCCATTTTTGAGTTCAAAAATATAAGGTGCAAAGGTGAAATTTTTGAGTTTTTAAGGGTTGTTTAGCTTGAATCGTGTGTTAAGTTGTTGATTAGGGAGGATTTCGGACATAGCCCATGCCTTAATTCATAGTTTTAGTGTTGATTTAGGATTTTAGGGTTTGTTCTTGATAAAAAAAAAAAATCGAAAAAAGAGGGAGAAGAGTAAGCAAGAAGTGAGAATTGGAAATGAGTTCAATTGTGTCTTATTGTCATATTTTTGAAAACTCATTCTTGAATTTTTGTTTAATTGCAGAAGATGGGTAAGTCAACCTCGAGGAAGAATCAGAAACAAAAGGGAGTAGCACGACCGGACGCTCTGGATGTGGACACGGCTGATACCTCCAACTCGGTCCAGCCGGATAGTGAGGACATTCAGGCAGCAAGTCCTTGGCCACGACCGGTGTTGACACCATTTGCTAAGTTTCCGAAGGACATCACTAGCAAGTCCATTCTGAAGAACTTTCCTCCCTACGCTTACCGCGATTACAGTGCTGGATGGAGTGGTTACCATAACCTTCTCTACAATGGTTTGCTGAGGATGCCGCTAAAACCAACCAAGTTCATTTGTGACTACACTACAAAGAAGTTGGGAATAGTGCGGGATGTCAAGAAAATGTGGAAGAACATGGGGTTAGGAACTCTTGGTTATGATCCTGAACCCATTTATCCGGAGTTGGTGATACAGTTTCTTGCCTCCATCGAGCTGTACTATAAGTCAGAGACAAACAGGCTGGCTAGCGAGGGCAAGCTTACTTTCCTCATCCATAGAGTGCTTTATGAGATTAGCATTCATCAGTTGTGTACACTGTTTGGCTTCGAAACCAAACATGAGGCGTGCTCTCTACCCGATTTCCCTCAGGCTTGTCTTTTATGGAGTGAGATAGCCAAGACCAACTACGTTTCCAGAGAGGCTAAGCTTGCTATGGTTAGGAATCCGGTTCTACGAATGGTCGCCAAGTATTTGGATCATCTTCTGCTAGGGAAAGAGGAAGCAAGATCACTTACAGGAGATGAGGCACATCTCATTCACTACGGGTTACCTTCAGCTCTCAGGCCAGTTTATGATTTTGGAGAGAAACCTCCTGCAGAGCTTTCAGTTAACATGGGAGCACTGTTCGCAGATATGATGTTTGCTAGGAAGTTCAGAGGCCTGCGTGAGCACTTCAAGAAGCCTTTGGATGAATCTATAGGTGGTCTCCTCACTCGGATCTTCAAGTACCATGACATCGACCTCTCGAGGACACCTTGTTTGGATGCTATTGGCAGGTTCGATGCTCAGTTCCTCACTAACACCAGGACTCTCTCCCCTGGTAAGATCTACCGGTTTACCCTTCCAGACGGTGAGGTTCTTCTCTGCAAGCTCCCACAGCCTTCCATTACATCTCTGACATCTGTGGAGAACATGCGCTTCAGGCCTCCAGCTGAGTTTCTCTACACACCTCCTGCACCGGTCCCCAAACGTCGCCGCGGTTCTTCTTCTTCAGGTCCAGATCAGAGAGAAGACGAGCATGACCCTACTCCGGACTTCAGAGCTGATCACACTGCCCACCCATCTATGGAGTACTTGCTGCCAGCTTACACGGGACAATATGACCCTGCAGCACCACCTTTGGATGGTACACCGCAGCAGCAGTTCGCCTGGACTGCAGATACACTGGGGAAGCTCTCGACGATGATGCAGACCATTTGGGGAGCACTTGCGAAGGTCCGTTGTCCACCACCCCCATCTTGCTGCCGCACTCCACCGACTTCCTAGCCTTCCGAGCCTGCTGAAGACACTGAAGACATACCTGATGTTGCTGGACACAGGGATACCGACACCTTGGACGATGATGATGCAGCTGATTCAGAGCCTGATGCACGCCTTCCTAGGCGCAGGCGCGGACTAGGACAGAGCAGGAGCTGCAGTCCCGACGACCATGCGTGATCAATATCATCTCTTTCTATCCATTGTGTTATATCATTTTCTTTATCTTTATGTACTTTTGCATTTGTCATATTCTCCTTTGGACCTATTTTTCACGCCGAGACGGTGTGAAGTAAGTCTGGGGGAGGGTTCTAGGACTAACGTCATCTTATGTTTCTTTCTTGAGTCAGTTTGTTTCTTTGTTGAGTCAATTTGTTTCAAATCAGTCTGTTTTATCGAGTCATAAAAAAAAAAAAAGTCTGGAACTATGATTTTTCTTAGAACTGCTGTCTATCTAATGTTTCAGTGACCATTCTTTCAGCTAATGACTGCAGATTGTACAACGTGGAAAACACCAAAGTGGATTGATCTGCCATTACCATCCATACTTGTTTGGGTGTTTGAAGGATCCAACGCCGACCCCCCACCTAATAAACTTGATTTCTCTTATCTTGGGACTTGGCATACATTGGATCAGACTCCTCATTCAAGTCTGAAAAGACTAGTTTTTGTGAGTATAGTTTCCCTTTCTCTTCCCTTCAAAAAAAAAAATGATGAAAAATGAAAAGAGAAACAAAAAGAAAAGGATAAAGGTCAAAAAGAAGTGAACCAGGTTCTTAGTGGCAACCACCATTAGTGTTTGTGTCTCATGGAAGCCTGTCCAATAAACTCAGTCAATAAAAAAAATAAAATGATACCCTACAAAGTAGGGAGAAATTGACTGAGTGAAGCGAGAAAAGAGAAAGGAAAGAAATTGTATGTGTGATCAAGAACTTGAATGAGTAAGAATCCATGTGTCTGGTGATCAATATTACCTCGATGAGACCGCACGTTCAGCTCTAAATGGGGTTGGTGATGGTGAATTTGGACAACTCTCATGACTTGTGGGCTGAAAACGGTTGGGTTGCTAAGCTGAGGTCAAGTACATGGAGTACCTTCTTTGGTTGGTGCGATTAGATGTGGCTTGCAACTGACAATGGTAACGCAAAGTTCTAAAGGATATGTGAGTTTTCACGTTTTCAAACCTCTTTCTCGGATCATGGTAATTTGCTTGAGGACAAGCAAAAGACTAAGTCTGGGAGAGTTGATATATTGCGTTTTAGCGTATTCTAACTCATGTTTTCAACCGTTTTTCGAGTCTTGTTCTTGTTTATCGAGTCTTTTCAGGTCAGGAATGTTTTAGGATGAAGTTTTGAGCACAGGGAGCAAGGAAAAGAAGAATGGGCGAAATAGAGACCGATCGATCGATCCAGGGAGTGGATCGATCGATCCCAAGAAGCAATTTCAGCTCTTTTGTGCGGGACAAATTCCGATCGACCGAGCAAAGAGCCAGTCAATCCTCATAGCATGGATCGATCGATCCCCTCCTGGATCGATCGATCGCCTGGTCAATCCGTTTTTGCACGGATTTGCGGAACATATTTCGATCGACCGAGATAAGGAGGGAGTCAATCTTCATCATGCAGATCGATCGATCCACTCCTGGATCGATCGATCCCATGGTCGATCCAGACCGGTCTGCGCGCAAGAAAAACCGGATTTCTCGGTTTTATTCAAGTTTGAACCGGTTTTGTTTAGGGATTTCGTGAAAAACGTGTTGAACCCTATTTGTTGCAGTTGCTGAGTGTTTTCTCAGTACGTTTTCATTTTACATTGGATTGCTTTTTGGCTTTTGGAGATTGTAAGCTCTAGGGAGAAGAAATCTATACTCTTGATAGAGAAGCTCTTTCTGAACGCTATTTGATTTCACGTTTCTATTTAATGAATCAATCTGTTATTCTTTGTGTTCTTCATTTCATGTCTGAGTAATCCTACAATTAGGCTAGGGTGAATCGAAGGGATCCATGAATCATTGAGATTGACATGTTAGGTAGGGGTTAATCCCGTAGGTTCTTCATCTAGATGTATCTTATTGCTTGAACTGGACTGCGCACCTAGTTCATGATCTCTAGGTTGTTTAAAATCATCAAAAATGACTGTTTAAACTCCTGAAACGAATCTAGATGAACAAGTGTTCGTAACCGACGACAGTCGTTGTTAGGAAACTTGTGAACAATTCAAACTTGTTAAATTGCATGATTATAATTCTAGATAAAACGGAAGTTGATCTTTAGATTTCTAATTCATAGGGTTTAGTTTACCGAAAGTTAACTAAACTATGCTTTTTGTTTGAGTTCGAGAACGGTTTAAATCTGAATCCCCTGTCTAGCATTCATAACTTGATTTATGTTTTTCCTGAGAATACCCATGGCCTAGCGTTTTTATTCATCTGTGAAACTTAATTTACATACTGTTATTTACATTTCTGAACTGAAACAATCAAAACAAATTCCTGTCGCTCTAGCTTGACTTTTCTCTCGAAGATTTATAGTGTAACCTTCGTCTCCGAGGAATTCGATCCCTATATACTACCGCGCACTCCCGTGCACTTGCGGTTGGTTTTAGTGGTTAAAACCTGAGTACATCAATCACCCAGTACTCTTGTGAAAGAATTTGAGTTTGAGTTTCCGTTCATACATGCTCAGATGCTTCTTGAGGTAACCGCTACTTAGGATATGAAAAATCTAAATAATATGTCTTCCTGTGACATATGATCATTATTATTTTTTGTTTGTTTTCACGCACCAATTGTTTTCATTGCAGTTTATTATCTAGATTGCATAAGATAGATGTGACACAGTGATATGTGGTGTTTTTGACACCTTGTACATATTGTTTTCTCAAAGGTTTTCAAGCTTTCATCGAGTTTTCCTAGTCTTTTGGAGTTATTTCAGGTCTAAAACAGGTTAGGAGGCTGTTGGAGGAGTACATGAGGAAATTGATGCAATTTGGGTCTTTTCTACCCAAAAGAATGCAAGCAAGCCAGAGCAAGGCGACGGGAGCAACCGAGTGCTTTCTCCCGACCAAGCGGAGCAACCGAGTGTTTGCTCCCGACCAAGCGGAGCAACCGAGTGCTTGCTCCCGCGGCAGAGATTTTTAAGGAAACCACTAATAACTCAGGATTTGCCCTAATTTTCCCTCTTCTCTCTCCCAGCCGCCATGAACCTGCATATATTATCTTCTTCTATTTTTCTATTAGTTTCTAAGCTATTTTTGAGAGAGAAAACACACCATAGAGATTTTATTATTGGATTTGCTAGTTTGTAAAAGAGAGAAGGCTCCATCTCTCTCGCGATAGAGAAGAACCCCCTGAACCCTTTTTATTCTCTTTTATCTATATGCAATATTATTCATCTATTGTTCTTGTGTTCTTCGTGGTTATGGCTGAGTAGTCTCCTTGCTTAGTCTAGGGTGTTAGGATGTTAGATCTGTGAGCTAAACATAGATAAGTTTTAAAACAATTGTCTTCATTCACTGTTGCTCTTAAGGCCTGCATCAAAGTTAACCACTTGGTGCCTGATTTTAGGTTTAATCTATTCATCAAAAGTTTTTTAGGTTGCTAGACATAACTTGAATGAGCATTGCATCCCTAATTAGCGAAAGTGGATATTAGGGTGTTTTGTGAACATATCAGACTTTTTATATACTGCTCGCCATCGTTCTCAGACCAAGCGAAAGTTTAGGATCTGAGGCTGATTGGCGTAGGAAGCAGCATTGCGAAAGTAAGCTGTTCTGAGTTGCTTGCTCCGAGTTCTAGACCAGTCCTTAATAAAACTTGAATGTTTGTTTGGCTCACATTTGTTTGACATCCGACTGAACCACCATAGGCTAGCTTTCTTAATCATCTGAAACCAATCAATTGTGTTACTTGCTTGTTATTTTTATTTAGTTTCAAAACCCCATATTGTCTTAGCTTGATATTGATCCTATAAAGATAAATTGTAAATTGGTCTTATGGATTGAATCAAAAGTATTACAACAACCACTGTTAACTTGACAGTAGTAAAGATCCAGTTTTTAGTGTATCAAGTTTTGGCGTCGTTGCGACGGAGACCAGCTTTCTTACCTTTATTTTTTCAGTTATTTATTTAGTCTAAGACCTCTAACTTGCTTTATCCTTTTTGTTTCAGCCAATGCTCCAGGTGCATGACCAGTAGACATACTCGGAGAAAGACACAAGGAGAATTGGTTACACTTAGCAATCAGGAGCTAGCAAGGTTGGAAACAACAAACCGTACACAGCCAAGGCCGATCAACACCACTATGGTCGACCACGGCAATCAGATTGATCTCGCTGCAACAATGCTCCGGATGCAGGAGCAGATGCAGCAGACCATCCTAGCATAACAACAGGATGTGCAACAGCAACAACAAAAACAGGAGCAAGCTGCTCCGATTGGGCAGAGAAACCTTCTGCGTAACTTCCCTGCTACGCGCTCTGCCATTACTCCACCACCCTGCACACAACAGGACTTCGAGATCAAGCCTTCTTTGATTGCTCTGGTGCAGAGGAAAATGTTTCATGGTCTCCCAGCAAAGATCCTGATGGAACATATTGAAGGCTTTGAGCAAGTATGTAGTTTTACTCGTGCAAATGGAGTACCACCAGACTTCATCAAGTGCATGTTTTTCCCATTTTCTCTTGATGGAAGAGCTGCAAGATGGTTGAAGTCACTTTCTCCTGCCTCTCTTACTTCGTGGGAGCAAGTCAGATCAGCATTCTTGGGTAACATCTATACAAAGGCAAAGACTGCTACCTTGAGGAACATGATCACCTCCTTCAGACAGCTCACTGATGAGCCCTTTTGTGATGCATGGGAGCGGTTCAATGACTACCGCAGAGAATGCCCTCACCATAGATTTGATGATGATTACCTCCTGGACATTTTCTATGATGGAGTAGACTGGGAATACCGAAGTGCTCTGAATTCTGCGAGCAATAGAGATTTTATGACACAATCTACTAGGGGAGCAATGGAACTAATTGAGAACATGGTTGTTAGCTCTTCCAAGAAGAACCATGAGAGTGATTGCTCCAAAATCAACAGTGTCGACACCCAAAAGATTGATGATCTTACATCCAAGGTTGATCAGCTGCTGAAGAGCAACCTAGGGAAGGTCTTCATCATGGAGGAAGGTAGAACTAAAAAGACTCAGAACAATCAAGAAGCTCCAGAGGCTGAAAAGAAAGGGAACAATCAGCAAGAAATTAGCTACATCAGCGGACATGGATATGTGCAGAACAACCATGCACATGGTGTAGCGTATCAGCAACAACCGCAGAGCAACCAGCAGAGTGCTTCAACTACCGGGAGAAATCCGCAGGATGAGCTGAAAATTCTCAACATCATAATGCATCAGATGCTCCAAACCCAGCAGGTTCAGGTCAAGGCACTGAATCAGGTCAAGGCACTGAATCAGGTCACCACAGACATCAACACCAGGATGGACAACATGTTCACTGAGCTGAATACAAAGTATGATACTGTGAGCAATCACATAAGGAGGATTGATGTTCAGCTTGCTCAAACAACTGAGAGTGTCAAGAGGCACGAAGAGATTCTCCCTGGAAAAACTGATAAAAATCCTAGAGCTCAGTACTGTAATGCAACAAAGCTGAGATGTGAGAAGGCTGAGGAAAACAAAACGGAGCAGCCATTTGCTGAGACTGCTCCTGGTGCAGAAGAAAGAACAGAGCACTCTGGTAGCTCTGAAGTGACTGCTCCCGATGAGCCTACTGAAATTCCACCAGTGAGAGTCTATGTTCCTAAGGTTCCTAATCCAGTTCCACCTAGACATCAAATGGATCCCATAAGTGCAGAGCAGCTGGCTGGATTTAACAAGATGGTGAGAAAGCTTCCTAAAAAGCTTGCATTCAGAGATGCTTGACAGATTCGTTTATTGCTCATGTTCTTTAAAAAATGTAGAGAAACTTAAGAAGAGATCAAGGTCCTCTATACTAGAGCACTGTCTACACCAGCACTGAAGGTATTGCCTAAAGTTGATGATCCTGGAAAGTTTTCTTTTCCATGTTCCATTGCTGGAGTGGAATTCAAGGAATCTCTTTGTGACTCTGGATCTTGTGTGAATCTTGTATCGAGGGCGATAATAGACGAGCTGGGCATTGTTGATATTGAGCCTGCTCTGATGAGTCTGGCTTTTGCAAACTCTTCCACAACAGTTCCTTATGGCACCATTCGCAATCTCCTGTCGAAGTAGGGGACTATATGCTCCATACTGAATTTCAAGTTGTCGAGATGAGCAAGGATCATGAGATGCCTTTGATCTTTGGAAGAACATTCATGGCTACAGTAGGAGCAATTATCGACATGCCTGATAAGAGAGTCTCCTTCTCCAACATCAACAAGAAGGTTTTCTATGCGGTTGTTCCCACCAGAATTTCTACATTGCACGCATCTTGCATCTCAGTGGTCAGCGGAGAAATGTCGAAGGTTGTTCCAAAGAGGGAGCTTGGTGAAAAGAGTTTGATCAAAGACATCTTGGATGTAGATCCTCACGCTTATACCAAGAAGCTCAGTGGGAATGCAGGGGTGAAGGAAAAAGTCCAGAAGAAAAAGATCAAGGGTAATCCTACAATGACTTTAATACCTCGCATGTGTGATGAGAAATCTATTGAGTATAAGGTAAAGTTAAAAGGTACCTCTAAACCTTTCTCTAAAGTTAGAGTTATTCTCACACATGAGCTGAAAGAGAAAGAAGAAGTTGCTGTGAAAAGGTTGTTAAGTAGAGTTTTGAAGTTGAACATGTCTGATTGTGGAGCTTGTTTTGGAACAAGCCCTCATGCTCAACCTGACTGATCCCTGTCACCAAGTCAAGCTAGTGAATTAAACCAAGCGCTTGGTGGGAGGCAACCCACTGGTAAGTGTAAATATAATTTGGTCTTGTTTTGTTTTGCTTATTTTTGGTTTTAGTTTTTCGTGTTTCAGATAAAACCCAGAAAATTCGAGATACCTTGCTCCAAAATCAGAGCACCCTGGAGGGAGCAAACAAACGGGCGCTCCACTCAGATAAGTATCTCGATACCATAAAAAAATCATATTCTTGTTTTCACCTGCTCTCTGATTTATTTTCACACTGAGACGTTGTGAAGTAAGTCTGGGGGAGGGTCTTTGTTGTTTACTAACTCGTTTCTTTCTTTTGTTTTCTTTTTGAGTCAGTTTTTGGGATCGAGTAAGTCAAAACTTTGTGGGAATTAGGACCTTTATTCTGTGTTGATCACTAACCACCTTGTGCTTTAGTTATCTTATTCAATGACCTTAGCAGTGGCGAAAGACACACATGTGGACCTAGAACACCCTGACATTATCTCATTTGGTTCTCCAGAAGCTTTCGGCTTGTCGAGGTTACACTGGAAAGACATTGCTCCATTTTAACTTGAACCTAATCTTGACTGCAATTCTTCTTGTTATGAGCATTAGATCAAGGAAACGAGAACACACTCAAGACTTCTTATTCTTTTTATCCATCTTGCTGATCCTGAGTGGCTAGCTCATTTTTAGCTAGTTCCCACCTTGCACCTTAGCCTTTATTCCTCCTTCATGCATTTGTTTTCAGTGTTCTATGTGCAGATATGTGCAAAAAGTTCGAAGAAGAAAGGATCAACGCAACCTCTTACTCGTCACTGCTGCAAAGAAAAGAGACCAAAGACAGGAGAGCAGGCGAAGACAGGAGAGCAGGCGAAGTCAGGGAGCAACTGCTCCAATATGGTTGCTCCGTTATCTGAGAAAGGAAAAGAGAGCAAGGGCAAAAAAACCAGAATGGTTGAGTAAATAGGACCACCAGTGGCACGAAAATCTTCATGTATTACCTCCTTCTCTATCACATCATCTAAAAAAAAAAAATCGAGAACAAGGTGATGGAGAAGGGGAAGAAATAAATCAGACATGAGCCACTAGAATGGTCTAGCAGAAGAGTGGGTGCCAAGTCATGAGGTCAAAGAAACCGAAGGAGCATGGGCAGGGGAGCAAGCAAAAACGAGTAGAGGTTGTGGACATCAATGGATCTATCCTCTCTTACTATTTTGTGCGATATCCCGCATCCTCTACAAAGAAATGGTAACCCCTAAACACTCTTACCTCCACCATCAAATAGCTTGTTTAATAACGAGAACCGTCTACCCTGAATGATGCTTGTGATGAGAAGCTCATGATACTCTTAATTGAATGTAAGGAGCTTGGTCTAGAAAGTGTCACTTTTGCAGGTTTGAGATATAGAGTATGGAGCCGATTTTGAACAGCGGTCAGTGGGGTTTTGGTAAGGGTGTGTTGTCATAGTTTACTACTTGTATGGTTTAGAGATTTGAGGTTAAAGTATGGTTGCTGAGAATAGGAGAGTTCCCACACTTTCAAACCTTTCTCCCTTTTCTTGATACTTGATTGTTTGAGGGCAAAAAAGGATCTAAGTCTGGGGGAATTGATATGTGGTATTTTTGGCACCTTGTACATATTGTTTTCTCAAAGGTTTTCAAGCTTTCATCAAGTTTTCCTAGTCTTTTGGAGTTATTTCAGGTCTAAAACAGGTTAGGAGGCTATTGGAGGAGTATATGAGGAAATTGATGCAATATCAAGTTTCACAGAAAATAAATGGAAAGAAGATAAATATCAAGTTTCTGGGATATACATGAAGATCGAGAGGATAAAGTTAATTTCTGTGAAAGGATATACTCAGATCGAGGGCAGAAAGGGAAAAAGACAACCTACCTTGGAGGGATATATAAGGACAGCCGAAGTATAAGACGCAATAACATAACTTTTCTTAGTAAACCTAGAACTCAAAGCAATTTAGGCAGATATTGTGGCCAAAGACTCTTACATGTTATAATCGCTCATACGCATATTCAGAATAAGACCTCATTTGCTATCTTTTTCTATTCATCTTTATTTTTTCGTTTGTTTTACATGTAATTGATTGCTTGACGTGTGACTTAGCAGAAATCCGGGACCTCAGGGAGTGTTAGGGTTTCTTAGCTTTCTTCTAATCATGGAAATCAATGGTGTGAATTTCGGTTCACACATGTCCCATAACCATCAGAAATATTTCTTGGAATATGTTAATTAACCCATTTGCGGATTGTTTTTGTACATCATAATAATGAATACCATGCTCGATTTCTTATCCAGGTAAGCATGATGGAGGGGTGTCTTGTACAACCACTTTTGACCTGAATAATGTCTTGTTCCTTCGGTACATATGGTTAATGGGAATAAATCTCTGATGATAATCAAACCAACACGTCTTTCGACCATACATCAACTGAAATGCGTATGTCCTTCCCATACAATAAGGACATGTTGATAACATCATATATGCAGGAAATTCACTGATGGTTAACAAAAGAACTGCTCGCATTGTCAAGTTTCTTCTCAAAATACAATCATACGTATGCACCCTTGTTGACCACAACTCCATCAATTCGTCTAACAAAGGTTGTAGAAAAGCATCAAGTGACCGCTTTGGATGCTTAAACCAAGTATTATTATACTCATGAAAAGGAATTTCTTTTCCATACACATCTTTGTGGAAGGTTGTATGGTATTGAGATTACTGGCCAGAGCGAGTATTATCTTCTAGACATTTCAAAAAGACTAAATCCATTTGGGCAAAGCCCAAGGTAAACATTGCGAATGTTGCTTGCAAAATAAGGGTGTACCGAATTCAAGTGTTTCCACGCTTTTGCATCTGAGGTATTATTGATCTCACCATCCATCTAAGTATGTTTTGCATACCATCTCATCGCTGTTGCAGTCCTCTCAAATTGATATAATCTCTCCAGCCTATCGCTAATAGGTAAGTACCACATATGCTGGTATGGTACCCTATTCTGCTCACATTCTTGCGGTTTATATTGTGCTTCTTGCAAAATCGACACTCCAACAACTATGCATCTTTCCTCCAGTAGATCATACAATTGTCTATACACACATCTATCATCTCTGAAGGTAAGCCAAGACTATCAACCAGTTTTTGAATCTCATAATAAGAATCATCATATAAGTTATCTTCTAGCAAATACTCTTTAAACAACTCATCCCATGCATTCATACAAGCTTTGGGTAAATTATGATCATTTTTGGTATTCATCATCGTATCTGCCAGTGACAATATAGAAAGACATTTTCTATAACCTTTATAGATTGGCTGATTAGAGCGTCTAGCATTTTATAAAACCTTTTTGCATTCAAGTTAGGTTCCTCTACATTTTCTACTTCTGCAACAATTGTTGAGGTTGTTTTTCGAAATGCATATGAAACCATATCATGATCTACCAGATGATCCTTTTGTGGGTAACTAGTTTCAGTAAGCAAATGACTCGGTTCTTGACTATTACCAACCTCTTCAAAGTGACTACTACTACTACTAGCTTCATTTCTACCATGACCTTCTCCATGTTGAAACCAAATGTAATAATGTGGAGTAAATCCTCAATTTACTGAATGTTTCCAAACCGTTTCACTACAAGAAAACTTGGTTTTCTTGCACTTATGACCGAGATAGAACATCTTACCAGTTTCTTGTGTGAGAGATGTATTTTGGTCTTGGTACATGAATATATCTTCCCCGTTGAAAAATTCATTTGTGACCACTCCATCACTTTATGTGCATACATCCAACTTTGTAGCTCGTAGATATTGCCACCATATGCCATTTTTTCTTTCAGATCGTTTTTTTTACATTTTTTGTGGTTCCTTAGAATGAGAGGAGATGCATATGTATAGAAAAAAATGATCTTTGTTAGGTAGGCATGTTACAACGAGTTTATAACGAAATGTATTTTACAATGTTTTAATAACGTCATTACGACCAATTTTCATTTTCTAACGAAACACACACACACACATAGTACACATTTTCACCAACCATCTATTTTTAATTGTATCTTAGTCGTTAGTGTGTTGGAAAATTTGGATATAGTGAAGTCGTAAACTAACCACTAAATTATGACTACTTGTAACTGTAGTACTTAAATGGTTGTAACATTACGTCGATGTTACGACGAAATATATTTGTTGGCAAATTACAACTATACTACTACAATTGTTTTTTCGTCATAACGTAGTTATAAATTAAACGTATTTTTACGATGATAAATTTTTGTCGTTAATTTTCGTCTTTTTGCACTTGTTTTCATGTAGTGTAATATGAAATAATTACAAATAATCAGAAAATAAGAGAATTATTAGTAGATAATAAATGCTTAATTGACAATAAAAGGTAAAATTACAAACTAAAACTTCTTTGAAAAAGCATTTGAATCAATTATTAAAAATAATTAAAATTCATGTTTAAAATAATATTAAACATAGTAATGGTTACCACATTTGTGATAAATTACTTTTGAGTTCTTGTAACTAGGACTCGGTTTTCCGAATATTTTTTTCGTATTAGCTTTTAACTTCGCATGTGGAAGGGAATACAATTAATCCTTGATGAAGTTCTTGTTTAGATATTTAAGCTTTATCCGGTTGAGTATATCATTCAAAGACGTTAACCTACCTCGAATTCGCCTTAAATAAGTTTTGAAATTCACCCAACTCGCATGAAGCTTCTCAGTCAAATAATTTACAATAAAAGTATTAAAAAGAAAAATACCCTCCAAATCAACTCGTAGAAAATGGAGTGAAATTTCTCATTTTGTTGAATAATAGGTTTAGGGTCTGTTACAGGATCAATGAAATCATTGGAATTTAATGGAATGGTGGTTAAGCGTATTTTAATTAATTTGATTACATTCTCTAAAAGATAAAGATGAATATTAATGGAATTGCTTGTAATGTATTATGGTACTTACACTATAATTTAATAGAATTCACTGTAATTCCAAATCAATAAAAAACATTATTAAAATATTCTGCAAAATAAATAAAAAGAAATAAATTTGAAATAAATTTTCTAACACCTAAGTAGTTGCATCTTTCCACATCTCCTCAACAATTGTTTCTCTCCATACATTAGTACTTTCTCTTTCTTGATCTTGTGTCTAAAAAGTCTCTTCATTTTTGAAATCATCTCTTGCACGGTTGGATTCTATATATTCAGCATTCTGATCGGGATCTTCATCGGAAAATTCATCTGATTGACAATGCTTACAAAGAAAATGATGTAAGGCTACACATGTCAATACTAATTCTGCATGTGTCTTAAAAGAAAATGGAAGAGCAGATTTAAATATGGGAAACCGTGATTTGAAAATTTGAATATTCTCTTAATCACGTTTCTTAAGGAGGCATGACGATGATTGAAAAATTTATGTGGAGATTCAAGATCCCAACCTTGGCCAGTAAACTCTTTCAAATGATATTTAGTACCTCGAGAAGGATCTAAAAATCTGCATCTATTAGCAAATCCACAATCACCTAGATAAAATTTTCCTGCATGAAATTAATAAATATAATTATTAGGTCATCATTTAGTAAATAAAATACTAGCTTACACTTACAATAAAAAAATTACCGTGTGGAACTTCAAATTTATTAGTTCTCCTAATTAATGCGTCATATAATACTTTCGAATCGTGATGTGAACCTTTCCATCCACTGAGAGCGTATATGAATTACATATCAAAATTACAAACAGCCAACACATTTTGGATATTACTCCTTTTCGATTGCGGTAGCTAGCAGCGTCACACTTAGGTACTATAGCAGGTATATGTGTACCATCAATTGCTCCTAAGCAATCCTAAAATAAGTATGATATATTAGTTTTCTTGAGCATAATAACATAATAAATTAAAATAAATTAAAAACACATATACCTTAAAATAAGGATAAAATCTTGTACTCTCTCTCTGATTTTTGAAACAACCTTGGGCTTGGGTTTGACCATCAAACTCAGAGCAATTGTATTTATGGAAATTTGTGCTGGTTGAAAATTTTGATCTTTTGAAGGTATCTTTAGTGTGACAATACCTCAAATTTTGGCCAACGGTGTCTAGAAAAGTGGCAACCATTTCTTCAACACAGATAAATCGAGTATCTTTCAGATGTGTTTTTCTTTAATAAGGTCACTAGATTATGACCCGCGCTTTGAAAGCGCGGGATTTGTATCTTTGTAAATAAATTTTGTTTAAATATTTTAATTATAATTTTATATTTTTTATAAAAATATAATCTATTTAAAATTTGTTGAATTTTATGTTGTAATAATAAGCATAGGTGTTGGACATGATATAAAAATAAGTACATAAAATTTTAATTTTTTTTATATGAGTTCAAAAATAACAAATTGGTATTCTTACAAAATTATACTGTATTTATTTGTTTATAGTAATTTTTATTATATTAATTTGATACTTTCTTAAATGTAACATATTAACTTAAAAAAATCATGTTTTGAATAGATACTAAAAAAATATTGACAGATGGGCTTATGGAAAAATATGGGTATTATAACAAAAATATTTGCAAAACTTAATACCCATAAATTACAAAGCCCATTACAAACTCATGTGTAAAAATGTGTACTGACAAAGCCCATTTCTGAAATTATACCCATGAATATTACCGATAGAGTTATTCTTGGGTTCACCCCCTAAGGTCAATCTCTAGGTTCACAATCCAATCAAAATTTGCCACATCATAACATATTTTTTTTTAATTAAAAAGATAAAAATAAATAAAAACAGCAAAAATTAAAAAAAAATTAAGTTGTTAATACTGTCGGTAAAACCTTAAACCATAAATAATAAACTCTAAACCCTAAACACTAAACACTAAAGCCTAAACACTAAACCCTAAATCCTTGGGTAAACTCTAAACCCTTTGGTAAATTTTAAACCCTTGGGTAAATCTTAAATCTTAGGATAAACCCTAAATAGTAGTAATATGGTTTACATTAGGGTTTAGGATTTATCCAAAGATTTAGGGTTTACCCAAGGGTTTAGAGTTTAGTATTTAGGGTTTAGAGTTTAGAGTCTAGTATTTAGGATTTAGGATTTAGGGTTTTTGAGGGTTTAGGATTTTTTGTTTAAGATTTAGAGTCTAGTGTTTATGATTTAGGGTTTTACTGACGGTGTTAGCAACGTTAATTTTTTTTTTTTAATTTCCATTTTTTTTATTTTTTAACATTTTTCTTTAAAAAAATACAATTGAGTGGTGAACCTTTAGGTTCACCCTAGGGGGTGAACCCAAGAATAACTCGGTAAGACAACATCAGATTTTTATAACATCTGTTTTTTTTTTACTCCAGAACCTGCTTTAAACAAAAAAAAAGGAAATGCTCTCTACAAAATGAAAAGGCGATGAAGTTATAGATTCACCGATGACAAAACTTCTGCGATATACAGCCGGTAAGATTCTGGTTACTTCTTTTAGATTGTATAGATTTTGAAGTTCCATCTTTACAAATCTCTAAAATTAAAAAAAAAAAAAACTTGTTTCATTTCAGATTTTTGTTGCATGTCGGATCTGAAGCAATCGGTGATTAAAAAAAGGCGAGATGGTGGTCGACTTTACATTTTCCGATCTATTCAACGGAATAGTAAAAGTCACTGGAAGATAAGCAAAAGTTAACCTTTTCATTTGAGATTTGTTTTGCATGTTGAATCCGATGGGTTTTGTGTCTAATCCGATGAAATTTACATGTGTTCGAATAATTTTGGAGCGGATCTGAAGCAGTGAAAGACAGATCTTTGTACTCAACAGAGTAACGCAGATTAAGGTTTGTTTTCCAACCGAGGTTTCAAAACCATCTAACTACCGAGGATTTGACGATGGACAAAATCTGTAGGTAATTTTCTGAACTTCTCATTTTCTGTTTGTCACAACTATCTGTCTTTTTATAAATTCAGATATCGATCTTTAATATATTTTTTTCTTTGTTTTCTTATGCATGTGAGATTGAAATTATTTTAAAGCGTCCGAAGAGGATCTGGAGCGCGGTTCAACATTTTACATGTATTATACTGAAAATTTTGGACAAAGTTCAAATCGTAAGACTCATTTAACAATTTACTTTTTATTAGAATAAAAAAACATATATATTATTCTCTTGTTTTGTGTTAGAAATAATTAGTTGCTTTAAAGTTTTGTTTCGTATTTAATCTTACTATTTTCTTTACAGGATATATATAGTATTGAAGAATAGTTTACAACTTCCATATATAAAGACTACAGATTCCATTCTTCTATGAAGGAAAACATGAGTTTAATATAAAAGATAAGTTATTTTTACTAACTTAGATTTTTTACATTACATCTAATATATCTTACATTGGAATATAGCTTATCTTTCATATATTTATCGACCAATGTATCTTCATTACTATTTAGTCACAGTTCCAAACGAATATTGATATATTTGCATTTTGATTTCAGGAGAGATAATGTGCATGTCGAGTAGTCAAAGGTTTGGAGATAGAGCTTTATTCATTTGAATGACATGGGACAGAGACATAAGGGAAAATCATTTCAAACACAAGTAAGTGCATATTAAAAGAGCAAAATTGTAGTTACTAGGATTGGAACTAAAACTGGTAGTTAGGGAAATAAACCTGGAAAATTGTTTGATGACTGTTGATTGTAGTATACGTCTGACATTTAGTTTAGGGTATGTAAAATTTCAGTAGAGATGAAGCTGGCTGTTGACTTTTCTCGCATTTAATGTTATGTTATGATCATTTAGAACTTTTGCAGAAGTTCAAACATGCAAAAATGAAAAGTATTCGTTTGGTTCTGAGGCTTTGAAGCCTCATCAAAAAAATATTTTCCACAACATGTAGGAAAACTTATTAGAATAGCTTTTATGTATAGAACTTTTTCAAAAGTTCTCCTAAAAATGGAATAGAAAACTAATTAAGAGATCAGGAAAGTATACATTTTCAGTTATAAAACTTAAGCAAACAAATAAAATCAAAGATTACCAAAAATCTCTCTAAAAACCACGTTTTTTGTTTGACGTTGAGGTTTGCCTTCACTGTCAACAATCAATATCTTCAAGCCTTTCTTTGAAGTAACTCTGGAAACAACAACATATAGTTGTCCGTGAGTAAATCATTTTATTTTAATAGGTGTTCATGTTAATATATATATTTTTTATTTTTTATATAGTTTAAATTAAATTAGATATTATGTGAAACTACATACTTATATTTTGATATCTGCACTAAATATATATTGAAAAGTTAATATTTTAATATTTTAATTTTAAATTCTTTAATATTCTTTTTTAAATGATTATATCGAGCAATAACCAAAATGAAAAAAGCGACAAAAAAGATAACAGTATTGAAAATAGATAGGATTGACACGTAAACATAAACTTCTCATAACCATAATTAAATTTTAAATTTTTGTCTATTGCAATACTAAACTAAAATAAAACATGGGCAATTCTCTTAAATAGCCATTTTTAAGTTTTTGTCACAAAAATAGCCCTCAAAAAATAAAATGACCAAAATTGACTTTTTTTTTTCAAATTTTGATTTTTTTTTTATTTTTTTTTCAAATTTGAAACCCTAACCCCTTGACTCTAAACCCTAAAGTCCAAATTAGTTAACCCTAGTGGTATAAATGCATATAAATGAATTTTTTAGCTTCTAAAAAAAACATTTTGGTCATTTTCTTCTTTAAAAACTATTTTTGTGACAAACAAACTAAAATGGGCTATCTAAGGGAATTTCTCATAAAACAAACTTTTATTTGTATTATTTCAACATATCCAACAAAATCACCAATGAAAAAATATATAAAAAAACCGACTAATATATCCACAATCTCAATTACAATTTATTTTCCTATAATTTATAAATGATTATATAAACACTGTAAAATTTATATTCTTAGATATTAATATATAACAAACCGATCAATATATCATTTTTATATATCTCAAAATCATATATTTTTAAAAATAATTTTAAAACTCATTCCGCGCAAGGCGCGGGTCTTATCCTAGTTATGTTAATAAAACTCATAAACTGCTTATGAGTTTAATTCTTTCTATTTTTAAGAAGACGTATAGTCGAATGGATATTCTCTTTCTAGATTATTAACTAGATTAAATTTTTTTTCTGTATGGCTATAAGATAAAGTATAATAGAAAGTATTTGAACTTAAGTTGCTTAGTTTCCTAGCCTTTATTTACGACTACCACCACTTTGTGGTTAAAAAGATTCAAATTTGAAGTGAGAAGATAATAAAGAAAATTTGAACCTTGTTCAAGTATGAATTTAGAACATCTTAAGAATTATATTTTAAAAACTCATTGAATTATTGCTATGTACTGTCAGGTTAAAACGGAAAACTTGTGTTTACCTACTAGTTGTGTAATATAAAAAAACGTTATAATTATTGTATTTCTAGTATAGTTTTTTTAAATACATTAACGTAATGCCCTACTTGGTTCTAATCCCATCAAATCAAATAGCTTAAAGCATTTCTCAACTCCAGTCTAATTAGATGAAAAGTCAAATCCATCGACATTGCTTTCGTATTATTATATCCTAATTTACAACGTGCCGAAATTCGAATCATATTAACTACTTTATGCTTTGGGCAATTTTCTTAAATAGTTTTTTTTTTTAGTTTTTGTCACAAAAATAGCCATAAAAAAATAAAATGACCAAAATAGATTTTTTTTTTGAAATTTTCAATTTTTTATTTATTTTTTTAAAAATTTGAAATCTTATCCCCAAACCCACCCCTTTACTCTAAACCCTAAAGTCTAAATTAGTTAACCCTAGGAGTATAAATGCATAAAAATAAAAATTTTAGCTTCTAAAAAACTATTTGGATCATTTTCTTCATTAAAAACTATTTTTGTGGAAACAAACTAAAATGAGCTATCTAAGAAAATTTCTCTTATACTTTTCCAGCACTTTATATAACACTTGTTGATCTAAAGACAATAATAGAGAAAAAAAATTACAAATGGAAGATAATTATAGTGGAGTTGTTCTCTATTCCATATTCCCCCTCATATTATTGTTTATCTTTCTCAAGTTCTTGAAACCAAACAAGCAGAATCTTCCGCCATCTCCGCCGGGATGGTTGCCAGTGATAGGCCACCTCCGCCTCCTGAAACTTCCCATCCACCGAACCCTCCGCTCCCTAACCGAGTCCCTCCATGGTGGCGGATGCGGCGTGATGTCACTCCGACTTGGATCCCGCCTAGTATACGTGGTGTCTTCACATAGGATCGCGGCTGAGGAGTGCTTCGGGAAGAACGACGTCGTTCTAGCTAACCGGCCTCAGGTGATCATCGGAAAACACGTTGGGTACAACAACACAAACATAATCGCCGCACCTTACGGTGATCACTGGCGCAACCTCCGTCGCCTCTGCACGATTGAGANTTTTTTTTTTTTTTTTTTGTCAACGCAGGTATACGTGTGCTACATGTGTTTTTTTATTGTTTGAATATTTGTTGATATAGTGAAAACATTTTTGTAGTGTTTTTTTTTATAATTTTGATTATAATCACATTTTTGTACTGTTATGACCACGAACTTTGAACAATGAAAATGAAATAGATATCATATGCTATATAGGCCCATGTCCCATCACCACTTTAATAAATCACAAGTTTATAACCATTCATTCAATTTATCTTTTTAAAAGATTTTCAAGAAAACAAAATGGGGTTTTTACTAAAAATAAATAATAAAAAAGTAATTATCTTAGATAGTTTTTTTTTAAAGTTTTTGTCACAAAATAACACTCGAAAAATAAAATAACCAAAATAGCCTTTCTTTTTTGTAATCTTGAATTTTTTTAATTTTAGTTTTGAAATTTAAAACTTCATCCCCAAACTCACCCTTTAATTCTAAACCCTAAATTTAGATTAGTTAATCCTGGGGTATAAATATATTTTTTAGCTTCTAATAAAATCTATTTTGATCATTTTCTTCTTTAAAAACTATTATTGTGAAAAACAATGGGAGTTTACTCCTAAAAATGAGAATTATGTTTCTATATCTTCCCTAAAACAATTAGAAAGAGCACAAGAAAATAAATTGTAACATATTAATAAACTTGATTGATTCATAAGCTTCACCACAACATTCAATTCATTGTGCTTCAAGTCATCCAAATATTCTTCATTGGTAACTGATTCAAAATTAAAATTAATATTTTTCATGCAAAGTTAGTAAATGCCTTGAGAGTTTATCATGTTCTATGTTTTTTTTTTTTTTTGTAACACTCATGTTCTATGTTCTAAAACTCAGTTATAATGAATTAATTACAGGAACTGAAACGAAGGTAGTGGAAATGAAACCAATGCTAATGGACTTGACGTTCAACAACATAATGAGAATGATGACAGGAAAACGATACTATGGCGAAGAAACGACGGATGAGGAAGAAGCAAAACGTGTCCGTAAGTTAGTGGCAGATGTGGGAGCCAACACGAGTTCGGGAAATGCCGTTGACTATGTTCCCATCTTGAGATTGTTCTCAAGCTATGAGAAAAGGGTAAAAGAATTAGGGAAAAAGACAGATAAGTTTTTACAAGGTCTCATTGACGATAAACGTGAACAACAAGAAACGGGTAATACGATGATCGATCATCTGCTTGTTCTCCAAAAATCTGATACTGAGTATTACACCGATCAAATCATCAAAGGCATCATACTGGTTTGATTAATATCTTCTTTCCTTATTTTCGCCTTTTTTTATGATGCATTTTCGTAACGTTTTTGCGGTTATTACTAAAATAAAATTATTTTACGTTAGCGTAGGTTATGGTAATAGCAGGGACTAACACATCAGCTGTCACTCTAGAATGGGCACTTTCCAATTTGCTTAACCATCCTGACGTCATACGTAAAGCGAGAACCGAAATCGATAAACAAGTTGGTTTAGACAGGCTTATCGAAGAATCAGATCTCAGCGAACTACCATATCTTAAGAACATCGTCCTCGAGACACTCCGGCTACACCCGGCAACACCACTGTTGGTTCCGCACATGGCATCAGAAGATTGCAAGGTGGGGTCCTATAATATGCCACGTAACACAACGTTGTTGGTGAATGCGTGGGCCATACATAGGGATCCAAACTTGTGGTACGATCCGGATTGCTTTAAACCAGAGCGGTTTGAGAAAGAAGAGGAAGCACAAAAGCTTCTGGCGTTTGGATTAGGGAGAAGGGC
>MU105588.1:0-34355 GCA_012274485.2 Sinapis alba
GACTATACCACCGTTACGTCTTCTTCTAGTTGCGACTCTGTCTTAGCCGCCTTGCTTCTAAGACGAATTAGCCACCGTTTTTGCCTTCTTTGCACAAGAGAAGATCTAAACCTGCTCAGATTTACGAGACTTTTACTTTTCAGTGGTGAAGTGCCTACGTGATATCACCAGCAGTATCTCTCTTTCGTTTAGTGTTGGAGTACTAGTGCTCTTAAGAATCTTAAAAGTTACTACGTATTCTCTATCAATTTGATCAACTCTAGCATTTGTTTTTGCTAAGACCTTTTTCTCCCGTTGTATACCAATCAACATTTCCGCTGAACTTTTAACCAAGAGTTTACCGTGGGTCAACAAAATACGAGAAGTGTCTTGTTTTTTGAAACTTAAAAATTGTAAGCTTCTAACCAAGTGCTAAGTTATTTTCTCTGTGAAAATCTCTTTGTTACAACATTTTGAGTGAGAGTGTTCACCTCCCATGAATTGTAAGCTTCTATCCAAAAACTTGGCTCTCGTTATGGTGGAGAAAAGACTTAAGCAACTCATATTGTCACGGGTTTCAAGATCTTGAAGATTGAACAAGTATACATTTTGTTTTCTTTAGAGATTCTAGCACTCGCTAAGGTTTCACTTGGATTTGGTTTGCTAAGGTTTCTTTTGAAGTTGGTGTCCTAATACGGGTTTAATCACCTCCAACAGAGCCAAGAGAGCTAGTCTCAGAGGTGGAGTCCATATCAATAAGCAGTGGGCTCTGGTTCATTACGCTAGTTTTTTTAACTGGTGTTGATGTATCTAATATACCTATAAATTTCAAGAAATCATTATTTTTGAAAGATGAATGTGGTGGCATGAAATTGTTAAGGAGTGGGAGCCGATCTAACGAAGGAACATCTTGATGAGTTATATCATTGTTTTCTACCAAGATTTTTATTCTTATCAGAGACAAAAGACAATCGTCATGTTCTGTAAAATTTACAAGTTTCTTATAGTTATGATCAAGTTGGTACAGTTGAGCCTCATGGACGAAGCGGTGGTCTAGCCCCTTTTTATATGAATGACCCTTCAGTTACTATCTTGTATGCGGATGCCCACATGATTGATATTGAAACTAGACTCTAAAGACATGTGATTTTTATGTCTTTTGTGTACGGTGACCCTGTTGTTAGACATTAGGACCTGGTTTGAGAACGATTGTCATACATGAAACCATGAGAAGAGGGGAGGAAGGCATCATTTAGAGAGCTCTTTCCTCCCTTTCTGAATTATGTTAGAAAATTATGGAATGCTGGACTTCCCATATAGGGAATTCATTCTCGTGGGTGGGGAAAAGACGTTCAGGAAAAGTTAAATGCAAACTCGACAGAGCAGTCGCAAATGAAGAGTGGCACACCTTATTTACTCATACTGTTGTGGAATTCTTACAACTATGGGGATCAGATCCCAGACCGGTCCTCGCACGGATCCAATCCAGTGTTAGGAGGACAAGAAAGAATTTAAGATTCGATAAGAGATGGATCGGGAAACCAGGATTTAAGGAAAGCGTAATTTCGGGAAGGGGACAATTTGATGAAATCTCAATTCAGAATTTTCATCAAAAAGTTATCTCATGTTGAAATAAGATTAGTACTTGGAAGAAGCAAAATCCAAAAAATTCTGTTATATTGATAGAAGAACGAAAAACAAGATAGATTTGACCCAATATTCTGAGGATTCCAAGACATAAGAGGTAGAGGAATTGAGAAGACAATTGATTTTGGCGTTTAAAGAAGAAAATATGTTATGCGAACAAAAGATCAGAGACCAGTGGCATAGAGATGGAGATAAAAATACAAAATTTCACCATGCTATTACAAAACAACGAAGAGCCCATAATTGAATCATCAGTATCAAAGACAAAAATTGGAAGTTGGTAGAGAGTGCAATCAAAGTGGAGAACGTGGCTGTTCAATACTTTCGAGACTTTTTCTCTACCTCTTCGCCGATAGAGCTAGACGCCTCCCTCCGATTCATTTCAGAAAAGGTGTCAAATGTCGACAATAGGTTACTTTTAGAGGAACCGTCAGAACTGGAGATTAGAAGAGCCCTTTTTGATATTAACCTAGAAAAAGTACCTGGACCAGATGGCATGACTAGTAAATTGTACCAGAAATTCTGGCGTGAGATGCGCCAAGACATTATTAGACTTGTGCAAGATTTCTTCACCACGGGAAGCTTCGATCCACTTTTGAAGCAGACAAACATCTGTCTCATTCCTAAGAAGAAAAAACCTCAGGATATGACTTAGTTCAGACCTATTAGTCTCTGCAATGTTAGCTACAAGATTATCTCTAAGCTGCTATGCAAGCGACTTAAGAGGGTTATCCCGCACTTGATCTGAGAGACACAATCTGCCTTTGTGGCAAAATGATTGAATTTACAACATTCTACTAGCCCAAGAAAATTTTCACGCCCTATGGACAAACCAGAGATGTAGGGAAGATCTTATGGCTATTAAAACCGATATGAGCAAAGGTTACGATAGAGTGAAATTGAGTTTCATAGCAGCTTTGATGTTGAAGATGGGTTTTGATGAAAAACTGGTTGACCTTATTATGTGTTGTGTCACATCGGTAATATATCAAGTTTTAGTCAATGGTGAACCTAGAGGGTGAATCTTACCAAGGAGAGGTTTGAGACAAGGAGACCCCCTTTCTCCTTTTTTGTTCATCCTATATACGGAGGCGTTAATATCACTGTTAAACGGAGCGGAAGTGGAGAAAAATATTGTAAGCCTCTGTGTTGCTAGGGCGAGCCCAAGGATCTCACTTTTTTTTTGCAGATGATAGTCTTTTCTTCTGTAAAGCGGAAATAAGCCAATGCAAAGAAATCATGGACATTTTAGACATATATTGGAAAGCATCGCGACAAAGACTGAATGCGGAAAAATCTTCAATGGTTTTTGGAAACCGAGTGGATGTTTCTCTAAAACAAGACATTGAAGATGTTTTGGGGCTTTCTTCTGAAGGAGGCATGGGGATGTACCTAGGACTACCTGAAAAAATTTGTGGTTAGAAAATGAAAGTTTTCTCATTTGTACAGGATCGACTCAATGGGCGAGCTAACACATGGTCATCAAGACTCCTTTCCAAAGGAGGAAAAGAAGTTCAAGTTAAATCTGTGGCTCAAGCAGTTCTGACATTTGTGATGTCGTGTTTCTTGCTTCCACAAGGTATTACCGTCAAACTTAAAAGCACAATTTCTAATTTTTGGTGGAGTTCAAAACAAAACAACAGAGGTTTACATTGGATATCATGGGACGAGATCTGTACCCCTAAGGATAAAGGGGGACTAGGTTTTTGAAATCTCCTTGACTTCAATATAGCACTTCTTTCAAAACAATTGTGGAGTCTAATTCATTACCCAAATTCTTTATTGGCACGTGTTTTGAAAAGAAGGTATAACAATCGTATCTCTTCTTTCAAAGATCGACGAATGTACTCACCATCATATGGATGACTGATATGCTAAAAACTGAATCTTTTACTACTGTCAAGTTAACAGTGGTTGTTGTAATACTTTAGATTCAATCCAGATGACCAGTGTACACTTTATCTTTATAGGATCAATATCAAGCTAAGACAATATGGGGTTTTGAAACTAGATAAAAATAACAAGCAAGTAAAACAATTGATTGGTTTCAGATGATTAAGAATGCTAGCCTAAGGTGGTTCAGTCGGGTGTCAAACAAATGTGAGCCAAACAATTATTCAAGTTTTATTAAGAACAGTCTAGAACTCGGAGCAAGCAACTCGGAACAGCCTACTTTCGAAGTGCTGCTCCCTACGCCAGTCAGCCTCAGATCCTAAACTTTCGCTTGGTCTGAGATTGATGGCGAGAAGTATAGAACATGTCCGATATGTTCACAAAACACCCTAATATCTACTTTCGCTGATTAGGGATGAAATGCTCATTCAAGTTATGTCTAGCAACCTAAAACACTTTTGATGAATAGATTAAACCTAGAATCAGGCACTAAGTGGTTAACTTGATGCAGGCTTTAAGAACAACAGTGAATGAAGACAATGGATTTATGACTTATCTATGTTTAGCTTACGGATCTAACACCCTAACACCCTAGACTAAGCAAGGTGACTACTCAGCCATAGCCATGAAGAATACAAAAACAATAGATGAATAATACTGCATATAGATAAGAGAGAAAGAAAAGGGGTTCAAGGGGTTCTTCTCTATCGCGATGAGAGATGGAGCCTTTTCCCTTTAAAAACTAGCAAATCCAACAATAAAATCTTTATGGTGTGTTTTTCTATCTCAAAAATAGCTTAGAAAATAATAAAAAAATAGAAGAAGATAATATATGTAGGTTCATGGCGGCTGGGAGAGAGAAGAGGGAAAATTATGGTAAATCCCGAGTTATTAGTGGTTTCTTTAAAAATCTTTGCCGCGGGAGCAAGCACTTGTTTGCTCCGCTCGATCGGGAGCAATTTCTCCGGTTTGCTTGCTCCTCTACCTTCTTTCGGCAAAAAAGATCCAAATTGCATCAATTTCCTCATGTATTTCTCCAGTAGCCTCCTAACCTGTTTTAGACCTGAAATGACTCCAAAAGACTAGGAAAACTCGATGAAAGCTTGAAAATCTTTGAATAAAACAATATGCTCAATATGTCAAAAATACCATATATCAATTCCCCCAGACTTAGATCCTTGTTTGCCCTCAAACAATCAAGTACCCAGAACAGGGAGAAAGATTTGAAAGTGTGGAAACTCTCATATTCTCAACAACCATACTTTAATCTCAAATCTCTGAACCATACATATAGTAAACTAGGACAACACACCCTTACAGAAACCCCACTGACTTGCTGTTCAGATCGTCTCCATACTCTCTATTTCAAAACCTGCCAAAATCACACTTTCCAGACCAGACTCCTTACTTTCAATTAAGAGTAGTGTGAGCTTCTTATCATGGGCATTATTCAGGGTAGACGACGCTAGGTGTTGGAACAGGCTGTTTATCGGTGGAGTTAAGTGTGTTTAGGGTACCTTTTCTGTAAAGGATGCAAAATATCGCACAAAATAGTAGAAGAGGATAGATCCATTGATGTCCACAGCCCCCACTCGTTTTGCTTGCTCTCCTGCCCTTTCTCTCTTTTGTTTTCTTACCCTCACAACTCACCATTCACCTTTTCTGCCGGACTATTCCAGTGGCTCATGTCATATTTCTTTCTTTCCCTTCTCCATCATCTTTTTTTTTTTTCAGGATGAATAATGATGTGATCTGACAGAGAATGAGGTAATACATGGTGAGTTTCATGCCACTGGTGGTTCTATGTATTCAACTATTCTGGTTCTCCTGCCCCTGCTCTCTTTCTCTTTCTCTAATAACGGAGCAACCTCATATTGGAGCAGCTGCTCCCCAATTTTGCATGCTCTCTTCACTGATCTCCTTTCTTTGCAGCAATAACGAGTAAGAGTCTGCGTCGATCCTTTCCTCTCCGATTTTTTTGCACATATCTGCACATATGACACTGCAATAACAGAATGCATGAAGGTGGAGTGAAGGCTAAGGTGCAAGGTGGAAGGTGGAAACTAGCTAAACATGAGCTAGCCACTTAGGATCAACAAGATAGATATAAAAGATTAAGATGACCTAAGTGTAATTTCGTTTCCCTAATCTAATGCTCACAACAAGAAGAATTTCAGTCAATATTAGGTTCAAATAAAATGGAGCTACGTCTTTCCAGTGTAACCTCAATAAGCCGAAAATCTTCTGGAAAAATGTGAGATAAAGTCAGGGTATTCCAGGTCCACATGTGTGTCTTTCGTCACTGCTAAGGTCACTGAATAAGATAACTTGAAGCACGAGGTGGTTAGTGATCAATATGGAATAAGGTCCTAATTCTCAAAAAGTTTTGACTGACTCGATCCTAAATTTTTTATTTTGGATTAAAACTGACTCTAACACAAAACAAAAGAAAAAAACGAGTTAGTAAACGACGAAGACCCTCCCCCAGACTTACTTCACAACGTCTCGGTGTGAAAATAAATCAGAGAGAAGGTTAAAAAAAGAATATGATTATTATTTTTTTGGTCGAGATACTTACCTGAGTGGAGCGTCTGTCTGCTTACTCCCTCCAGGATGCTCTGACTTTGGAGCAAGGTATCTCGAATTTTCTGAATTTTAACTGAAACACGAAAACTAAAACAAAAAAAAGCAAAACAAAACAAGACCAAAATATGTTTTTATACTTACCAGTGGGTTGCTTCCCACCAAGCGCTTGGTTTAAGTCACTAGCTTGACTTGGTGACAGGGATCAGGCGTGTTGAGCATGAGGGCTTGTTCCAAAACAAGCTCCACAGTCAGACATGTTCATCTTCAATACTTTGCCCAACAACCCTTTCACAGCAACTTTTACTTTCTCTTTCAGCTCATGTGTGAGAATACCTCTAACTTTCGAGAAAGGTTTAGAGGTACCTTTACACTTTACCCCATACTCAATGGATTTCTCATCACACACACGAGGTATTAAAGTCATTGTAGGATTACCCTTGATCATTTTCTTCTGGACTTTTTCCTTCACTCCTGCATTCCCACTGAGCTTCTTGGTATAAGCGTGAGGATCTACATTCAGGACTTCTTTGATTCCACCAAGCTCCCTCTTTAGAACAACCTTCGACCTTGCTCCGCTATTTGGAACAACCTTCGGCATTGCTCCGCTTCTTGGAACAACCATCAGCATTGCTCCGCTAACCACTGAGATGCAAGATGCGTGCAATGTAGAAATTCTGGTGGGAACAGCCGCGTAGAAAACCTTTTTGTTGATGTTGGAGAAAGAGACTCTCTTATTAGGCATGTCGATGATTGCTGCTACTGTAGCCATGAATGTTCTTCTAAAGATCAAAGGCATCTCATGATCCTTGCTCATCTTAACAACTTAAAATTAAGTATGGAGCATACAATCCCCTACTTGGACAGGAAGATTGCGAATAGTGCCATAAGGGACTGCTGTAGAAGAGTTTGCAAAAGCCAGAGTCATCAGAGCATGCTCAACATCAACAATACCCAACTCGTCTATTATCGCCTTTGATACAAAATTCACACAAGACCCAGAATCACAAAGAGCTTCCTTGAATTCCACTCCATCAATGAAACATGGAAAAGAAAACTTTCCATGATCATCAACCTTAGGCAATACTTCCAGTGCTGGTGTAGACAGTGCTCTGGTATAGAGGGCCTTGATCTCTTCTTGAGTTTCTCTACAGTTTTTAAAGAACATGAGCAATGGACGAATCTGCCGAGCATCTTCGAATGCAAGCTCTTTAGGAAGTTTTCTCACCATCTTGTTAAACCCAGCCAGCTGCTCTGCACTAATTGGATCCATCAGATGTTTAGGAGGAATTGGATAGAGAACTTTAGGAACATAAACTCGCACTGGTGGAATCTCAGTAGGCTCGTCGGGAGCAGTCACGCCAGAGTTAGCAGAGTGCTTTGTTCTTTCTACTGCGGCAGGAGTAATCTCAGCAAATGGCTGTTCCGTTTTGTTTTTCTCAGACCTCTCACATCTCAGCTCTACTACATTACAATGCTGGGCCCTAAGATTTTTATCAGTTTTTCCAGAGAGCATCCCTTCGTACCTCTTGACACTCTCAGATGTTTGAGCAAGCTGAACATCAATCCTCCTTATGTGATTGCTCACAAGATCATATTTTGTATTCAGCTCAGTGAACATGTTGTCCATCCTGGTGTTGATGTATGTGGTAACTTGATTCAGTGCATTGACCTGAACCTGCTGGGTTTGGAGCATCTGATGCATCATGATGTTGAGAATTTTCAGCTCATCATGCGGATTGCTCCCGGTAGCTGGAACAGTCTGCTAGTTGCTCTGTGGCTGTTGCTGATGCGTTGTACCATGTGTCTGGTTGTTCTGCACATACCCATGTCCGTTGATGTAGCTAATCTCTTGCTGATTATTCCCTTTCTTTTCAGCTTCGGGAGCAATTTCTTGATTGTTCTGAGTCTTTTCAGATGTACCTTTCTCTATGATGAAGACTTTTCCTAGGTTGTTCTTTAACAACTGATCAACCTTGGCTGTAAGCTCATCAATTTTCTGGGTGTCAACACTGTTGACTTTGGAGCAATCGCTCTCATGGTTCTTTTTGACAGAGCTAACAGCCATGTTTTCAATCAATTCCATTGCTCCCCTAGTAGAATGTTTCATAAAATCTCCATTGCTCGCAGAATTCAGAGCACTTCGGTATTTCCAGTCTACTCCATCATAGAAAATGCCTAGGAGATAATCATCATCAAATCCATGGTGAGGACATTCGCTGCAGTAGTCATGAACTGCTCCATGCATCGCAAAAGGGCTCATCAGTGAGTTATCTGAAAGAGGTGATCTTGTTCCTCAAGGCAGCAGTCTTTGTCTTTGTGTAGAAGTTACCCAAGAACGCTGATCTGACCTGCTCCCACGAAGTAAGAGAGCCAGGAGCAAGCGACTTCAACCATCTTGCAGCTCTTCCATCAAGAGAAAATGGGAACAACATACACTTGATGAAGTCTGGTGGTACTCCACTAACGAGAGTAAAACTTCAGACTTGCTCAAAGCCTTCAATATGTTCCATCGGGATCTTTGTTGGGAGACCATGGAACATTTTCCTCTTCACCAGAGCAATCAAAGCAGGCTTGATCTCAAAGTCATGTCGCGTGCAGGGTGGTGGAGTAATGGTAGAGCGCGTAGCAGGGAAGTTACGCGGAAGGTTTCTCTGCCCAATCGGAGCAGCTTGCTCCTGTTGTTGTTGTTGTTGTTGCGCAACGTGTTGTTGTGCTAGGATGGTCTGCTGCATCTGTTGCATCTGCTCCTGCATCTGGAGCATTGTAGTAGCGAGATCAATCTGATTGTCGTGGTCGCCTATAATGGCGTTGATTGGCCTTGGCTGTGTACGGTTTGTTCTTTCCAACATTGCTAGCTTCTGATTGCTAAGTGTAACCAATTCTCCTTGTGCGTTTCTCCGAGTATGTCTACTGGTCATGCACCTGAAACATTAGCTGTAACAAAAAAAGATGGAGCAAGTTAGAAGTCTTAGACTAAATAAATAACCGAAAATAAAGGTAATGGCTGGTCCCCGTCGCAACGGCGCCAAAACTTGATATGCTAAAAACTAGATCTTTTACTACTGTCAAGTTAACAATGGTTATTGTAATACTTTATATTCAATCCAGAGGACCAGTTTACACTTTATCTTTATAGGATCAATATCAAGCTAAGACAATATGGGGTTTTGAAACTAGATAAAAATAACAAGCAAGTAAAACAATTGATTGGTTTCAGATGATTAAGAATGTTAGCCTAGGGTGGTTCAGTCGGGTGTCAAACAAATATGAGCCAAAAAATTATTCGAAGTGATGCTCCCTACGTCAGTCAACCTCAGATCCTAAACTTTCACTTAGTCTGAGATTGATGGCGAGCAGTATAGAACATGTCCGATATGTTCACAAAACACCCTAATATCTACTTTCCCTGATTAGGGATGCATTGCTCATTCAAGTTATGTCTAGCAACCTAAAGCACTTTTGATGAATAAATTAAACTTAAAATCAGGCACTAAGTGGTTAACTTGATGCAGGCTTTAAGAACAACAGTGAATGAAGACAATGGATTTATGACTTATCTATGTTTAGCTCACGGATCTAACACCCTAGACTAAGCAAGGCGACTACTCAGCCATAGCCATGAAGAATACAAAAACAGTAGATGAATAATACTGCATATAGATAAGAGAGAAAGAAAAGGGGTTCAAGGGGTTCTTCTCTATCGCGATGAGAGATGGAACCTTTTCCCTTTACAAACTAGCAAATTCAACAATAAAATCTCTATGGTGTGTGTTTCTCTCTCAAAAATAGCTTAAAAATAATTAAAAAATAGAACAAGATAATATAAGCAGGTTCCTGGCGGCTGGGAGAGAGAATAGGGAAAATTAGGATAAATCTTGAGTTATTAGTGGTTTCCTTAAAAATCTTTACCGCGGGAGCAAGCACTCGGTTGTTCCGCTTGATCGGGAGCAATTTCTCCGGTTTGCTTGCTCCCATGCCTTCTTTCGGCAGAAAAGACCCAAATTAAATCAATTTCCTCATTTACTCCTCTAGTAGCCTCCTAACCTGTTTTAGACCTGAAATGACTCCAAAAGACTAGGAAAACTCGATGAAAACTCGATGAAAGCTTGAAAATCTTTGATAAAACAATATGATCAATGTGTCAAAAACACCATATATCAATGACGTAGTATCATGGCAGCAAAACCTCTACTCATATCAGGGTTACGGAAAACAATTGGTACGAGACGAGATACAAGGGTTCCAGACTTAGTTGCTTGACCACCTAAACCTGCTGACCACATTGTTTATATATTGCCCCAACTTTTTGTTCAATCATTTATTAGGAATGATACCAAAGAGTGGGATATCCACCTTTTACATGATTTTTTCACCCAGATGATATTCCTTTGATGCTTGGGCTAAAACCCTCTCGTTCTCTAGGTTCAGATGGATATGTTTGGAACCATACAAAATCAGAAGTGTATTCAGTTAAATCCGGTTATGACCTACTCCGATCAACCAAGCTGAGTCTTACACATGAACCAAGTTTCACGGGCCTTCAGTGCAGTGTGTGGAAGATAAAGACCCCAAGTAAGATGAAGCATTATTTGTGGCAGGCTATCTCGGGCTGTGTGGCGACGGCATATAGACTCACTTATAGACACCTGGGCACCGATAGGAGTTATCCTAGATGTGTTGGCCTGGTAGAGTCAATTAACCATCTTCTTTTTGAATGCCTCAGCCCTGCAAGTTTGGGCTTTATCGGACTATTCGTCCCTTCCGGGTTACTTCCCGAGTATATCTATATACCAAAACATGAACTTTCTGTTTTGGAAGAGAAAAGAGGTGGCTCCTCTGAGACCATAATTTGATACTTTCTCATGGATCTGTTGATATATACATTTGGAAGGCGAGGAAAGACAAACTTTTTAATGGGAAAGTCGTTTCCCCGATTGAAACTCTCCAATTTGCGTCACTTGAGGCGGAATGTTGGAAGAAGGCAAATGAAAAAGAGGAAGGAGACGAAGATTGAGACGACCCTCCCACTATAAAAGTTGAGATAGCACCCCCTTGGGTACCCCGAATCCCTACTTGTCAAATTGATGCTTCATGGATCGATAATGACAGTGTCAGTGGCTTAGGGTGGAGTCTTAAGGATCAAATGAGTTTTGAATCATTCGGACTACGGACGTGCGGCAGGAGCCTCTCAACTTTACATGCTGAGATGGAAGGTTTACTTTGGGCAGCTTCATGTATGAGAGACATGAGGATAACCTCGATACGTTTCGAGACGGATTACTTGGATCTAGTGGACATGACTGCGAATCCGATAGATTGGCCAGCATTCGCGAGGGAAATCAAAGTGTTTAAAAGACTACAAGAAGACTTCGAGGATGTGACCCTAGTTCATATTCCCCGGAGTAAGAATGGTCAAGAAGACTCATTAACGAAAGATGCGAGAACTAGAGGATATATCTTTTTTCATATAGATCAAACACAGACAGATGGAGGTGCTCATCGGAGAATCGGCTCGTCTGACTAACATTTGATCTAAGTCTAAATGGGTAATTAACAAAAAAAAAATGTGAGTTATTCAAAACGACAAAACCCAAATATTCGATCTGATTCATTCTAATAAACATGGAAGACATTTTTTTAATTATCCATGTAAGCCATAAACAAAACTATATTATTCCTAAGATCACTGTTACCAAAATGTTGGTGGTTACTGGTGTTATAAGTGCTTAGTTTTTTTTTTGGGTTCAGAATTTCTTTAATATAAATGGTCAGATTATTAGCTTAAGAACTTTCACTGGTTGACATAATAAAATACTAATCTTCCACAATGCTAAAGCATGTTTCTTTGTATGCTTGTGAAAACAAAGTTTTGTAGATTAATAGTACCAAAATTTTTTGAATCGAGTCGTGTTGTTGAGTGCAAAATAGAGAGTGACATGTTATATTACCAAAATAGAGATTATTAAACAGATTTGTCTCTTCGTTTATAGGAATTTCAACTAAAACCAATCTTTCTTCAAAGATTCGCTGTTTCATTTATGCGATCCAGCTAGCTCACAGTTTTGCTATCAATTTCCCCTTCTCATTTCTTACGTCATAGACACTTGTTTTTAACTTTTAAAACCAAAAAAAAAAACAAGAATAAAGCACTTGTTCTTGTATTTTTTTGTTGGGTTATTTAGGTGAATAACCATGAATGAGATAATAATTAGGAAATCGTGCAAGAAGTTTTCATAATTGGATAAGTAGGTAAGGATCACTGATGATATTATGTTTCTGTCTCTGTTCTAATTTAGCCTTCTCGAAAATCGACTTGGTAGATGTATAGATATGTCAGAGGTGCAGATTTTGTGTCAGTCCAGTTGGCATGAGATCATTTTCGTGAAGGCATGATTTTGTGTTAGTCAAGTTGGGCAGCGGGGCAGCTTTTGTAAGTCAAATTATATTTGGATGTAGTAATATTCATCTAGTTTAACAAAATTATATATGGCTATTAATAAAGGCTAGTGAACTGGTTTTGTAAATACTTATCTGAATATATGAAAGAGAAATATTATCGGATAACTCTAAACCCAAAATTAACTTTAAACCGAAGAGTTAAACTCTAAACCCAAAGATTAACCCTAAACCAAAGATTAACCCTAAACCCAAGGGTTAATTCTAAACCCAAGGGTTAATCCTAAACCCATGGGTTAGGTGTTTTTTTTGACTATTTAAACTCTAAACCCAAAAGTTAACCCTAAACCCAAGGGTTAACACTAAACCCAAGGATTAACACTAAACCCAAGGGTTAACACTAAACCCAAGAGTTAATCCTAAATCCATCGGTTAGGTGGTTTTTTTTGACAATTTAAACTCTAAACCCAAAGGTTAACTCTAAACCCAAAGGTTAACCCTAAACCCAAGGGTTAACACTAAACCCAAACTTTAAACCCTAAATTTAAACTCAAATCCAAACCCTAAACCTAAACCCAAATCTTAAACCCTAAACCCAAGGGTTAACACTAAACTCAAACCTTAAACCCTAAATTTAAACTCAAATCCAAACCCTAAACCTAAACCCAAATCTTAAACCCTAAATCCAAATCATAAACCCAATTCCTAGACCTTAAATTTAAACTCTAAACCCAAACCCTAAAACCTAAGTATTTTTCTTTATTTTTGAAGTTAAATGATAGATTTGCGGTGTTGAAGATTTGGTATCGAAAGGGGAATTATCAAAAATTGAAAAGCAAATAGTGCTTCAAATTTAAGTAAATTTATCATTAAATCAGAAGCACGAAGAAAAAATAAAGAAGTTGTATCAGATCTGTCTCTGACCCTAACTGACATTTGTAGTAGGGGTAAAAGTGTATTTATGAAAAATGTACACTACCATAGTCATTCACCTAACTATTATTTTTTCTATAGTTATCTACCGCAAATTCCTTTTTTTGTTTATTAATTAGTTCCTGTAATGTTTATCTACTATTAGTCGGTCCTTCTATTTTTATTTGTTACATCTGCAGCCTTATAGTTTCGTTATTTACATATATCCCAAATAAGATTATAAAATTACATGTAATCCCTAATATTGTATTTTATATCACTGAAGCTTCCTAAATTTTCATATATCCCACAAGAAGAATATTACTGTTACAGAGAAGATAACAACGTAGAGAAAACGATCATTCATCTGATTATAGAGAATGAACAATTGTTTTAAATTCACTCAAGCAAAATTGAAGAATCTTTTGGAGTTTCTGAAGCTGGTTCCGTTCGTTTTGCAGCACAAACTTCTTACTAAACTGATCTGTTTGTTATTCTTCAATGAAACAAAGACTATACAATAGAACTTCTTACTGGGGGTCTAAGAAACACTTGAGTTTAGAGTCTAGCTAAATGTTGTGCAGCTGATGAACATATATATCAGTGCAAGCAGAGCTTGATTTCAATCTATTATCCGCTTTACCAAACAGAAGGCTACCTCCTTTCTATTTCTAAATCCTAAGTGGCTCTATGTTCTTGTTTTCCGCCATTTTTTGTTCTGGTTCCACCCCTATCATGACTTTTCCCAGTTTATTTCTTTCTTTACCAAATCCTTCTAACTCTGTCTCCCACCAAATGCCTTAAAACCTCCATGTTCACTTGAGATAAGGACGGGAGTTCTCTCCCCAAGGTGTTCACTAGCCCTCAGAGATAACGTCACCATGATCACTAAACTCCTTCAAGTGTTGGAAAAATCAAAAATAAGTCAAGGAACTGCTTTTTAACTTGATTTTGTTTACCTTGACTCATCGGTAATCATTGAGACATTGAAAGAGAAGCAACCATAACCAAAAAAAAATTGTAGAGTAGCGTGAAGAAAAAAGAAATAGAAAATTATCAAATGAGTTAATGGGCCTTACTGGGCTACTATAAAACTGTGGCCCAACATTTTTATATACAGTAGAATCGTGGAAAAAGCAGGACCGTCCGATTGAACATATATCCTTTGCTGCTTTAATGATCTAACGACACCAAAATAAAAGCACCCCAAAGGAACTAATATCTTCACAATTCGCCGACTTTCTTTTTTATAAAAGATTTTCTCCCAGAATTTCACCTACGATTCCTAAAAGAGTGAGTTTTTTTTTTTAATTTCGATTTCTAGATCGTGAATCTGTTTCTCTTCCGTTCTTTATGCAATCGACTGAGTTTTCTTCCTCGTCACATCTCTATAGATCGTGAATTCGTTTCTGTTCCATTTAGGGTTGATGCGAACGATTAGGTTTACTCCTCTTCTTTGTGATTTTGTTTTTAGGTTGCGAAACCTCGCCACATCTCTATAGATCGTGAATCTGTTAATCTTTGTTTTTAGGGTTTGCGTGATCGTTTGAGTTTCTTCCCTCCTCTTTGCAATATCGTTTTAGGGTTTCAAGTTTTCTTAATTGTTCCTTATTTGATTTTTTATTTTTTTTGTAGTGATCTTACATCGACCTGGAAGCGCTTGACTACACATGAAACCGTTGTTGAGGTATGTCTCTGTCTATAACATATTGTATTTGTTCTTTCATCTTTGAGTTTGGAATCGAACGAAGACAAAACATATCTGAGATCATGAGTGATGTTTTTGGAAAGAAGACATAACATATCTTGATCTTTGCTTTAGATTTGGGCTATTTGATGTTATCTAGATATGTATATCCGGAATTGAAACTGGTTATATAAAGCGAACTGAGTAGATTCTTATATACCATTGGTGATTGCTTCTATATTTATTCTCTCCGTACATGTGAACCATAGATCAAGACAGAGATTTATTGTTTTGAGTTTCTAAGATTATTCTTTTTGCTAGTTTTCACCGTTCAAGTAATAAAGTCTCTCACTTTATCTGTCTCTGTTTTCCTGTTTTTACAGTGTATTTGCGCGGAGAAAGCCATTGTTGACAGATTCCATTACATCTTCAACTCACTGAAAAAACAGTTAAAAGTAAGTTCTATCTCCCTAGGTAGACACACTTGTACTCTACCGATTCTTACATTTTTAATCAAACCCCCCCAAAATATCATAGGCAGACACTAATCTAATAGTGTTCTGCTATATATTCTTATTTGTGGGCACATTGTCCCGTCGGTTGGTAGTTGCCTGTCTTTGGGGATGATGGAACTTTAGTACCCACAGCTTTTTACAAAAATGACCAACGGCTTAATAATAGTGTCTTAAGACAAAGACTGTAAACTTGTTGGATGGATGAAACAACCAACGGTTTACAATAAAGTCTATAAAACAAAGGTTACAGATAATAATAGTACCCACGGCTTTTTACAAAAATGACCAACTGCTTAATAATAGTTTTAAGACAAAGACTGTAAACTTGTTGGATGGATGAAACGACCAACGGTTTACAATAAAGTCTATAAAGCAAAGGTTATAGATATGTTTGATGGATAAAAACGATCAACAATGAACAAAATGTCTTTAGACAAAAGGTTATGAGACTGTTGGAAGGGAAAAAGTGATCAAGGGCTTAAAAAAAGCGATCAATGATTTTGTACCCACGGCTTAGAAAAGGTCATAAGACAATGACTGAATCAAAACCTGTTGGATGGAAATAATGACCACTGACTTTGGATAAAAATGGTACCCACAGCTTTATGAAGGGTCTTTCGACAGACAATAACCCACAGCTTCATGAGAAGTCTTTTGACAAAGACTGTTAATCAAAAAGGGCTTTTTACAAATGACCAACAGCTTAATAATAGTTTTAAGACAAAGATGGTAAACTTGTTGGATGGATGAAACGACCAACGGTTTATAATACAGTCTATAAGAAAAGGTTACAGATAATAATAGTACCCATGGCTGTACAAAAATGACCAACAGCTTTATAATAGTCTTAAGGCAGAGACTGTAAATTTTTTGGTGGATTAAACGACCAACAGTTTACAATAAAGTCTATAAAGCAAAGGTTACAGATATGTTGGATGGATAAAAAACGATCAACAATGAACAAAATGTCTTTAGACAAAAGGTTATAAGACTGTTGGAAGGAAAAAAGCAATCAATGATTGTACCCACGGCTTAGAAAAAGTCATAAGACAATGACTGAATTGGTTTTGAACCTGTTGGATGGAAATAATTACCCACGGCTTATATCACTGGCTGTTATCCACAGCTTATGAAAGGTCTTTAGACAGAGACAGTAAATTGATCTGATTCATTGGCTGTATGAGGAGTCTTTAGACAAAAAGTTACCCACAGCTTTATGGATATTTTTTTAAGACAATACTGCTACCAGTAGCCCTATGAAGAGTTTAAGTACAGTGTTGTTACCTACGGCTTGAGAAATGTCTTTAGACAAAGACTCTGAATTTAAACAGGATTCATTGCTTTACCATGGCTCAAATGAAGCAAATGAGTGTACCCACGGCTTGCATAAATGACCAAACGGCTTAAAAAGGTTTTTAACTGAGACAATGATTTGGACAAACAAAAGCTATGGATCTGTTGGATTGGTAATGGATTCATTACCTCACTGACCCATGGCTGAGAACTTGGTGGACGAAAATAACGACCACAACTTAAAGTCTTATTGAAAAGACTATGATCTTAATAAACAGGCTCCTTGGATGAAAAGTTTATAGACAAAAACTGTGAAATGAACGGTTCATTGCTTACGTTCCCGTACCCACGACTTTATGAGTCTTTAGACAAAGACAGTGTCTAGAGTATACTACTAATACCCACAGCTTTATAATTTGTTGGATGGATAAAAAACGACCAACAAGTTGCAAAAGACAAAGAATAAGGATTTGTTGGATGGATAAAAAAGAACAACGGCTTACAATATGTTGGATGGATTAAAAAACGACCAAAATACTTGCAGAATTTCTTTAGGCAAAGGCTGGGAACCTGTTGGATGGATAAAAAGACCAACATATATCAGAAAATGTCTTTAGACAAAGGCTATGAGATGATCCTTATAATGAGAAAGCGATAAAGCGCTTAGGAATATTCAATGGACAATATTGTTACCCATGGCTTACGAAAAGTCTTTAGACAAAGACTGTGAAATGAAAACCGTTTCATTGCTTACCCACAGGGTTATGAAGACTCTTTAGACAAACAGTTTACCCACAGCTTAAAATCTGTTGGATGGATAAAACGACCAACTACTTACTACCTACCAATGTCTTATGACAGAGACTGTGAATTGAAAGAGGATTCATTGTTTTACTACCTACGGCTTATGAAGTGTCTAGACAATACTACTACCCACAGCTTTATGAAGAGTATATACAAGGACTGTGAATACCCACAGTTTATGAAGAGTATTTGGACAATATTGCTACCCACGGCTACCCACTAATTAATTGTGATTTCTTCAGGATTTGTATGTGGTGCTTCAGAAGAGTCAGAGAAGATTTCACGTGTAGCAGATTCTTTGACAGGTATGTGCTTTATAAACTTATTTGTTATTTAGTTAATAAAATTATGAAAATCACAAGCATGTTACACAGACATGAAGTGAAGGCTAGAGTTTCGTTTGTGTAGCTTCATAAACTGTTCATATCCTCACTAATGCCATGGATTTTCAGGTATATTATTTTCTTTACTTTCTCTCTTTTAAAATGTTATTATTACATTATTATAATTTACATAAGTGACATATATAAAGGTAATAAAATTACAAATGAAGATCTTAGCTACGTTTATAACTAAACTTTTTTTATTACGCTGTCTTGGCAACATTTCTCTCATCCTTGAGGTTCTAGAAACTGACTGCTAACATATCCATTGATGAACAAGTAGATTCTTTTAGGATTGAAACAATATATTGTGCGTTTACAGTGTTTGGTAATGTATATTATCTTTAGTTTGGTGCTTGTACGCATTTTAAAGTCTCTTTCTGTAAAATGGATGTATTTTGGAGTCTCTTGCAGATCAATGTAGGTGAGAGACTCGTGCAGATTGTGATAGTAGTTTCTTTGAACTTTTAATGTTTCTGTTTTGTGTCATGCTCCTAACCCTCTTGATCATTATAAACACTGTTAAAATCTCTGTAATTTGGTGCTTGTATGTATTATAATGTCTCTTATTTTATGATGGAGAATGTAGGTGAGAGACTCTAGCATGTTGTTGTAGTAGGCTTTCTAATCTAGATGAATGTTTCTTTTTTTCTTTTTGTTATGCTCTTAGACGGTGTTATTTTGTTCTTGTATGTATTACAAGGTCTCTCTTCTATGAAATGAACATATTTTACAGTCTATTGTTGTTCAACATAGATGAGAGCCGTGAAAATTGTGATAGTAGTTTCCTTGAATGTTTTTTTTTGTCTAAGTTTCCTTGAATGTGTATGTTTTGTGTTTCTTCTAATCACTGTTAGTAATCTTTATGTTGATTACAAAAACATTTATTAATTTTAGTTACATCGGTGCTTGTATGTATTACAGTCTCTCTTATTTTTATGAAATAGATGTATATTGTAGTGTTTTGTAAATCAACTTATATGAGACACTCCTGCAGATTGTGGTCGTAGTTATCTTGAATCTTTAGTGTTTATATTTTGTGCTATATATGCGCCTAACCCTCTTTGATTAATGTAAACATGTGAAATGACACCTTGCAATTAGGCAGTGTATAGAAGTAAATATTGCCGAAGTGGAATCACGCAGAATTAGTTTGTAATAAAGCAAAAAATAAATAAAAACTGGATACCAATTTTGAATTGTACTTTTCCTGATTCCTTGAGGTTTGATGTATTCTGTTTCTGCTCTGTTTAACAAGAGATGCTACTGTTTAATAACCTAAAATGGTAAAGCAAAATCTAAACTAAACAAAGAAGAATGCAGAATAAAACCTCTCCAATACCAAACACCAAAACTAAGAGAGTCATTGATATCGATCAATCAGAAGACTCTTGACTTCCAGAGTTATCGCAGGGCTGTTCGATCTTCAGCTTCTCTCTCTTTCCCCAGCTGCAAGGAAGCCCAAATAAAATCTCAAGTTAATTCAACAGAAAGGTGCAAGGAAGTATCAGAATGGTGCTCCTCGTTGTCATTCTCTTATAAATTGATACTATTACAAATGAAAATTGACAAACTAAGTTCAGTGGTAAACACGTAAAAGTAAATAAATTGGAAGCGAAGATCTCACAGCTCCATTTATAGTTGAAAATGTTCTATTAAGGTGTACTGACAACATTTCTGTCAGTGGTTTAGCATTTTTGTGATATTCTAGAAACTGATTGCTAACATATTCATTGATGAACAGGTAGATTTTTTTGGTAAAAAAATATTGGAACATTTTTATTTTGAATAAAAATATTGGAACATTACATTTGTGTGTTTACAGTGTTTGTTATCTCTATTATCTTCAGTTTGGTGCTTGTACATATTATAAGATCTCTTATTTTTATGAATCGGTGTATCTTGAAGTCTCGTGTAGATCAACGTAGGTGATAGTCTCTTCCAGATAGGGACAGTACTTTCTTTAAATCTTGAATGTTCTGTTTTGTGTCATGGTCTTAAACCTCAGTGATCATTATAAGCGGTGTTAGAATCTCTTTAATTGGGTGGTTGTGTGTACTAATAAGGTCCCTTATTTTTTTTTGAAATTGGTGTATTTTGGAGTTCATGGTCAACCAACGTAGGTGAGAGACTCTAGGAGATTGTTGTAGTAGTTTTTCTAATTTTGATGAATGTTTCTGTTTTTTTTTTTGTTATGATCATTCTAAACGGTGTTAGTAATTTCTTTAGTTTGGTGCTTGTGTGTGTTAATAAGGTCTCTTATTTTTGAAATGGATATATTGTAGAGTCTATTGTTGATCAATATTAGGTGAGACTCGTAAAAATTGTGATAGTAGTTCCTTTGAATGTTGAATGTGTATGTGTATGTTTATGTTTTGTGTTGTGCTCCTCCTAACCTTAGTGATCACTGTTAGTAATCTTTATGTTGACTAGATTCATTCTTCGCGCTACGCGCGAATAAGTGTGTAGATAGTTTAATTCATGATCATAAGTTTTTAAAAGTTTTTAAGCTTTTGTTTGGATTGGGAGCATTTTGTTTCAAATTATTGGATAGTTGGTGATTATTAAGTTTATGCTATTGTATATAAAAAAGTAGCTTAAATTATCATAAATAATGTAAGAAAGAGATTAAGTCTTTTGAAAAAAAAAACTGCAATGTGGTCCATATGAAAAAATAGCCTGAAACTGGTAAAGATTAAGTTAGTTAATCTAAATTTATGTAGATACCAAATCATGATTTTTTATATAATAAAGAAACATATTTGTTATAGTTGCATAAGAACTCGGTGTAAGCCTTTCTTTATGTGAATGCACCATCGTTTGGTTGATATGTTGGGCATGGTAAATCTGTTGAATATACAAATTATCCCCTTGATCTAATTCATATTAGGATTTGGTTAACAGAACGTATCACTTGATTGAAGATTATGTCAATACATTATGGTACTTTCTTAGCCAAAAAAAAAATATCATGATTAAAAACTCTGAGGCTTATCATTCTGCTCATACAAAGCAACCATAGTTACATTGAAGGAATATTGATCTCGAACTCCATCTGGTCATATGGAATATCAGAACCCCAAAAATACTGTCTTATCCCAAGTATAAAACCTAATATTGAAACTCTAGTTCTCTCTAAAGATAATATTTGGAACAATTATATCAACTGTCCGACTTATCATATAGATTAATATTGATAAATACTTCCTCTGAGGTTCCACACGGCCTTGCCCTCTTCAGACTGGTTAAAGTCAGCAGTTTGATATTCCATATGACCAGTAGAAGTCCGAGGGTTCCTTAAGATAGTAGCTCAAACAATGTGTCAAGATAAAAAAAATTATTCATATGTAAAATAGTAAAATAGTCAACATGTGTTTTTTGGAGAACCCAAGCCTATAGGACCCGAAGATGCAGAACGATGAGGCGTGACAGATGGATTAGCCATTCATCCTGAAAAAAGTAGCTGGGACACTTGTAGAAGGCTGAAACAGCTGTCGAAAAAATGGGGCAACAGGTGAGCATAAAACAAACAGATCTACACAATATTATTGAGAACACCACCCATAAAATTATTTGTAACAGGGGCTGAAGCTAGCGCACTGTTCGGTTGGTTGCAAGTATGGTCCATAAATAGAGATCTGATGCCATGATTCTTACATTCTTAAACTGCATGCCAGTTTAAACTCTGAGATATTCCAATAAATACATAATTTTAATCATTTGATAAAATGTGTTTTGGACTACAAAAAAATAAAAAAAAACAGAAAATTATCAATCACCCTTTGGTTTATCAGAGTGAAGTCCTCAAACCAGAAAACTGAAGTTTGTCGCAGAAAAGGGATTAGCCTCTATCAGCTTCTTTAGTTCACGAAACATACACTCACACCCTTGCCAACTTTGTATCCCCGTACGTGGAGAGTTGCGCGCTGGTTCTGAAAATTGATGTGAGAATGAATAATAATTAATCTCGATAATACCTACAAATGTTGTAAGGCGTCTTAGTTGTGTGAACCTTTCCAGTGTCAAAGGTAGGATAATTTCCTGGAAGAGAGCTTCATTGGAAGCTGCAAACATCTTCAGATCATTGACCAAAATGGCCATTAGTGTTGCACGATCAGTCCTACAGATAAAAAGAAAAGTAGTGAGACACATACCACTTAGCTTAGATAAAACTACTTGAGATGTGAAGCTTCAAGATACTTTTGGATTTCAAAGAAAATTTTTATGAGTATTTGTCATCCTCAATCTTGGAAAACCCAGAAAGATACTTCTCCACTTCCTCCCACTCACCTTGAGTCACCCATTCTTCAAAGTAACGCATGTTGAAGTAATAACCAAACTCCGATTACAATCTGTGGTTTTATTTTGTTTCTCAATTCCCAAATTTGCAAGAATATTGGTGGAAAAATGAAAAATAAAGAAGACCTGTGATCAGTTCCTTGTGTTTCTCTTCATCGAGAATCAAGTTCCCTGTTGGATAAGTCATTACTGCACAACTCTGCGAATGATATCAACACACATACATCAAAAGAGATACATACAAAAATTATTAGAAGAAGCATAAATCAAGAATTACAGTTAACTAAATAAAGCTTAAAAATTGAAAGTGTTTAAAGTTGTCAGACCAAGCTACGTCTCCGTCGCCGTCATCAGCGCAAGGATCCACCTCAGATTTTTCCAATCTTTACGTCCTCTTTGGTTCAAGCCTCTGAAACTCTGATCTCAAAACACCATGGAAGCTGCTCCCTGGTCTAGGTGAGAAGATCACTGGGTTTCAACGCATATGCAAACAGTGTTAATAATTTATTTTGACATCTCTGAAGAACAACATGTCATCAGCTTTGGCGGAGGGGACACCGGCTCCGCCACAATGTTTGATCAGCACATCGGAGCACACAACGGCCTTGCCGTTTGGTTTCTTCGGCATATGATCGCCGGAGACAGCTTTGGCGGAAGAGACACCGGTTTGGCCGGTATGTTTGATCGGCTCGGCGGAGGAGACACCGTCCTTTCTGTTTGTTTTTTTTGAGATAAGATCGACGGGAACAGAGGATCTACTTGAGAGAATATTTTTGTGTGTTTTAAATCTGGGAAAAAAAAGAGTGATATAAAGAAACACAGAGGGAAGAAGGCGAAAGAGACCATAAATGAAATTTTTCAAAGGAATCATTGCAAAGAGATGGTGTGTCGATTGATTGACGATCGGTTGAAAAAGTGGAAACAACAAAGAAAGGAGATGGCGTAAGGATTCATCGACTCACATTCAAGAGTTTTTGGGTTTCTGAAAAACTGGGCTTATGGGCCAAATCATTCAATTTACGGATCAAGAGAAAAGAGACAGCCCAACACTTGTGTGACGTGGCAAAAAACAAATTTCTTATTGGCTAATTTTCGAAGCTGACGAGGATGGCCTAACTGATGCTCATATCTCCCTTTTACTTATTGTTTGATGGGCAATTCTCTTAAATAGTCTTTTTTAAGTTTTTGTCACAAAAATAACCCTAGAAAAATAAAATGACCAAAATAGCATTTTTTTGGTTGAAATTTTCAATTTTTTTTTTTTTTTTGAAATTTGAAATCATATCCCCAAACCCACCCCTTTACTCTAAACCCTAAAGTCTAAATTAGTTAACCCTAGGGATATAAATGCATATTAATAAAAGAATTAGTTTCTATAAAACTATTTTCGTCATTTTCTTTCTTAAAAACTATTTTTGTGAAAAACAAACTAAAAAGGCTATCTAAGGAAATTTCTCATGTTTGATTACTAAAATATTTATTAATTTAAAAGTTAGATCGGTGCTTTTATGTATTATAGTGTCTCTTATTTTTATGAACTAGATGTATATTATGACTATTTGTCCATTACGACGAGCTATTAATAATACAAGGATATTTGTTGTTAGTTCATCGTAATAAACCTATTATGACGAACTAGTGACCAAAAGTATAGTCGTTAAGCCTCTGTTTTTTGTAGTGTATGTGCTTTTCAAACTTATTAACTAAATAACAAATTTTTTTTTCAGTTACAAAAAAAATTATTTGTTATTTAGTTAATACAATAGTGAAAATCACAAGAATGTGACACATACATGAAGTGAAGGATATAGTTTTGTTTGTGTAGTAGGTATGTGCTTCATAAACTGTTCATATCCTCACTAGTGCCACTAATTTTCAGGTATATTATTTTCTTTACTTTCTCTCTTTTAAATTGGTATTGTTACATTATTATAATTTACGGACTAAGTTAAGTGATAAACGTTAAGTTAATGAAATTAGAAATGAAGATATCTTAGCTCCGTTTATAACTAAAAGTGTTTTATTAAGCTGTATTGACAACATTTCTCTCATTGATCTAGCCATCCTTGAGGTTCGAGAAACTGATAGCTAATATATCTGTTAATGAACAAGTCGATTATTGTTACTATTGAAACAATATATTGTGCGTTTACAGTGTTTGATAATCTCTATTATCTTTAGTTTGGTGTTATTAGGTCTTTTTTTTAATGAAATGGATGTATCTTGTAGATCAATGTAGGTGAGAGATTCCTGCAGATTGTGATAGTAGTTTCTTTGAACGTTTAATGTTTCTGTTTTGTGTCATGCTCCTTACCCTCCTTGATCATTATAAATGATGTTAGAATCTATTATGTAGTTTGGTGCTTGTATGTATTATAATGTCTCTTATCTTGTGATGGAGTCTTTGGTAGATCAACGTAGGTGAGAGACTCTAGCATGTTATTAATAGGCTTTCTAATCTTGATGAATGTTTCTGTTTTTTCTTGTGTTATGCTCTTAGCCGGTGTTATTTGGTGCTTGTATGTATTATTAAGTCGCTCTTTTATGAAATGAATATATTTTATAGTCTATTGTTGATCAACATAGGTGAGACTCTTTAAAGTTGTCATAGTAGTTTCTTTGAATATGTATGTTTTTTGTTGTTTTCCTCCTGACCTTCAGTGATCACTGTTAATAATCTTTATGTTGATTACAAAAAATATTTATTAATTTAAAGTTATATCGGTGCTTGTATGTATTATTTTTATAAAACAGATGTATATTGGAGTGTCTTGTAAATTAACGTAGGTGGGACACTCCTGCAGATTGTGGTCGTTAGCTATCTTGAATTTTTAGGATGTGACTGGTTTTCTCGCTACCACCTACAAACACATTTTTTGCAGTTGATAGTGGTTGTTCGGTTGTTAGTATTTTGCAATAGTCACAAATGCTAAAAAAAACATTTCAAACTGTTCTAAATCTCATAAAATCAAAAACTGGTTCTCACTAGCGTTTGCGGTTGCGGGCGGTTACAATTAGTAATTAAATAAAAAATTTAAAAAAATATTTGAAATTTTCAAATTTTAATTTTAAAATTAAATATATATATATATATATACATATTATGTTTTAATTTAAAGTCTATTTTATAAAAAAATAATCCAAAACTAATTCACTATAATTTTTAAAATTAATATATACATATATAGGTATATACATATATAAATAAAAGAAAATATTCTTTTAAAAGTTCTAACATAAATCTCAAAATAAATTTTATTGAAATTATCTTTTATTTAAACTAAAAAATAACAATAAATGTAGTACTATTATTAATTATATTATATTTTATCATATATTAGTATGTTTTGAGATTTTTTATAATGTGTTAATATTGGTAATTTATTATTAAACTGTTGGAGTAGTTCATAATCAACCAGTCATAAATATCCCGCAAACACAATAATTTTTAACTACGGTACCAGTTGTACGAATTGCTTAATAACGCTAAAAACTGCAACCATTCATATCCAAAAATTCCCGCAACCGCAACGTTTCAACCAGTCAGCCTCTTAGTGTGTTATGTTTACTGCTATGCTCCTAACCTTTTTTGATCAACCCTTGTCCAAGTGGATCACACAGAATTAGTTAGTAATAAAGCAAAAAAAAAAAAAGATGCACATTTTGAATTGTACTTCTCCTGATTTCTTGATGTTTGATGTGTTGTGTTTCTGCTCTGTTGGAAACTCTTTAACAAGATAAACTACTGTTTAATAACCTAATAACTTAAAGCAAAATCTATACTAAACAAAGAAGAATGCAGAATAAAAACCTCTCTAATACCAAACACCAAAACTAAGAGAGTGATTGATATCGATCAGTCAGAAGACACATGACTTCCAGAGTTACAGGGCAGTTCGATCTTCAGCTTCTTTCTCTTTCCCCAGCTGCAAGGAACCCAAAAAGACACAAGTTAATTCAATAGAAAGGAAAAAGCTTGGAACACAAGGTGGCTTTTGTTTTCGTCTTACCCCGGTTGCAAGGAAGTATCAGAGTGGTGCTCCTCCTCGTTGTCATTCTCGTCGTAATCGTCACATGAAGAGCTCTCCGGCTCTACTTGTGCTCCTGATGAACCTCTCCCAAACATCGACTCTAACTGAGGGTAAATCAGCTTTGAATCAAACTTTGCAAGTCAGAGATGATTCTTTCAATCTTTTTTGAATAAAAATGGTTCTTTGTCTTCGTTCACCTTTTAATATTTGACACTAAGCAAGCTATCATTCAAATGCATTTCAAGAGAAATAAGATCCAAGAAACTCATACCCTCAAGCTCCTTACCCTTCAGTCTCCTGCTCTCATGAACTAAAAAAACAAAAGGCCGAAACTTTTAACACAGGAAACAACCACACATGGTTAAGGTCTAGGGAGAGACATACTCGATTGCAAGCTGTAATCTCTTAAGTTCACTCGTCATAGATTCATCTTTCCGCAACTGCAACAACAACGGAGGAGTCCATGTAAAGGAAAGGGATCACAAGAGTATTTATCACTGCATCACCATTTTCTTGAGAAGAAGAACAAAGTAGAAGTTGCTTTTCTTCTTCTTTTCTTTTCTTTGTTTATGATCAGCAGCAATGTAACCATATCCAGAGAGAATTTGCTCCATACCTTTCAAAGAAAACATTAGCTAATTAGACATGAATCGATTCTACTACTAATCTTAGATCTTCCTCAAGAAACAATCTCGATTCCTTAAACACACAAAACCCTAATATTTATAATCTGCTCTAATTTCTTTGGACACAAGGAACCAAGAAAGTTGATCTTTTTTCCCAAAATCCCAAAACGAAAAGAATCATCTTTTATTATGTTATAGGGCCTCTCTTTTATGAATTGGATAATATGTTAGAATCTCTTGATTAACATTGGTGAGACTTGTGAAAATTGTGGTAGTAGTTTCCTTGAATTTTAATGTTTATGCTTTGTGTTGTGCTCCTCCTAACTTTCATCATTATAACTAGTGTTAGTAATCTTTATGTTGACTAGATCCGTTGTCCCCGCTACGTGCAGAAAATATGTTTAAATATATGATATTATATGTTTATTTTGATTTTGACATGTTAAATACTCCATCCGTTTCATATTAGTTGTCGTTCTAGGTTTATGCACACATATTAAGGAAACATTTAATTTTACATATTTTCAAAATAAAAACATTATTACCAATACACCTAACCATATATCAACCAATAGAAAAATAGAATATATAATATTACCAATAAATTTTGCATTGAAAACCGAAAACGACACTTATTTTGAAACAAAAATTCTACTCCAGAACGACATCTAATTTGAAATGGAGGGAGTATTGTTTTAGAAAAATATGATGAAAATAAGTTTGAATAATACTAAATAATAATTGTTAAGAATTAGGTAATTTTTTTATATGAGACCAAATTCTTTGATAAGCATTAAACGATTAACTTTGTTTATAAAAGGTGATGCAATAAATAATTCTCTATTTGTTCAAAAAATAATAATCTGGTATTAAATTGAAATGAGGATAGTTTGAAAGTGAAAAAGGGAGAATGGTGTTAAGTAGAATTTTATTGGAACATATAATTTATTGGGTGAAGAATTGAACAGAGAAGTTAAAAGGTTGAAAATATGCAAAAAATGACGATTGTAGATCATGATATGAGCTGTTTTGAAGAAGAATGCATTGGTCATGAGATAGATGCTTGAGGACCATATTGATATAGAAAGAGAGATAGTTTCTACTTTCCTTATTGATTTAGTGAGTGTATTTTTTTCTATTGGTTTTAACAGTCTTTGTATATTGTATTTAGAATCTCTTATTGCTGAAATAAAAATCTAATCATTTATATGTTTTAGTTGCTAATTGCCGAATAAAAAATATTAACTTTTATTTATTTCGATTTAATAAAAACTAAATTGGCAGTGACTACTTTTTCTGGATGCATGTTGGATGAACAAATTAACATAAATATTGATATTTTATTTAAAATTAAAGGTTTCATTGACAAATTCTAAGGGAAAAATCATTAACAAAAATTTCTAACATTTATTTTATTATTTGTTACATAAGACCATAATCTATTAGTAACAATGATCTAACTACTTATAATTATGAATTTAATTTAGTGGTATTAAATCAAGTAAAATCGAACAAATTAAAACCAAACTGAATTGAACCGAAATAGAAAAAGTAGTTTAGATTTAGTAGTAAAGAATAAACCGAATGAATGTTATTTTTAGGAAACCGCAGTATATAATATGGTTTGATATATAAGCTGATCAAACCGAATAAACCAAAGAAACCAATTAATTAAAAATATTAGTATATTTATATGTAAGTTTTATAATAATATTAATAATATATATATAATTTATTTATAAATAGGATATTCATAAGAAAAACATTAATTTTATTTTATTTTATTTTAAGTTAAATAATTATTTTATTTTTCTCATTTTCATCAAGTTCAATAAAAGCAAATAAACCGAAAATTGATGGTACATAAATAGAACCAATTCAAATTATATATGGTTTTAATGGCAGTTAATTTTCATAAACTGAAAAAACTGAGAAAAATCAAACCAAAATTTTCTCGAAGTCCGGATTGAACATGCATAATTTAACTCCATAAAGTATTTTGACGTCAAATTATTTTCGAACGGTTCGACCACAAATAATCATGTACATATCATAAATTTTATTACTTTATTATAGAAAATAAATTGTTTCATTATTACCATATAATTATGATAAATATTATATTTATACATTACTAAAAATATCTAAAAACTTATCTTCATATATATCCGTAAGAAATTGGATCCAAACCTAATCTAAGCACTAAATAAATCATTTCTCATAAAAATGATCCAAAATTTTAATATTTAGTCAAAAAACTATTTATCATTATTTATAATATATACCAAATAAACTTTTATTATCTAACATTATTGATAAAAATTTAATTTAATCATAAATACTATATTAAATACATGATAGTAATTTATATATCTACGTACTTAAACAAAAGAGTAATTCCCTTAGATAGCCTCTTTTAGTTTGTTTGTCCCAAAAATAGTTTTTAAGGAGGAAAATGACCAACATGTTTTTTTTTGAAGCTAAAAAATTCATTTATATGCATTTATCTCCCAAGGGTTAACTAATTTGGACTTTAGGGTTTAGAGTTAAGGGGTGGGTTTGGGGTTAGGGTTTCAAATTTCAAAAAAAAAAATAAAAAAAAATCAAAATTTCAAAAAAAAGAAGTCTATTTTGGTCATTTTATTTTTTGAGGGCTATTTTTGTGACAAAAACTTAAAAAGGGCTATTTAAGAGAATTACCCTAAACAAAATATCTTTTCATAATATTTATTTAAAGAATAATCGAGATTAAACGTTCAAAGTGAAGAAAGAAAAATTTTATGATAGAAAAAGAGTAGGTCTTGACCGTTTTGGTCTATACTATATATTGTTTCATGTTACAGCTATCAAATCAAATTGGAAGTAAACTACCATTGACCAACTGTTAATTATTATTACCACAACGACCATTAGAGAAAGATATTGTGTCGTAAATACAAAGGTAAGAGAAAGATAAGTAAAGAGTTATTGTGTTGGAAGAAAGGAACTGAAAATGAATGTGAATGAGATTTTGATAGAATGAGAAAGAATCTCAATTTGTGGAGAGAGAATATGATGTTGTTTTGCTCGATAGAAATCTAAAGAGAGAGAAGCTTTACAATATTTTTTGACTTTTTTATCTCTTTTGATTTGACTCACTTATGCTGTAAAGGTATTGATTTTGTTTCATGAAGAACCAATGTGAGTCATAAAAGTATCATGCAGAAAAACTATCATTTTTTGTAGATAATTCACGGATCCAATGCTCTATGACTATGGTCATGTTTATTGACTTTTTCTAATACGGGTGTATCCATATCTCTGCTTCCTATGCTGAAGAATAAAAAGATAATTTTGGTGAATGAAAAGTAAAATAACATATGTATAATAATGATTGTATCAGTGTATCATGTGTTTATTGCTTAAATTTGATATCAATTCATAATGTACAAAACTAATAGTTTAATTTTAGATGTTACATGCAAACCCGCATCAGAATGATCTAAACCATAACTTAAAAGGGATATTAACTTTTCATTTGGTTTGTCACTCAGTTAGAAAGAAAGTTATGGAGAAAAAGATAAAACAAACATATACGATTTTTTATCTTAAATGAGTATCTAACCATGGAAGCGTTAATTTAATTTTGTTTTATAAAAAAATAGTGAAGATCAAAAAATTAACATTAAAATTAAACTATTGTTTTAAATTATTAAATATTTAAAATGATTACACATTTATGAATATATATATATATATATAAATATATATAAATATATAAATTAAGGTTAGTTAGCTATTCTTCAAATAATATTTAAACAATAAACTAAATGATACATAAATAAAATATGATACAAAAATATTAAATTTAAAAAATGATGAAATATAAAAAAATTGACTATTTGAATAAATAAGGTTATTTACCTATTCTTCAAATAGGATTTAAACAATAAATTAAATGATGCATAAATAAAATATGATACAAAAATTAAACAATAAAAATGATTAAATATATAAAAAAATTGAATATTTTAATAAGAAATTAAACATGATTACTAAAATATTAATAGAAAGTTATAAACTTTAGGTATCAAAACTAAAATAATATATATTAAAATATAAATTAATTTATTTCAAATAAAACAAATTAATTCTTTCAAAATATTTCATTCTAATTTTTTAATTACTATATCAAAACAATAAATAATATAAATATTAAAGTTCAACTATTGCTTCAAATTTTATAAAATTCATTGAATCGTTTCTCATAGTCATCAAAATTTATATTATTAAATCTTTAAAATGATTACACATTTATGAATATATATATGTATATATATATATATAAACAAATGTTATTTAGCTATTGTTCAAATAATATTTAAACAATAAACTCAATGATACATAAATAAAATATGATACAAAATTTAAAAATTTAAAATCATGAAATATAAAAAATTTGAATATTTGAATAAATAGGGTTATTTACCTATTCTTCAAATAATATTTAAACAATAAATTAAATGATGCATAAATAAAATATGATACAAAAATTAAACAGTAAAAATGATTAAATATAAAAAATTGAATATTTTAATAAGAAGTTAAACATGATTACTAAAATATTAATAGAAAGTTATAAAATTTAAGTATCAAAACTAAAATAATATATATTAAAATATAAATTAATATATTTCAAATAAAACAAATTAATTCTTTCAAAATATTTCATTCTAATTTTTTAATTATTATATCAAAATAATAAATAATATAAACATTAAAATTAAACTATTGTTTCAAAATTTTAAAAATTCGTTGAATCATTTCTCTTAGTCATCAAAATTTATATTATTAAATATTTAAGGTGATTATACATTTATGAATATATATATATATATATATATATATATATGAAATTAAGGTTATTACCTATTTTCAAATAATATTTAAAAAGAAAGAATTGTTTAAAATGCCTCACTTTAGAGAGACATTATGGAGTCAGTACCCCACAAAGGGAAATTTGTATAACGAGTCCCATTATTTCAAAATACCAGGTCTACTCTTTCAGAACTGGCAAGCTAATAGCAAGTATACGAACTGGCAGGTTAACAACAAGGTTTCAAATATGATTAAATGAGAGGCTAATGGCAATGATGCATAACTTTCATTTAATGACTGAGAATTTGGTATTCTAATTAATCTGCATTCCCTCCTAAATACACTTTCTGAATTTTGTTGAGGGTCTTTTGAACCTTTTAGATGTCGTGTGCAAATCCTTTTTGTCTTCTAATTAATCATCATTTCCTCCCAAATACACTCTCTGAACTTTGTTAAGGGTCTTCTGAACCTTTTAGATGTCGTGTGCCAGTCCTTTTATATGTTCATAATACTACCTTATTTTGGCCCTCTTGGTGTCTACTGTTGTGTGTATTCTAGGAAGATTTGAAGATAAAAAATTTGTATAACCAACACTACCCTTCAAAACTGGAAAGCTAATAGCAGGTATACGAACTGGCAGGTTAACGGCAAGGCTTCAATAGGATAAAATGGCAGGCTAATGGAAATGATACAAAACTTTCATTTAATGACGAAGAATTTGGTCTTGTAATTAATCAGCATTCCCTCCTAAATATAATTTCTGAACTTAGTCGAGGGTCTTTTGAACCTTTTAGATGTCGTGTACAAATCATTTTGGTCTTCTAATTAATCAGCATTCCCTCCCAAATACACTTTCTGAACTTTGTTAGGGTCTTCTGAACCTTTTAGATGTCGTGTGCAACTCCTTTTATATGTTCATGATGCTATCTTATTTTGGCCCTCTTAGTATCTACTGATGTGTGTATTCTAGGAAAATTTGAAGATAAAAAAAAATTCATGGGTTATTAGAGACAAAAAGATATAAAAAAAAGATTTTAACAAAGATGATTTGAACTAGAATGGTGTCCTCATGTGTTATTAGAGATATATAGACACATTATGTCTTGATTTCATCAAATGGGCTAATGAGCACTAGTAACATGATTGTTTGAACTAGAATGGTGTCCTACATCATGTATCTAAATGCTATTAGAAAATCGTGAATGGGCTGAATTCCTCCAATGGGCCCAAGTTACCTGATTGTTTAATGGAAAATGTAAACAAAAAAAACCCGAGAAATCCTCTTGAATCTCGTCTATCGCGTTTGTCCGGATTATCTGAGAAAACAGCGACGCAATCCCTAATTTTAACTTGCGTCGCGTTTTGTAAGGAAGTCATTAAAAAGATAAGTTTTTCAAATCTAATCTCTTCTCGACTGTCTCCAACGGTTATCTCGTGATAATAGATATAACATGGATTTGAAGGTTTGAAAATACTGTTAAGAAACTAAAGGGAGAGACACCAACTCTCCCTGAGGAAGAGGATATAGGTACGAACTTGGTCCCTGCGAATGAGAACGTAAACCCTGAAAAAGAAAGCCAAGACGTGAACTCGGTTGAAAAATGGAACAAGAAGACGCAAACTCTAAGAAGAATCCTGACCAAGAATCGAAGAAGAAATATATTAAGCCCATTTTTTGGGTTTCACCATTAATCTCAATCGAAGAAGACATGTATTGCTATGTTGCTTGTTGTTTGTTGATGTATAACTAACTCTGAAGTTTCTTATTTGAAGGTGTATTAATGTTAAAACATAACAACCAAGCGAACCGAAAAACATAGCAATATATAAGTTTCGAACACAAAGATAAAAACGAGAGGACACACCAAGTTCATAACATATTAGAAAATCACACACAAGAAATTAAGAAAAACCCTTGACTAATTTCTTGAGCTTTCGATCTCCTCACTCATTTGTTTAATCTTTAATTGCAGCCTCAAGCGGGTCTTGACCTCGTCACGAGCGTCTTTCTTCAAATCATTCACCTCATTTCCAAGTGCTTTAAGACATCAAATCCGAAAGTGCGAACCATCATCCTGAAGGTGCAAGAGAAATTTTTCTTAGAAGTCAACAAATTAACAACATATATTCGTATACCGCACATCATTCTAACCTCAAACACTTTGCATACATAGTACCGCCTTCCGTGCTTGCCTGTTTCCAGTATGATAGATTGACCACAAGCACACTTGTTTGGTATGCCATGGTTTTCGTCTGCCACTGCATAGAGCCAACCACATTCCCTTTTGTGTTGCTTCATCTCGCTGTAGTAAGGATCCATCATTTTTGGAGAGAGAGAGAGGGAGAAAGAGAGGGAGAGAGAGAGAGAGAGAGAGAGAGAGAGAGAGAGAGAGAGAGAGAGAGAGAGAGAGAGAGAGAGAGAGAGAGAGAGAGAGAGAGAGAGAGAG